>JAVJIF010003787.1:0-10000 GCA_038442645.1 Agave tequilana | reverse complement strand
TCCATATTGTTGCTTTATCCGAACTGATATTTCCGTGGAAATATCTTTCATATAATATGTGAGCATATGTAATCGGCCTCTGTGCCATCCAGGCCCTTTTGAGGCAACATTTTATGTACTTCAGTTTTCTGTCACTGTATAGTAAAATTGATCTTCCATCTACCACAATGAAGGGAATTCACCTATGAGAATAATTGATATAAATTAAGCATTTCATGTAGGATTGCTTTTCTGAATGTGCATCTCATAGTCGAATTTGGCCACTTACCATATATGAAGTTCACTCAAATAATCTCTCAGTGTATTTCTTTTTCTTGCATTGTAGTTATTTTATTAATGGTGGTGGATTTTGTCCTATTATTTTCTTCAGTTTATGGACTTTTGGCTTTCTTTCATGGCTGTGGTCAGCACATTTGTATATATGGCTACAATCAATGATGCTTCAAAAAGAGCAATTCACACAGCTGTTTCTATAATCACAGCCTTGTTAGCGGTGACCGGTGCAAACAAGGTACTATTGCTGATTTTTTTTTTTTACTCAGCTTTTCCTTTCCTGTCAGTCAGAATGATTTTAAGCAAATAATTAAAATTTCAGGTCAACCATATTGTTCTTGTTGTAGCCATTGGCACACTTGGTCTTTTTATTGGATGGCTTCTTGAGTTCTCTACTTCGTATAGATCCCCATATTGTCCGCTGGGATGGGACTTGAGCACAAGTGATAGGTATGCTTTAGAGAAATTGCTAATTGTATTATCTATTTGAAAAGATGCCACTCCAAAACTGAAAAGTCATACTACTTGGTTTCTAATTCTCTACCTCTGCAATTTAAGCATTCTATCAATATGACAATTAAGCCTTTATCCCAAAGTTTTGGGGTCGCGTGCATGGATCCTTTTCCTCTGTCAGATTTTGTTAACGGCAGTCACATCTTTTATTAGAAAATATCATCTCCATTCTACTGCCTTAATCCATGCCCATTTTGGCCTTTCCCTAATTCTACTAGCGCCGTCAACTATGATCCTATTATTTCAATAATTATGAAAATACCCCCCGCACAATGGATAACCCAGATTAGCCCACTCTAAATTTGTTTTACACAAACCCCGCATGTGCGCGCACGCGCACACCCCACAAATAGAAAATGTATTAGTTAAGGAGGCTCACGATGGGTGGGGTGGGTGTTAGGGGGTGGTTTTACGGGGTTATTTGTAAAGTGTAATAGAATTGGGTGCTATCTTCAGTATCTGAAAGATAAGGCGGTTTGCAGCAAAAATTTGTGGTACAGTGCAATTTACCCTGATAACTTCATAATATAAATACCGTGATAGTATTTGTTTTGTTGTCTTGCACCATCGTAACAATCTAATTACTCCTCTCTTACTGGCACTCCCATTTGACAGTCATAAATCTACCCGTAAATGTTAGTCATAGTTATTTGTATCTCCATCTGCATGCTCCATCCTTGGTGAAACTGTCCAGAAAATCATTCAGCAAGCTATTAGACTCACTCTTGTTTTGTTGCAGATGGCAAGATATCAAAAATGGTTCTGGAATCTTATGAGTACACTGCATAAAAGATTTCACTGGAGGCTAGTGTTTTGGGTTTTATTGCGTTAGCTTTGCTGCGACAAGTTGGAGATTGGAAACCAATAAGACCTACTGGATTTGGCATAGGTAATATTTCTCTCTTCTATTTACCCCTCTAAATTGTGTACATATTTGCTAAAGTGGTTCAGCCGTGGCATCATCTTTACAATATAGGCACAACCACTTTTTCTTTCAATTGTCACTCTTAATCACGATATGTGTATATTTATATCCATTCTTAATACTGTCCTCCCCACTCAGTAGGGGTGGGAAATATGTAAGGGCTACCTCAGTAGGCAGGAAGCTTTATGTCTTTTGTTTGGGAGTTTATAACCATTATAGAAATTCTCAGTTCAAATGCAAAAACTGTTCTGTTGAGATGCTTCTTTCTTGTTGCAGTTTATGGCACATAAGCATATATACATCTTCCTTCTTCTTCCTGTGGTCAACTTCTGCGAAGAGCACAGAAGATTCGCAAGCTGCAGTTTATGAACTGACACGGCAGAACTCATTACCAAGAACAGAGTAACAGAGAGGGAAGAGATTGAAAACCAGAACTTTACATGAAAGTCATGTGGCATCCGGAAAACCCATCTCCATATACATCATGACATAAAATGTGACAAATGGGGCTGGCAACCGTTTCTTTTTGCTGATTTGCAGTACTACCAAAGAGATACTTTTCCAAATCCCAAATTCCTTTACCATGAAATGGAAGCTGGACATTGTTAGGATTTGGTATTTATTACTGCCTGTTGCTACAGACTTTCGAGACCAAGAAGAGGCAATCATACATCATACATGTCTATTGCGTCGTCATGTGGACAACTGTGCAGAGTCAAGAGACTTGAATATGTGCAATTATGTTTTTTTATGTGAAGAAAACTTGTTAAGAGGGCATCTAGGGTGATAAAATGATGGGACTACTGTGGGAAGTTGCAAGATGCATGGTTGCTTCCATGTATGTATCTCAATGTGAATATGGTTCGGGGCAGGCTTTGTGCGAAGCCGTCATGAGCACAAAATGCCTTTGATAAGGTCATCCCAGTCTTTGTACCATTGTTGTATTATCAATTTTATTGTAGATCTGTTAACTAGAGAACATTTACTTTGAAATGAAATAGAGAGTCCAATATTTCACATGTCATATCTCAAAGCATTGGTTTTCTTCTGGATATGTTTGTGTTAGCTTTCCGTGTTTGTGCTTTCTGTTTATTCTGTCAAATTACTTGGCATGTTCAAAACTTCCGGTTCTGATGAACTGACGGTTATAAGGCTATTGTGAATGGATTCATGGAGTTGGTGAACTGCATCTCCTGCACTGGATGCACTCTCGATTGAGTACATTCCAGAGTGCTTGTTGGGACTCATGGAATGTTGCGGAACCGTGACAATATGTAATACCTGTAAAAGAAAACTAGTAAAGTAAAATAGCAATACCCTAGACAAAAGAGAAATAACACGAGGATTTAACGTGGTTCAGTCGAACCTGCCTATGTCACGGGGAGAGAACTTTAGAGAGTTTTATTAATAAACTTAGTACAAGGTCTAATCTTTCCCCTTGATTCTCACAAAGTTTCACATTCCCTTTGAATACCTCAAAATTACAAGAGTATTTCTTCTCTCTTTGCATCGTTACCTACGTCTTTCTTTGCATTGACTTCTTTTTTTTTTTTCCTTGTGTTACAATAATATAATGTTACAATTTTTATTATAGCGTTTTACAGTACAAACTCTATTCGAACTATGAGATGATCTTGACCGTCTGATGCTTGAAGAAACTTGATCAATCCTTATAGGAGTTGATTTCCTTATTTAGAACATTCTAGGCCCTTCAATTTTTAAAATAAATCCTTCAAGTAATAAAATTTGAGTTCTATCAAGTCCACCAGAAAAATAAAAAAACATGAACACGCCAGAAAAGAAACTTGAATCTGATTTTAGGCGTCTGGCTGTCGATAGGCCCGAGCACCTTTCGACAGGTGTGCCAATTTGTCGACAATACCTGCCGCCTGTCGACAGACTGAACTGCATTTCTTCTCTGGTGTGGTGGTCAACAGGCCTGTCGACCGTCACACTGTTTTCCTTGATCTGTTTCTTTTCCAAGTTCTTTTATTCTTCAACTTGATTGGATTTTTTTTTAGACCATCATCTCCTCTTGAAAACAAGAAATTTCACAACAATCTCTATCTTATTTGCTTTTCGAGCTTTTAGCAAAATACATTAAAAATTTTTAAAATTTTACTTTGGTTCTTTTCTTGATTGTACTATACTGTGATTAGATTGTACCGTGCCTCAAGGACATACCGGACCGCCCCAGATCACGCACCGTCTCATCTCTACTTATAATATTGATTGTCTCAGTGTTGATGACCTTGCAAGTGGGTCATCCACCATTTTGACAGTCCTTTCCTCCTTTGCAACTAAGGAGTTGTCTCCTTCTGGGAACATACATGAACCGCAGATGAAGTGTTATTTATGAAAGTCGTTAACACATAGGTGTCCGATACACCCTCTATTATGTCTGCTTCCGTAATTTGCCTTTCTTCTTCAATCACTCTTATTGATGCTTGCTGCTTTTCGTCCAATGACCTTAGTGACAAAAGTGATATGCCTTTGACGGTCCCGGATTTTTCTTTCCTCCTCTTCCTTCCTTCCCATGATCAGTCCTCTACCTATGCTCTAAACTTTTGTAGCTTTGCATCCCCTCCTTGATCTGTCAATGAGAGAAGGTTCAAAGTACAATGACATACATTGTCCTGCTGATCCAGGCAAAACCACCTCCAAGTTCAACCGCTAGAACTCTGCGCACAACTCTCTCTGCTGAGTCAACATCATGTAGGAAGGCTTTCTGTTCATTTCATCCGGCACAACATTCACCTGTAATCACCTAGGGGGTGAATAGGTGATGTGCTAATCAAATGCAATTAAAAATTTTAAACTAATAATTCTACACTAATAAAGCAAGTAAACAATATTAAACAATTAGGCAATCCCAAGCATGTATACAATTGAATACAAGTAATATCAAGCATATAAAACATATGAGCATACAAGATATATACAAGTGAGTAAAGAGAGAGAAAAGCAATCACAAAACACAGGAGAATGTTTTCGAGGTTCGAGCACTTGCTCACATTCTGCCTTCACCGCAATGAGGATTTTCTATTAAATCGATTTCCACAAGATTACTCTGTGCCTTACCACTTACAAGTACTCTCGGAATCCGCGAGTCCCTCACTTGTTCCCGCAAGAATAACGCACGCGAACACGCAAGCTCGCTGAGACCAGAACCTCCAACTTCTTCAAATACAAAGGTAGAACACTTGGTGATCACTACTTGATCACAAATAAAAACACTCTCACAAATAAGAATCTATAGGATAGATTTAGCAATAAAAGGCTTAAGCTTGTGTGAGAAACTAAATAGATTTGAGAGTGAAAGCTCAAGAAAATTCTTTTGAAAGCTCAAGAGAAGCACTCTTGAAAACTCTCTTTTGACATGTAAATGAAGCTCTAAAAACTTGATTAGAAACTATATTGAAGATGGAAAAAAACTATTGAAAAAATTATTTTAAAACCACCCAAAAATCCTATATATATAGGTGAAGGAAACAACTGTTGGGGGTCAGAAAGTGCTAGAAATGGCCTGTTCGGTCGATTGCCCGGCCGACCGACAACGGTTAAATTCCTGACCTTTGAAGCTTGGCGGTTGACCAGGCGTTGTCGTCCAGAGACCACTCTGTGCAAAAGGTCAACTTTGAGCACAGTTTTGAGGTCTAAAACTTCTGAATTTCGAAATAATATATAGCCAGAATTTGTAGATCTTTACGTCTGATTTCTAACGCCACCTAAATCAAATCTGTCTGACATCAGAATAAAAAGTTATATAAAAATACTGAAAGATGTCAAACCAGAAAACTGTAAACTGTTTTCAGAATATGACTAACTTCAAACTAATATTTGACATCTTTATGTTTGAATAAGAAAATGATTATTGAATAAAAATATAGCCATTGAAGTTATCTTTGTAATGCAATTTGATTGATTGATATCAGAATAAAATATGATGGCCAAATACTGAAAGGGTGTTAGCAACTCAGTAGAACTGTCGGTCGACCTGTCGACCGAGAAAAGCCGAGAGCTCTGCAGACTTAGTCGGTCGACCGGTCTGTCGGTTGATCTCTACTGTGATCGACTGGTCAATCGACCGAGCTCTCACCCTCTTGGGCTGTGCACATCTGTACACGTCCAGTCGACCGTGCGGTCGACTGGCATTGCTATCGGTTGAGACGCGGCGGTCGACCGGCCTAAAAATAATATTTTGAAATATTTTTAAAACTCTTTTTAAATCCAATTTAAATACCAATAAATTTCATAAATTCTATAAAAATAGGTACATGTAAATACAATAAGGTACAAATATGTGATAAAAAATCAACACATATTACAAACATGTGAACTTAATTTGAGATACAAAATTCAATCTTGAAATCCAAATCATATTTCCTAAAAGCTAAACTTTAAAATGAAAATCTAGTTTTTTTTAAAACTTGCATAAATACAAAATCAAGTTTGTTAAACTCATAAGATTAATGTATATGGATAGAACCCAATACACATATAAACATATAAACTTTTTTCATGAAATCTATTCATAAAACCAAAAACAGTTTAAACTGAAAACTAAAACTTTTGTGTGTGTATAGCTTGAGCAATCAAAGCTAATCTATTCTTTACATAAATTCTAAATTTACAAACTTTTGACTCAATTCTCTTCTTGAATAAATCTCTTGTCAATGTTGACTTGATCCAAACTGATCAATCAAGCTAGACTCCTCCATGAGTACTTGATGCGATCTTTAAGCATGAGCTCTTGAATCAACACGTGCTGGCTTCAAATTTGACTTTGAATCTTTTGAAGCTTGAAGCTAGACTAAACTAAGATCTTGATAAATATATGAAACTTAACAACATAAGATTAATAGTACTATAACTACATGATTTAATCATCATAAAAAATATAGAGGATAGGACATTGGGTCAACAATCTCTCCCTTTTTGATGGTGACAAAACTCATGGAGTTTTTATTATGGAATAAGATAAGCTTTGTAAAAACTCACTCTTAACTCATGCATAGATATTCAATAAAGCTCATAATTAAACACCAAACATAGAGATATATGAATAAACATAAACATACATGCATATATAAACTCTAAATTCTTGACCAAAAGGTCATTTGCCCTGGTTTTGATGATGATAATCCCATGTAGTTACTTATTCTCACATTTTCAATCTATAAAGTTTAAGAAAAAAAGATGATTTCATAATGAACTTGGCTTCTGTATAAAACTCACAAGTTTGTGAAGCCTTCAAGATGATGATCCTACAGCCAAGCACTCAAGATCGAGTTGCGGAACTCATTCTAAGAGTCAAGCTCTCAGGGATTTCTTTTTGCAAGCAGTAGCAAGAAAGTAATTTTCTTTTATTTTAGATATAAGATTTTAGTTTGTTAAAATCAAGAGTAGGTGATATAGTTAGCTCTTGAAATTGACACACTCACACACAAAATTTCTCTCACCTTTTTTGTCAACTCATCAATAAAAGAGTAAAGAAATATGGTAAATATAAATGCGATATAAATTTATGAAGAGGAGAGACGCTAAGTTAACTTTCGCTGCATACATGTATTACATGAAGAAAGGATGATTAACCCTAATCATATAAGCATAATATTCAATGTATAGACGGAGATGTTAAGCTCCCTCTACACACTGTATGATATAAAGAAGAGAGATCAAGCTCTTCTTTATGCAATATACTTATCATAAATTTATATATAGAGGAGGACGTTAAGCTAACTTCCCTGCATATATGCAATACATATCAAAAACAAATTTTGAAAACAATTGAAAATTGATTTTCTAAATCATTGAAAGGATAAATAATTTAAAGGATATAAATTTTAAAATTGAAAACCAATTTTGAAGTACCACTTGTAATTAAACATAAACATCCATTTTAAGACAAAGAATTTCTCTCTCTCTTTTTTAAATAATCACAAAAAATAATGCATAAGCTGTTAAAATAAAACAAATAAAATTGAAGTAAAATCAATCTTAGCATGAAACCAATTGTGCTATAAAAATTATATAGACATTGTGGAATATGCACAATCAATCATATATATGCATTCAATGAAAATACCACTTGAAATGTAATGCATACATATATAAATAACATGAATGAGTATACAAAAATAAAATATCATAAGAATCATGTGTATAACTCATTGAAATCACCAACCTACATGTACATGATAAAAGAATATTTATTAAGCATATACAAGGCATGAACACCCAACCATTCGCCCACTAAGGGTGAGGTTTTCAAAAATAATGATTTGAAAGTAGTTTTAATATAAATTAAAAACCACTACCATGTGAAGAATGAAAGAACTAATTTAAAGCAGTTTTTGAAACTAGTTAAAGATTCTTCAAACATAAATCAAATCATATATCTTATGAAACTGCTATTACATAAGAATAGTCACTCAAAATCAATATAACATAAACATGTGCTCATGAATGTAAAAGCATGAGTAACATAAGGTGAGTGCACATAAATAAGTGAATAACACTTTCATGAAGAAAAACAATAAAGCTCAAAACAAGAATTTAAAAAGAAGAGTACATGTATAAATGCAAAAATCATCAAAACTAAGATATACATATATAGCCAAGTAATAAATGAGTACACAAGTGTATAAATCATGTAGGATATAAAACAAGAGTGTATCTCAAAAATTATACAAGTATGTCACAAGTTCTAATAGTTTGCACTTAAGCATCTAATCAAAACAGGTAAATCATGATATGCATAAAACAAAAGATGAGGATAGAGATAGTTACCACAAACAGATTGAACTAATCACTATTTCTTCAAAACAGGTGGTTTTCCCACTAAAACTTTTTATAGTGATGCATTCTTTTATTTGTTCATCAATCCATTTTGTATCCACCATCAAGACCCCAATCCTCTCACGTCTTGTGAGAGCACATACCTACATTAAAATAATTGATGTGGATTTTTGTACCCAAATCTTTTTGGGTCCTCGGGAGTTGGTAGCATTTGAAACTCAAATATTCTTATTTGCAAAATTTAAAATAATTTTAATCTATCATAATAAAATTTTTACAAGATGGCCTTTGGGACTATAATGTGTACATGTGTGCACTCTAGAATACAAATGAGTGTAATCATTGTATTCATGTGGTGTATGCCGTGGAGGGTGTGTATGCATATGTGGAGTTTGTTTCTTTTGAAACATAGACTCTAATCTAGAATGATTAAAAGTACAAGTGCTCAAATTTGAACTCAAACAATCAATTTTATTTTCAAAACATGAATCTCATTTTTATCAAAAGAAGATACAACATTATTAGCATGAGAAAACTAACAAGCATGGGAATCAAAATCATTTTCTTTGAAAGAGAAATAAAGTCTTTTCTTTTTACCTAAAACTTTTTTTTTCAAAGACTCATTTTCATTTAAAACATATCATTTTCTTTAAAAATCAAAACAACCTAATTTTTAAAGATTCATTTTCTTTTGAAATATTTCAAAGTTATTTAAAAAGAATCTTTTTCTTTAAAATAAAGTCATTTTTTTTCTTCGATCTTTCATTTTTAACCTTTAACAAATCATGTTTTTCAAGAAGTTTCTGACAAAATATAGTAAAATCATCATATGACATATCATCATCTTCATTAAGGTCGGATTCCGATTACCTCAAGGGGGTCATCCTCTTGGACCATATAGCACATATCGAAAGTGTCACTTTCTGATCCGAGTCTCTCTCCTTATCATTTGTATTTGTTCACCAAGAGAGATCATAGTGTTCCATACTATAAAAGCCGAATCAATGCTAGAAATCCTAGATAGATATCATCTTTAGAATGAGTTTTAAAGCATGAATGATTTTTCATTAGGCTCAAGATATTTGTCATTTACAAAATATGATTCTTAATAGTGAAAAGATAAACATGTATACAAAGGACTTTAAGATACATAGAGATTTTAACTTTTCAATTTTGAAAGTCAAGAATATCAAACATGGGAGGTGCAAGAAAATTCATGTGTATTTACAAATAAATAATGTGATTAACAACTAAAATCTTTAACTCTACATTGTTAGGCTCAAATTAAGTGTATCAAGCTCTAATACCACTTGTAAACCTAGAGGAGGTGAAAATGAGATGTGCTCATCAAATGTGAAATTAAAAATTTAAACTAATAATTTACACTAAATAAATAAATAAACAATATTAAACATTAGGCAATCTCAAACTAGTATATAATTGAACACAGTAATACCAAGCATATAAAGATATGAACAATATGAGAAT
>JAVJIF010003786.1:0-314532 GCA_038442645.1 Agave tequilana | reverse complement strand
TGTGTGTCTCAAGTAACTAAACATGTATAACACTATTCTAATGAGCATGACATAAGCATGATGAACAATAAACCATGGCATGCTATAAATAGATGAACATGAAAAGCATGCAAATAAAAATGGGAGTTAGAGAATGATACCAAAACCGATGAAGGTGCATCTCTAGTTCTCCAAACCACGGTGGTCCTCCCACCAAATCTCCTTGAGAGTGAAGCATCCAAATGGTTCTCTTTTAAGCTTAGAACGCATCCCCCTCAAGGCACCAATGCTCTCACGTGATGCGAGAGCTCCCACCTACATCAAAAAGCATAGAGGTGGTCTTTGGTACCCATTTCTTTTGGGTCCATAGGGGTTAGTTTCTTTTCTCACCCAAACAAGATTAGTTGCTAAATTTTCATGATAAACACGATCATAACAGAATCTAGCAAGGTGACCTTTTCGGCCACAATGTGTACATGTGTACACATGAGCATACGTGTGATGGTGGTGACCGTGGGAAGCACGTGTATGCCGTGTAGGGTGTGCATGCAAAGATGGACCTTGTTTCTTGCGAATCAAGGTTTCCAAACGTGAATGATTCAATGTGCATTGGCTCAAAGTGGAGCCCAAACATTCAACACTTTTCTTCAAAACATTAATATCTTTTTCAATAGAGGAAGATAAAGTGGAGCATGCAATAGGTGTGCAAGAAGAAGAAGAAGCTATACTAGCATGGCACACATGAGAATCAATATCAATTTTCAAAGATTCATTTTTCTTCAAAACAAGATCCAATTCTTTTGTAATTGAATCAATTTTATTTTTTAAAACAAGGTTATCTTTTAAAACAAAATCCAATTTAGAAGATAAAACCTCATTGTTTTTCATAACATCATTACAATCATTTTTGTTTTTCAAAATATCAATCTCATTAAGGGCAAGGTCTAGTTGAGATCTTAGTGAGTCCCGTTCACTAGTAATCTCTTCCTTCTCTTGCAAAACCAATTCAAAATTAGAACACAAATCCTTTAGTTCATTTTTCAAAACAAGGTTGTCTTCTTTCAAAAGATTGTATTTTTCCAATAAATTTTCAAGCTTTTGAACAAGTTCCAAATTTAATGTTTGAACTTCAAAACAACCATGGCAATAAGAACTAGAGCTATCATCTAATTGAGTGTCCGATTGTACCTCAAGGGAGTTTTTCCCTTGGACCATGAAGCAATGCTCTTCGGACTTTTCTCTCTTAGATCTCCTCATCTTGTTGATAATCCTTGGAAGCTCGGGAGACGTCAATAAGCTCCAAACTGCAAAAGCCGAATCATAACGATCAAACACCGGTAAAAGATGTTCACTAAGAGATGCTCTAAGTGTTCTAAGTGCTAATGCATTAGCCTTTTTATGCTTGCTACTATTAGGGAATGATTCCATAGTGGAGGCTTGATAAACTAGATGTCCTAATCTTTTCAAATAGCTACTCATATTGGCCTTCCAAACATCAAGTCTAATATGGTCAAACATAGGAGGGCTATCCATGAGTGCAAACTAAATGAGTGTAAATGAACAATGCAAATGAAGATTAGCAAACCAAGATCTCACTCCTAGGTGGTTAAACCTAAATATCAGGAGCGCTAGCTCTGATACCAATTGAAAGATCACATAGAGGGGGTGAATAGGTGATGAAGCTAATCTATGAACTAAATGCGGAATTTAAAAACTTAATTGCAATACACTCAAGTGTGATCAACAAAAGATGCACACACAACCAAGCCAAGCAAATATGAATGCACAATATGAATAATTGCAAGGCACAAAGTAAAGAGAGAGATAGAGAGAGTCAATGGATCAAGCGCAAACAACAAGATATGTTTCGAGGTTCGAGCACCCAGCTCTACATCCCCGCCTTCACCCCGAAGGATTTTAAGTCCACTAGCTTGTCCACAAAGGACTCCCACAAAGGGAACCTCCACTGAGGATTTGGGGCAATCACAATACAAGGAGTACCCAACTCCTCTCCTTACAAACACAACCTCCACTTGAGGCACAACTTCAACCAACAAACTATCACCTCACAACTTGAGGGATTAGCACTAGCCAAGCAAGGATCACCTCACAACTTGAGGGATACAAACCACTTGCACAAACACCCTCCTCAACCCAAGAGGGAAAAGCACAAAGCAAAGTAAATAGAGGGTTTACAACTTGGTGGTTCAACAAGCAACCACAAACAATCTCTTCTCCCACACAAAGATCCTATAGAATGAGATAGTAGATTTTAGCTCAAGTGTGGAGAAAACCAATGGGATGGAAATCAAAATCACAAAGAAAATCCTTGGGAAAAACTGAAACCAAGATATAGAAGTTCAATCAAAATCTTTTCCCAAAAACCCTTTTCTTTGATATTCCAAACCCTAGCAAAAACACCAAATAGATTGTTCAATTTGAATCCAAAAACTTCTTTTGATTGCTGTGAAAACACCAGAGAGTAGGGAAAAATTCGCACAAAAAATCTTAGAGAAAAACTCTTACAAATGGGGTATTTATAGGCAAAACTGGAAACTAGCCGTTGGCAGCAGTTTTTGCCAAAATAACCCTGCCGGTCGACCGGTCCGGTCGACCGTCCAACGGTCAATTTTTGCCCGTTGGCAGCTGCGGTCGACCGGCCCGGTCGACCCAAACAAACAGAGAGCTCTGCTCTCAGCCCGGTCGACCGTCCCGGTCGACCGTCCCAAAGCTGCCAAACGTGCACAGATTTGTGCATATCGGTCGACCGGCCCGGTCGACCGACCTCAGCCCTAGTCGACTAGTCAGGTTACTAGTCGACTTGGTTGAAGCCTGGAACAGAAAATTCAGTTAGAAACATGTTTAAAAATTCTTTTATCTTTTCTAAAAATCACCAAAAATAGTTTTATCATTTTGCATTGATATATAAACATGTGGTAAAAAGTTTAGCTCAAATATCAATCAATATGAACTATTTTTGTGTCTAATCATTTTTACCAAAAACCAAAACTGTATTTTCTAAAACTTGGATTTTGAATAGAAAATACGTTTTGTCCAAAACTCTTCTAAATAAAAACATGATATTTAAACAATATTTAGGCATGATGTATATAGATATAATCCTATATACATGAATTATATACATATCCATGTTTTTGACATTAATTCCAAATATGTTTTGTCAAAAATACCAAAACATAAAACACATGAATAAGTGAGTCAAAACTAAGTTTGTCTAGGAAATTAAAGCATCTATGTATATAGAACAAATCATATATACATTAAACCATGTAAACTTGTTTTGATCTATCTATTCATGAAAATCAAGATCGGTTAAACCTAAAACCGAAAAAACTGAAAACCAATATTCAAAACATGAAACGTGTGTGTTGTGAACTTGAGCATTATCATACTATTCTAATCTTTACAATTTGGATCTAAATACAAAACTAAACTATGGTACCGAAGTCTTCTTGTAGAGCGCAATCTCCAAGCCGACTCGATCCAAAACTCTTTGATCCACCGAGCAAGTGCTATATATGATCTTTGACGCTCGGGCTCTTGAATCAACATGTGAAAGATGTGTGGAAGCTTTCACTAACTAATAACTTGATTAATGATCTGAAACTAAAATCACAAGATTATTAGTACACATAACTACATGAGTTAATCATCATCAAAACTAGGGTGGAAGGCCTTTGGGCTAACAATTATTATTACTACTACTATTAGTATTGTTATTATTATTGTGGTTGTTATTGTTATTAATATAATTGTTATATTACTATAATTAATGTTATTATAAATTACTATTACTAATATTAGTGTTGTTATCACTAAAATTATTGTTTTTGTTGTTAATATTATTATGAATAGTTGTATTTTTAACATGTGTATAAGTTGCACCTACTTTCCTCTTCATATTTTTCTCTTCTTTTCCTCTAATTTCTTATTGGTTTCCAAGCCCATACCCAAATCCAACCCGTTAGTCTAAACCCTGAAAGTACACCTAGATGGGGGTGAATAGGTGTATGGCTAATCTAATGAACAAAATGCGGAATTTAAAAACTTAATTGCAATAACACTTAATGCAACCATGAGTGTAGCCGAATTCCGGTGAAGGGCTCTAGACTAACTCCTCTTGATTCCTCTGAATAAGAGTTGAGGTGCTATATGAAGCTATCGTGGTTAAGCACAAGTGAGGCACACACAAACAAACCAAGCATATAATGTATATATAACAATATGAATTATGCAAGGCACTAAGTAAAGAGAGAGTTAGAGAGTCAATGGATCAATCGCTAACACACGGATATGTTTCGAGGTTCGAGCACCCAGCTCTACGTCCCCGCCTTCACACAGAAGGATTTTCACTAACTCGTCCACAAAGGACTCCCACACAGGGAACCTCCACTGAGGATTTGGGCCAATACAATAACCGGGAGACACAACTCCTTTCTTTACAAACACAACCTCTACACTTAGAGGTTAGGCACAAAGCCACCACAAAACTCAATCAACCTCACAAATGAGGGATGGGCACAAAACAAAAACCAATCAACCTCTCATTAGAGGGATAGGGCACAAAGCCACCACTCCAAAATCAACCTCTACCCAAAAGGGATAGCACAAAGTAGGAGAGTTTACAACTTAGTGATCAAAAGACCACAACCCAATTCTTTCTCACAAAATAAAGATCCTAATAGATAGGATAGAATAATAAGCTCAAGTTTGAGAAAAGCCAAAGGAATGGAAAATAAATACTCAAAGAAAATCCTTGGAAAAAACTAGAAATTAGGATGAAGAAGTTGAACAAAAAACACTTTTCCCAAAATCACTTTTCTTTGATTTTCCAAACCCTAGAAAAACACCAAATCAAATGTAAACTTTAGAGCCCAAAAACTTCTTTTCGATTGCTGCAAAAACACTAGTAAGATCAGAAAATAATCTCTCCAAAAACTTGTTAAAAACTGTTAAGAGAAAACCCAATTTATAGCCTCTAGAAAACCTAGCCGTTGGCAGCAATTATGGTCAGATTTGACCATCCGGTCGACCGGCCAACGGTCGAAATTTGACCGTTGCCAAACTCCGGTCGACCGCCCGGTCGACCGTCCTTACCCGAGAGTAAGGATGCTACAGTCGGTCGACCGCACGGTCAACCGGCCAAACCAAGTGGCCTTGTGCACGCTTTGTGCACATACGGTCGACCGCTCCGGTCGACCGGCTCCTGGTCCGGTCGACCGGTCGGTCCACCGTCAGGGCCTGGCAGAAACATTAAGGGATTAGAAAAACTTGGTTTTTAATCATCAAATAAATTTCATAATTTCTCTAAAAATGCACAAAAATAAGTTCTTATATTTTCTTTGAAATACAAACTTGTTTGAGTAAAAATCTAACCAAGTTACAAACATTTTGAACTCTTTTTGTATTATGGAAATTTTGCCGAAAACAAAAATCTGTATTTTTCAAAACTTTGATTTTTGAATTTAAAAATTCGTTTTGTCCAAAACTCATCCAAATAAAAAAACATGATATGAAACAACATTTAGGCATGTAGTATATGGATATAATCCGATATACATATAAATATATATATCAATGTTTTTGACACATAAATCCAAAAATACGTTTTGTTAAAATACCAAAACACCAAACTCATGAAATAGACTATCAAACTAAGTTTGTTTAAATAGTTGAAGCATAAATGTATATAGAACAAATCTAATATACATTAAACTATGTAAACTTGTATTGATTCAATCTATTCATGAAAACCAAGATAGGTTAAACTAAAAACCGAAAACCAATTTCCAAAACATGAAACGTGTGTGTGTTGTAAACTTGAGCATACCACACTATCTAATCTTTACAAATGGATCTAAACTACAAACTAAACAATGTACCGAGGTCTTCTTGTAGAGCGCCGTCTCCAAGTCGACTCGATCCAAACCGTGATCCACCGAGCTTGACTCCAACGAGTGCTAGATATGAACTTGACGCTCGGGCTCTTGAATCACCATGTGAAAAGCTTCAAAACACCTTTGTTGAAGCTAATCACCTACTAATATCTTGGTTAGAGATCTGAAACTAAACATCACAAGATTATTAGTAAACATAACTACATGAGTTGATCATCATCAAAACTAGAGTGGAAGGCCTCTGGGCCAACAATCTCCCCCTTTTTGATGATGACAAAACTCATGGAATTATATATGCATGGATTAAAGTTAAGCTTCGAAGAAGCTTCCCCTTAACTCATGCATAGCAATAAACAATAAATATATTCAATGAATACTAAATATGAATATGCATAGATATGCATAAAATAATGAAACAAACATACTTTTGATACCAAATAAAAAACATGCTCTTGATACCAAACATGAAATGCATCAATCATGCATAAAACAAGCTCTTGATACCAAAATAAATTATTCTTCTTCTCATAAACATGTTCTTTAAATAATGCTCTTGATACCAAAAAAACAAACAAACTATGTTTTCTAGATACTAGTATTCATGCTCTAGATACTAATATCAACAAAACATAAAACAAAATCTCTTGATATCAATATAAAAACATGCATATAAAACATGCATATAACTCAAATACTTCTCCCCCTTTTTGTCAATCATCAATAAAGGGGTGAAAGAAAACAAAACATGATACCAATTAAAAAAAATATATCAATGTAGTGCATCATGATACCAATTGTAAGTAAACACATAGGTAAACCAAAAAAAATTTTGAGAAATACCAATTGGAAGAAATTGGGGAATTGAAAACAAATTTTTTAAGAAACCAATCAAAATTTTGATACCAAAATGAAAACATATTAGATACCAATTGAAATTAAAAATTTATTACCAATTGTAAGTAAACAAATAAAAAATCTTGATACCAAGTGTAAAAATTAGTACCAATCGAAAATATTATACACTTTTTGATGTCAATTTGAAAAATATAAACCAATTGTAAGATATTTTTCATTTACCAATTGTAAGTATTTTTCATTTTGAGCATATGATATCAAATTAAAATCTATATTAATTTTTCAATCATTCTTCATCATAAGGTGTGGGAGTGGAATACCAATTGAAAGTTGAAATACGAATTTTCTCCCCCTTTATGAAATACCAAATAAAATGATGCA
Organism: Agave tequilana; assembly: GCA_038442645.1. Classification (NCBI taxonomy): domain Eukaryota; kingdom Viridiplantae; phylum Streptophyta; class Magnoliopsida; order Asparagales; family Asparagaceae; genus Agave; species Agave tequilana. The sequence continues at coordinate 307,399 of JAVJIF010003786.1, read as the reverse complement.
TAAGCTTGTATAGGATACCAATTGAAAAATAATCAATTGAAATATGATATTCATTTTAAGAAATCAAGCTTAGCATAACCAAAATTTGTGCTCAAAGATGTAGATATATAGTAAGCACAAATAAAAAATATATATATATGAAAATTGAATATCAATCGAAATTGATACTATAGAAGAGTAAGCATACATATATAAAAAACATATATATGAGTATACAAAAGAATGTCAATATTGATACCAATTGAAAAGATCCAATGATACCAATTGAGAACATAATATGATCAAGTGTATAACTCATATTTTCTACTACCCATTTCATGCACATGTTTAAAAATGTTTTCAATAATAAGCATACAAGGCATGGTCGCCCAACCAACCGCCTTTTACGGGTAGGGGTTTTCAAAAATAGGTTTGAAAATATAGTGTGTTTGAAAAGCTCTACCATAATGAAGAATACGAACTAGTTATATGAAAAATTGTAAACTAGCACGAAATCCTTCAAGCAAGGAGTAAAACAAAAATATATCTCATGAAAAACATGTAAATCACATGATCATCAACATTCAAAATCCATAAAGCCCATATCAGACTCATGAAAACAAAATCATGAGAAATCAATAAGTAAAATGAGTGTACAAGATTGTTATGTGAAACACATTATCATGAAACTAGGCAATCGAGCTCAATAAAAAATTTCTTAAAACATGAAACACAAGAAAGTCATCAAAACTATAATCCTTCAAGGTATATGTATGTCATGTACAAACTAAAGAATACATACATATCCAAAAATAAACGAGTCCACAAAAGTATATGCAGGAAGGCAAGTGGCTCAAGGATGTATATGTATATCAAATAGTTTAGACAAGATGGACATATACATGAAGTTAAAACATAAACATGAAAAACATGGATAAAATGAGAATACAAGTCAAATATATGAATCATCAAAACTAGACTATACTAGTACATCTAATGGGTACAAATAAGCTTTCAAGCACAAACATATAATAGTCTATTTGTAGCTCACTAGTTGTGCAAGTATATATCCTAGTTTTAATGAAAACTAACATTCAAACAAGTAATCAAAATATGAAGCATGGAAAATAAAAACTCATAAACATACATACGATCATTATGTACATGCACATGCATAGATCTAGGACATACACATTAGATAAACTAAAGTGAGAACACAGAGGTATAAATCCGTATAAAACATGGATGTCTCAATTACTAATCATGCATGTCACTAATCTACTTATCATGGCAATTAACATAATAATCAAGAAACATCAAAACATGCTAAAAATGAATAATATGAAAAGCATGCAAATATAATGGGAGCTAGAGATTGTTACCAAAACCTAGAAGGCAACTCTCCATGTCTCCAAAACAAGGTGGTCCTCCCACCAAACTCCCCTTGAAAGTGATGCATCCAAATAGTCCTCTTTAAGCTCAGAACGCATCCACCTCAAGGCACCATCGCTCTCACATCATGCGAGAGCCCACACCTACATCAAATACAATAGGGGTGGTCTTTAGTACCTAAACTTTTGGGTCCATGGGGGTTAGTTCCTTTCCTAACCCAAACAAATTTAGTTGCTAAATTTGAATTATGTATACGATCATAGCAAAACTTAGCAAGGTGGCCCTTACGTCCACAATGTGTACAAGTGTGCACATGAGCATACATAGTATTGTGTGCATGAACGTGTGAAGCATGTGTATGCCGTGGATTGTGTGCATGCATAAAAGGAACTTGTTTCTTTCGAAACATAGATTCCAAACGTGAGTGGTTCAAAGCACATTGGCTCAAAGTGGAGCCCAAACAATCCATACTCTTCTTAAGCATACAAATATCATTTTCAATAATGGAAGAAGAGGTGCATGCAACAAGTGAGCTAGGTGAAGCTACACTAGTATGGCAAACATGAGAATCAATATCATTTTTCAAAGAAATATTTTTCTTTAAACAATCTTTCAATTCTTGTGAAATCAAATTTATTTTATTTTTCAAAGAATTATTTTCTTTTAATACAAATCAAGTTTTGAAGTTAAATCCTCATTTTTCTTCAAAACATATTCACAATCATTTTTACTTTTCAAAATTTTGTTTTCATTAAGTGCAAGATCAAGTTAGGATTTAAGCGAGTCACTTTTATTTGAAATCTCATCCCTTTCTTGCAAAACAATCTCAAGTCTAGAAGATAAATTTTTATTTTCTTATTTTAAACCAAGACTTTCCTTTTTTAAAAGTTTGTATTTTGAAATCAAATTTTCACAATTTTTAGCAAGTTCATCATTCATAGCTTGTGCCTCTAAACACTCATTGCAATAGGAACTAGTGCTAGCATCTAGTTGAGTTTCTGATTGTACCTCAAGGGAGTCATTCCCTTGGAACATGAAGCAATGTTCATCGGACTTGTCTCTCCTAGATCTCCTCTTCTTTTCGATAAGTGTTGGTAGCTCGGGAGATGTCAAAATGCTCCATACTGCAAAAACAGACTCATAGTGAGAAAACACATGTAAATATTCTTTATCAAGAGATGCTCTAAGTGCCTTTAGGGTTTGTGCATTGGCCTCTATATGCCTGCTATCACTAAGGTAGGATTCCTTGGTAATGGCAAGGTAAACTCTATAACCTAGGGTTTTTAAATGACAACTCATCAGAACCTTCCATATATCAAGTCTAGAGATATCAAACATGGGAGGGACATCCATGAGTCAAACAATATGTGTGCAAATGCAAATGCAAATGTAGATTAGCAAAACCAATATCACACTCCTAGGTGGTTAAACCTAATATCAGGAGCGTAGGCTCTGATACCAATTGAAAGTACACCTAGAGGGGGGTGAATAGGTGTATGGCTAATCTAATGAACAAAATACGAAATTTAAAAACTTAATTGCAACAACACTTAATGCAACCAACGAGTGTAGCCGAATTCCCGGTGAAGGGCTCTGGACTAACTCCTCTTGATTCCTCTAAATAAGAGTTGAGGCGCTATATGAAGCTCTCGTGGTTAAGCACAAGTGAGGCACACACAAACAAACCAAGCATATAATATATATATGACAATATGAATTATGCAAGGCACTAAGTAAAGAGAGTTAGAGAGTCAATGGATCAATCGCTAACACACAGATATGTTTCGAGGTTCGAGCACCCAGCTCTACGTCCCCGCCTTCACACAGAAGGATTTCCACTAACTCATCCATAAAGGACTCCCACACAGGGAACCTCTACTGAGGATTTGGGGCAATACAATAACCGGGAGTACACAACTCCTCTCTTTACAAACACAACCTCTACACTTAGAGGTTAGGCACAAAGCCACCACAAAACTCAATCAACCTCACAAATGAGGGATGGGCACAAAGCCAACAACCAATCAACCTCTCACTAGAGGGATAGGGCACAAAGCCACCACTCCAAAATCAACCTCTACACAAGAGGGATAACACAAAATAGGAGGGTTTACAACTTAGTGATCAAAAAATCACAAATCAATTCTTTCTCACAAAATAAAGATCCTAATAGATAGGATAGAATAATAAGCTCAAGTGTGAGAAAAACCAAAGGAATGGAAAATAAATACTCAAAGAAAATTCTTGGGAAAAACTAGAAATTAGGATGAAGAAGTTGAACCAAAAACACTTTTCCCAAAATCACTTTTCTTTGATTTTTCAAACCCTAGAGAAACACCAAATCAAATGTAAACTTTAGAGCCCAAAAACTTCTTTTTGATTGCTGCAAAAACACTAGTAAGATCAGAAAATAATCTCTCCAAAAACTTGTTAAAAACTATTAAGAGAAAATCCAATTTATAGCCTCTAGAAAAAACTAGCCGTTGGCAGCAATTATGGTCAGATTTGACCATCCGGTCGACCGGCCAACGGTCGAAATTTGACCGTTGCCAAACTCCAGTCGACCGCCTAGTCGACCGTCCTTACTCGAGAGTAAAGATGCTACAGTCGGTCGACCGCACGGTCGACCGGCCAAACCAAGTAGCCTTGTGCACATTTTGTGCACATACGGTCGACCGCTCCGGTCGACCAGCTCCTGGTCCGGTCGACCGGTCGGTCGACTGTCAGGGCCTGGCAGAAACATTAAGGGATTAGAAAAACTTGGTTTTTAATCATCAAATAAATTCCATAATTTCTCTAAAAATTCACAAAAATAAGTTCTTATATTTTCTTTAAAATACAAACTTGTTTAAGTAAAAATCATACCAAGTTACAAACATTTTGAACTCTTTTTTTATTATGGAAATTTTGCCGAAAATCAAAATCTGTATTTTTCAAAACTTGGATTTTTGAATTTAAAAATTCGTTTTGTCCTAAACTCATCCAAATAAAAAAATATGATATGAAACAACATTTAGGCATGTAGTATATGGATATAATCCAATATACATATAAAGATATATATCAATGTTTTTGACACATAAATCCAAAAATACATTTTGTTAAAATACCAAAACACCAAACTCATGAAATAGACTATCAAACTAAGTTTGTGTAAATAGTTGAAGCATAGATGTATATAGAACAAATCTAATATACATTAAACCATGTAAACTTGTATTGATTCAATCTATTCATGAAAACCAAGATCGGTTAAACTAAAAATCGAAAACCAATTTCCAAAACATGAAACGTGTGTGTGTTGTGAACTTGAACATTCCGCACTATCTAATCTTTACAAATGGATCTAAACTACAAACTAAACAATGTACCGATGTTCTTGTAGAGCGCCGTCTCTAAGTCGACTCGATCCAAACCGTGATCCACCGAGCTTGACTCCAACAAGTGCTAGATATGAACTTGACGCTCGGGCTCTTGAATCACCATGTGAAAAGTTTCAAAACACCTTTGTTGAAGCTAATCACCTACTAATATCTTGGTTAGAGATCTGAAACTAAACATCACAAGATTATTAGTAAACATAACTACATGAGTTGATCATCATCAAAACTAGAGTGGAAGGCCTCTGGGCCAACAAACCCACCACCCATTCAATCTTATCTATAATCCTAATCTTAACTAACAAATCATAATCCTAACTAATCCTATCATATTCTCTTCTTCTCTTCTGCGTGTGTACAGACCCGAGTCCTTCACCTACCCATGTCCGACCTCTTTCCCAACAACCCACGCGCAACTACCTCTATCACCGAGTGCCGTCCAAGCTCCGGTAACTTCCGTGCCCCATGCTTCTCCGATCTCCATCCTCTGAGCCAAGCGCCTCCTCTCCTTCTCCCCTAGGCCGAGCTTATACCCATCTGTACCTCCACTTTCGTCGGACCCCGCCACCACCTAGCCGAGTTCACCTATGGCCATCTCCTCCATGCGCACGCAGCCGTGCCCCAAGCCCATGCGCATATCCAACCAAGCTCCTATCAGCCTCGACCGCCACAAACCCAGTCCGAGCCCTCTCCATCCTCCGCCACGAGCTCCCTCTGTGCGCAACCGCAGTAACTCCAACTGCCCCCTCCTACTGCCGCACCTCCATCCCAAGCCCTCCTCCCATACTGGCATCACCCTGGCCTCCTCCTCCTATGGCCATCACCCCCATCATAGTGCCGCCCATCTACTCTGCTGGTGAGCGCGAACACCTGCACTGGAGCCCCTTGCAATCTCCGAAGCATACCTCCTCCTCCACGGCCTTCCAGCGAGCCACCGGCATTGTCCGTGCACATCCACCAAGTCCAGGCCGTGTCCCCCATGCTGCATGAGCTTCTTCCATGGGTAACACTCCTCTCTCTTTCTCCTTCTCTGTAGCGTGTGTGTTTTTAGTTTAATGGTGTGTTTTAATTAAATGTATAGTATATGTGTGTGTTGGTGCTGTGAGTGTGTAGGTGTTTATGTGTGGATGTGTAGTATATGTTTATAAGGTGTATGCATGCAAGCGGGTGTGTGTGATGCATGCGTGATTTACATTGTGTGCAAGTGTGTGTGTGTGTGTGTGTGTGTGTGTGTGTGTGAGTTCATGTATAAGAGTGTATGTATGTGTATGTGTGTGTATGATTGAAGCAAAACCTGCACATAAAAATAAAGAATTTCAGATTTAGAATGAAGATGTGCAAGTGCTCAATTCTTACCGCTATAGCAAGTGGCTATGCGGGTCGTGATCCACAAGGAGGGTTTTGCAATAGAAGCGTTTACGTTTTTGTATTGAAATCTTTATGAAAACCAAACGAGAGTTCTTCTCTGTTTTTAAGTTAAAAAAAATGGAAAAGAATTATGTTAAAGTTAGAAGAAAATGAGAGATGAAGAAGGTGGAAAAAATCAGAAAACGGCGAAAGCGACTATGTACAAATGATTATTTACAAGGAAGTGAAAAGGAGTGGTGTTGGTGATTTAATTTACAGAAATGAAAGAAAAGAAAGAAGAGGAAGAAATACTTACCTAGATTGATTGATGACTTACCTGAAAAACCTTTGCATGTTCTACCTTTGCTTAGGAGGCGTTCAACGCATAGATCATAGGCCCGAGCCCAGTCCCCATTCGCATTATATCATCAAGTCTCGCACAAGCATGAAGTGATACGACTTGAGGACGAGAACGTCTTCATGAACTATCGTTGGCACTCACATAACATCGTTATACTTGTGCTTTGGAATTCACTTGTAAACTCAACAAAAACAAATGAGGTAAAGTAGAAGAGGAAGACGAAAACAAAAGAAAATGAAAGTAAAGAAGAACATAAAAATGTTACCTTTTATTGCTTGAAACGATGGAAGAAAGGAGGATGGTACATCGGTGTCACTCTCAACATATTCCTCTCTCTCTCTTACATACATGAATCATCATCTAACCTAAGCTTACATACAAGTTACATAAAAAGAAAAGAAAAACCTAAACTAAGAAATGGAAACTTGGCTAAATCCTATCTCTGCATGGTCGTCCATTTTCAGCACAAAGAATGGCCTTTTATAGGCAAAAAACCCAGTGTGCAGGATCCCGGGGAGATCGGGGGAGCAAGATTGAAAACGTGCACAAAGACAAACAGAAAACATGATATCCGGCCTACTAGCCGTCAAATACAATAAACTTCCTATCATGCTATGATAAAGTTTAATGTCTACACTTTTACCTTGTTCATCCTTATCAAGCTTTGTAGTAGTTGCCATGGGAGTTTTGCTCACTTTAGCTCCTTCAAGCCCGAACCTCTTGATTAGTTCCTTTGTGTACTTGGCTTGATTTATGAAGATCCCATCCTTCTTTTGCTTGATTTGGAGTCCAAGGAAATAGTTTAGCTCACCCATCATTGACATTTCGAATTCATCCTTCATGCATGATTCAAAAACTTGGCAAAGAGATTCATTAGTAGAACCAAAAATGATATCATCCACATAAATTTGCACAATAAGAATATCATTTTCAACATGTTTTGTAAATAAGGTAGTATCTATTTTACCTTTCTTAAAACCATTCGAAATTAGAAATGAAGAAAGTCTTTCATACCAAGCCCTAGGGGCTTGTTTTAAACCATAAAGAGCTTTATCTAATTTAAACACAAAATCCGGATGTGTAGGATCAACAAACCCGGGGGTTGTTCAACATACACCTCCTCTTCAATAAAATCATTTAGAAAAGCACTTTTAACATCCATTTGAAATAATTTAAAATCTTTATATGAGGCAAATGCTAGTGTCATCCGTATGGCTTCAAGCCGTGCTACGGGTGCAAAGGTTTCTTCAAAATTGATTCTTCGATTTGAGTGTAACCTTGGGCAACTAACCTAGCTTTATTCCTAACAACGTTACCCGATTCACCCAACTTGTTCTTAAAGATCCACTTAGTACCAATTGTTGGTCTATCGTGGGGCCTAGGAACAAGGTGCCAAACTTGGTTGCGCTCAAATTGATTGAGTTCCTCTTGCATGGCTAGCAACCAATATGAATCGGCCTCGGCTTCGAGGACGTTCTTGGGTTCAACATGAGAAATAAATGCATAATGTCCACAAAAATCATGAAGTTTAGAGCGAGTGGTTACCCCTTTAGATACTTCACCTATGACGAGGTCCTTGGGATGATGAGGATTGTATCTCCAATCCTTTGGAAGTTGTTGAGTAGGCTCCACTTCAATTGATTGGATTTTATTTCCTTGAGCCTCTTCTACTTTAGCTTCACTTCCTTCATCATCCTTTGGCTTGTCTCCCATAGTAGGTGTATCCTCCAAGGTCACTTTCTCCAAGCCTTCATCCAAAGCATCTATTTCTACAACATTCTTAACAAACAAATTAGATTCTTCAAACTTAACATGTATAGATTTCTCAATAGTCAAAGATGATCTATTGAAGATTCTATAAGCCTTACTAGTATTAGAATAACCCACAAAAATAGCCTCATAAGATCTAGCATCAAATTTTCCTAAGTTATCTTTTGTATTTAAAACAAAACATTTGCATCCAAAAACTTTGAAATATGAAACACTTGATTTTCTAGAAAAATACATTTCAAAAGAAGTTTTTGATGTATTTTTACACAAGAAAACACGATTTGATATATAGCATGATGTATTAACGGCCTCGGCCCACAAATAGTGTGGTAGACCATATTCACTAAGCATTGTCCTAGCCATCTCTTGTAATGTTCTATTTTTCTGTTGAACTACTCCATTTTGTTGTGGAGTTCTAGGAGAAGATAGTTCATGCTTAATTCCTTGTTCTTCACAAAAAGTGGTAAAGGGTAGGTTAATGAACTCACCTCCTCTATCACTTCTTATTCTTAAAATTGAAGTATCTTTTTCCTTTTCAACTCTTTTCTTAAAGGCTTGAAAATGTGAAAAGGCTTGATTTTTATGTTCCAAAAGAAAACCCAAGTAAAACGTGAAAAATCATCAACCAAAACAAATGCAAAATGATTCCCACTTAGACTTTTAGTTTGAGTAGGACCAAATAAATCTATATGGATCAACTCCAAAGGACGTGATGTCATGATATCCTTAATTGATTTGAAGGAAGACTTGGTTTGTTTCCCAAATTGACATGCGTCACAAACCCGGTCCTTTTCAAAATTCAAGCAAGGAATACCTTTCACCATTTCCTTTGTGTTTAACCTAGATATATGGTCAAAAGAAATGTGGCCTAATCTTCTATGCCACAACCAAGAGTCATCATTGAGGGCTTTTAAGCAAGTAATATTACAAGACATATTAGACATATCAATCATATAAACATTGTTTTCACGAAAACCGAAAAATACACAAGTATTAGATATTCTATCAATAACTTTACAAACTACATTATCAAAAACAACATCAAAACCTTTGTCACAAAGTTGACTAACACTCAAGAGATTATGCTTGAGGCCATCAACTAAAACTACATTTTCTATTAAAGGAGATGTACCAAGTTTGACATTACCGATACCGATGATTTTACCCTTGGCGTCATCTCCGAAGGTGACGGTGCCACCTTCATGGTATCTTGATAGGGTTGCAAAGTTGTTGATGTCCCAAGTCATGTGCCTTGAGCAACCACTATCAAGATACCACAACCCTCTATGTCGTTGGGCCTTGGATGGTACCTACATCATTTAACAAATTCATTGATTTTGGTACCCAAATTTTCTTGGGTCCTTTAAAGTTAGTGTTTCGAACCCAAACATTATGACGAGATGTATTTAGTCTATCATAGCAAAAATTGGCTAAGTGTCCTTTACGTCCACAATGTGAACATGAAAACACTTTACCATACATGAATGCATGATGAGTGTGTGAAGTGTGAGCATGTTTTGGGGGTTTGCCATGATGTAAAGGTTGTGTGGTATGAACATGAGCATGAGCATGGAAAGCATTTTTCTTAGGGCTTGTTTCTTAGGAAACATGGCCTCAATTTTCTTTTTATCAAACTCACAATTTTTCAAAATAATTCCTAATGAGTCTATTCTTTCTTTAAGCATGGTAATCTCATTAGAATCAACTAGTGGGGACTTGCCTTTACAAGAAATCTTGTACTTATCAAAATCATTCTGAGTAGTAACTAAAGTAGAGAGCAAGTCATCTTTTTCTTTAGAAAGGGTAAATACTTGATGATTAAGAGACTCATTTTCCTTCTTCATTTTTAAGTACTTTTTCTTTAGAAAATCATAGTTATTTGATAATTCTACAAAAGCTTCTCCTAATTCATCCATGGAAAGTTCATCATTAAAAGAAGTGGAAGGGGTTACCTTGTTCGTGCTTTCATTTGCCATGAAGCACATGTTGGCGGTGTCAATTTCCTCCTCGGATTCGCTCTCGGAATCCCATGTAGCTTTCATTGCTTTCTTCTTGAAAGGCTTCTTGGAGATGGAAGGCTTTGCTTTGTCCGGGCACTCCGCAACAATGTGACCCGGTCTTTTGCAATTAAAGCAAACTATTTTCCTCTCTTCTTGCCATCTTTTTCTTCCTTGGAATTTAGCCTTGTTGTACATCCTCCGAACATTCTTTACAAGAAGTGAGAGATTTTCGTCATCTTCTTCTTCATTCTCTTCGTCGGAGTGTGAGGATTGACACTTGAAGGCTATTGTCTTCTTCTTGGAAGGAGCCATATCCTCCCTAGCTTTTCTCTCCATCTCATGGGTTTTGAGGTTCCCAATGAGACCTATGAGCTCCATCTCCTCCTTGTCATTAAGTTCCTTCAAGGTAGTTTCCTTTACTTCCCATGAAGGAGGAAGAGCTCGGATGATCTTTCTAACTCTTTGATCGTTGTCGATAGTATCACCTAGAGAAGAAAGTCCATTAGAGATCTTGATAAATCTTGTAACCATATCATCTATGGTTTCATTTTCTTGCATGCAAAAGTTTTCATATTAAGACCGAAGAAGGTTTATCTTAGCCCTCTTCACTTGTGAGGTCCCCTCATGTGTAACTAGCAAGTGTGTCCAAATCTCAAATGCGGATTTGCAATGGATGACTCTAGCAATGTCATCATCATTGAGGGCTTGAAGTAGTGCATAGTGAGCCCTAGCATTGGCATCAAACTCCTTAGTCTCAATTTCGGACCAAGTGGATTCATCACCGGGGGGTGCACTAAAGGGTTTGGTCACGGCCTTTGCAACTCGACTTCCTAGAGATTGCAAGAAAACGGTCATCTTAACCTTCCATATGGGAAAGTTAAGTCCATCAAATTTTGGAGGGGTCTTAATTCCATCGGCCATTTTTACTAAGTGATAGTGAATGAAAAATGAATGAGGTGATTAGCAAATATAGGATCTCTCTAAGGTTGTTAAGCCAAGAGCCTAGAGACCAAGCTCTTATACCAATTGAAAAACACCTAGAGGGGGGGTGAATAGGTGTAATTGCTAATCTAACAATCTTTTTAAAACTAAGATGGATGAATGATGCAACGATCTCTCAAAACAAGACTAAGAGCCGAATACCCCGTAAAGGGTTCTGAACTCCTTCCTCCTGATTCCCCTTGAATGGGTTAGAGGTGCGCAATGCAACCTTGTTGTATGAGAATTGACCGAACAAAGAATGAATAATATGCAATGATGAAATGCACACAATATAACACAAGTAAAGAAGATAAGATCTCAAGCAAGTAATTGAAGGCAATAGAGTGTAAGAGAAATAGAAAGCAATAGAGAGCAAGAACACAAAGCAATCGCAAACACAAGATATTTGTTTCGAGGTTCGAGCCACCGCTCTACTCCCCGCCTTCACCGCCGTGAAGGGTTTCCACTATCCACCGAGGACTTTACAAGGTCTACCAAAGACCGGATCACCGAGCTCTACCACTTACAAGAACCTCTACCGAAGAGGTGTCTCCACAAGATGAACAAAGAGTAACAAGTAGCCAAGTGATCTCTAAAAGGATCACAAACTCTTTACAAACACTTCTCTCTTTACAACTTCCTTATAGATTGAGTAGGGAATTTTTGGCTCTAAGAAGTGTAGTGAGAAGACTCGGTTGTAGAATGATTTTTGCTAGAAAACACAACTGAAAACTAGCTCAAGAAAGAGTGGAAAATGGAGAGCTTAAAAACTTTTCTTCTCTTTTAAAAACTTTGAAAACTTAAGGATTTTTCTTGGTATTTAGCAAGAGACTATTCTCCTCTATTTATAGGGAGAGGAAAGAGTTAAAATCAATTTATTTTAAGCTTATTTGATCTGGAAAAGTTCTCCAAAAACTCAGAAAAAGTCTGCCAAAAACAGATTAAGAAAACAGAATTCAGATTGCACCAAAGAGGAAAGAGCCGTTGGCACTTTGCAGGCCTGGCGGTCGACCGGTCCGGTCGGCCGTCCGCCCTGCTGGCAGTAGCCGTTGGGCTCGGGTCGACCGCTCGGGTCGACCGTCCTCTAAAAAGAAACACAGTTTTCTGAAGGCGGTCGACAGGGCGGTCGACCCAGAAAACCCGAGAGCAAAACTGCTTACAGTCGGTCGACCCGGCGGTCGGCCGACAGACATGCACAAGCGTGCACGTCCTGATACAAGCGCCGGTCGACCGGTCCGGTCGGCCGGTATTGCCTGAAACAGAAAAACAGCAAGAGACAGAACTTGGAATTTTGTAAAAACATTTTGAAGTAAGGATAGCTAAGTATCATGCTAGAAAGAGTATACATACATGATTTAAACAAGATATTCATTGTGTAAGAAGTTGGAATCATGTATATGTACTAAGGCATGTAACTTAGAAACAAAAGCTTTAAACATGAAAACTTATATACAAAAATGTGTGTGTGTATCCTAGAGCCAATTTTCCAAAACTCAAACTTTAACAAACTATTTCTTACATTGGTTCTAAGGACTACAAGTTCTTCAAGTGGGCTTCTCCATATGATCTTGAAAACTTGATTCTTGAGCCCGAATTGAGGTGACTTGAGTCAAAACACCTTCCTTTAGGGAAGAAAACGTCTAGTTTTATTAGAACCCTGAAACACACTAAAACAACAAACATGATTAGTACAAATAACTATATATGTTTGTAATCATCAAAACACACTAAAAACGGGTGATTGTAATCTTGGGCCAACATGTTTACCTTGTCATTACCAAGGAATCCTACCCTAATGATAGCAAACATATAGAGGCCAATGCAATAGCCCTAAAGGCACTTAGATCATCTCTTCATAAAGAATATTTACATGTGTTTTCTCACTATGAGTCCGCTTTTACAGTATGGAGCATTTTGACTTCTCCCGAGCTACCAAAGATTATCGATAAGATGAAGAGATCTAGAAGAGACGAGTCCGATGAACGTTGATTCATGGTCCAAGGGAATGACTCCCATGAGGTACACTCGGACACTCAACTAGATGCTAGTTCAAGTTCTTATTGCAATGAGTGTTTAGAGGCACAAGCCATGAATGATGAACTTGCTAAAAATTGTGAAAATTTGATTTCAAAATACAAACTTTTGAAAAAGGAAAGTCTTGGTTTAAAAGAAGAAAATAAAAATTTATCTTCTAGACTTGAGATTGTTTTGCAAGAAAGGGATGAGATTTCAAGTGAAAGTGATTGGCTTAAATCCCAACTTGATCTTGCACTTAATGAAAACAAAATTTTGAAAAGTAAAAATGATTGTGAATATATTTTGAAGAAAAATGAGGATTTAACTTCAAATTTTGATTTTGTATTAAAAGAAAATAATTCTTTGAAAAATAAAATAAATTTGATTTCACAAGAATTAAAAGATTGTTTAAAGAAAAATATTTCTTTGCAAAATGATTTTGATTCTCATGTTTGCCATGCTAGTGTGGCTTCACATTCTAGCTCACCTATTGCATGCTCTACTTCTTCTAACATTGAAAATGATATAAACTTGTTAAAGAAGAATATGGATTGTTTGGGCTCCACTTTGAGCCATTGTGCCAAGAACCATACACGCTTGGAATCCATGTTTCGCAAGAAACAAATTCCATCTATGCATGCACACAAACCACGGCATACACATGCTCCTCACGTTCATGTATGTTGGCCTAGAGGCCTTCCACTCTAGTTTTGATGATGATTAACTCATGTAGTTATGTTTACTAATAATCTTGTGATTTTAGTTTCAGATCATGTAACAAGATATTAGTTGGTGATTGCTTCAAAAAGAGGAGTTTGGAAGCCTTCACTTGGTGATTCCAGAGCCCGAGCATCAAGATCATACCTTGACTCGTTGGAGTCTCGCTCGTGGATCACGTTTTGGATCGGGTCGACTTGAAGATGAAAGATCATCAAGAAGACTTAGGTATCCATAGTTTAGTTTAGTTTGTTTTAGATCCATGTGTAAAGCTTAGAATAGTTGATATGCTCAAGTGCACAATACACATACACGTTTTGGTTTTGGTATTGGTTTTCATGAATAGATTGATCAAAACAAGTTTACTTTGTTTCTATGTATATTAGATGTGCTCATATACGTACATGCTTACATGACTTATACAAACTTATTTTGACTATCCTATTCATGTATTGAAAAATCCAAGTTTGATAAAATACAAGTTTTGGTTTTTGGTAAAAGTGATATGACACAAAAATAGTTCAAATTGCTTGATATTTGAGTTGAAATGGTTATCACAAGTTTATATATCAATGCAAATTGGTAAAACTATTTTTGGGGATTTTTGAAGTTTTTAAAGAATTTTTAGAAATGATTTTACCCTCAGTTTCTGACCCAGAACAGTGACTGACAGGCCAGGTCGGCCGACCGCACGGTCGACCGAACCAAGGGCCGATCGACCGAGCAGTCGACCGACGTGCACAGCCTTGTGCACGTCTGGCAGACACATGGGCCGGTCGACCGGTTGCCCAACGGTCATATTTCAGACCGTTGGCGGTTGACCGGCCGGTCGACCGCCAGCCTGTCAGGCTGACAGATCAGCCTAACGGCTAGTTTTCTTTTGGGCCTATATATACCCCATTTCTTGGGGCTTTTAACTAAGATTTTTAAGAGCAAAAATTTCTACTTTTCTGAAGTATTTTTAAAGTTTTAAAAAGTGTTTTAGAGCTTCAAAGATTTCATCTTTATTGTTTTTCAAGGGTTTTGGAAAATCAAAGAAAACTAGGTTTTTGGGATATTGTTTGGATTTTCATTTCTATCATCTACAAGAGATTTCCCAAGTAGTTTTTCTTTGTTATTTGCTTTCCAAAAACACCTTGATATCCACTTGAGCTATATCTCCTATCCTATCTATTTAGGATCTTTTGTTTGTGGAAAAGAGATTGTGTTTGTGGTCTTTTTGGATCACTTGTTGTAAACCCTTATTCTTGTTGGGTTGCTCCCTCTTTGGTAGAGGTTGAGGATTGTGTTGGCTCCCTCTATTGTGAGGTGGAGTTTGGTTATTGGCTACGGGCCTTATCCCTCTTCGGTAGAGGTGGATTGTGGTTGTATTGCCTCGGTGGCATTGTAAGGTTGAGAGAGGAGTTTGGTACTCCTAGTGGATTGGAAATCCTTCTCGGTGAAGCGGGGACGTAGAGCTAGGGGCTCGAACCTCGAAACATATCCTTGTGTTTGCGTTTGATCCATTGTCTCTCTAACCCTCTCTCTTTTTATTTGTGCAAAGCATCATTCTTAGCATCATATCATATTTTCTTGTGTTGTGCCTTGCATCATTCATATTGTTATATATCCTTATATGCTTTGCTTGTGTTTGTGTGCCTCACTTATACTTAACCACGAGAGCTTCATATAGCACCTCAACCCTTATCTAGGGGAATCAAGAGGAGTTAGTTTAGAGCCCTTCATGGGGAATTCGGCTACACTCGTTGGTTGTATTAAGTGTAGTTGCAAATTGTTTTTAGCTTCCGCATTCTTCCGCATTTAGTTTCTAGATTAGCACTATCACCTATTCACCCCCCCCTCTAGGTGATTTCAATTGGTATCAGAGCCTACGCTCCTGATACTTTAGGTTTAACAACCTAGGAGTGAGATCCTTGTTTAGCTAATCTATCATTTGCATTTGCACATTTGTTTGCTTGCACACATATAGTTTGGACCCATGGACTTCATGACCCCACCTATGTTTGATTATTCCAACATTGTTATTTGGAAGACTAGGATGTCCATCTATTTACAAACCGTAGGATATAAGGTTCACCTTGTCAATACCAAGGAATCCTACCTTAGTGATAGCAAGCATATAGGGGCCAATGCACAAGCCCTTGAGGCCATTAGAAGCACGCTACCTAAAGAATATCTTATGCTTGTTTCTAACCTTGATTCCGCCTTTGCAGTGTGGAACAAGTTGACCACAACCACCACCTCCGAGCTTCAAATGCCAATCCAACAAGAGGAGGAATCTAGTGGAGAATCCGAGCCACAACAATGCTATATGATCCAAGGGAATGACTCCCTTGAGGTACACTCGGAAACCAACTTAGATGATGATGATGATGATGCTAATTCTCCTAATGATTATGTTGATGCCCATGCTTTAAATGAAGAACTTTCTATTGTGTGTGAAAATTGATTGAAAAATATAATGTTTTGAAAAAGAAAAGTCTAAGCATTAACAATGAAAATAAAAATTTGCTTTCTAGACTTGAGATTGTTTTGAAAGAAAAAGAGGAGATTTATAATGAGAGGGATTCATTAAAATCTCAACTTGATCTTGTTTTAAATGAAAATAAAATTTTGAAGAATAAAAATGATTGTGATGTTTTGAAGAAAAATAAAGTTCTAACTTCAAAAATTGATTTTGTTTTAAAAGAAAATGATTCTTTAAAAAGAGAAATTGATTTTATTTCAAAAGAGTTAGAAATTTGTTTAAACAAAAATAAATCTTTGAAAAATGATATTGTTTCTCATGTTTGCCATGCTTCACCTAGAACACCTATTGCATGCCACACTTCTTCTTTAATTGAACATGATATATCCTTACTTAAGAAGAGTGTTGATTGTTTGGGCTCCACTTTGAGCCAATGTGTAGTGGGTCATACACGCTTGAAAACTTTGTTTCGAAAGAAACAAGTTCCATCTATTCATGCACACCCTCCACGGCATACACATGCTCCTCACGGACACCATCATCACTTGTATGCTCATGTGTACACTTGTACACATTGTGGACGTAAGGGCCACCTTGCTAAATTTTGCTATGATCGTATACATGTTTCTAATTTAGCAAATAAATTTGTTTGGGTTAGGAATGATACTAACCCCCATGGACCCAAAAAGTTGTGGGTACCAAAGACCACCCCTCTTGTGTTTGATGTAGATGTGGGCTCTCGCATGACGTGAGAGTGACGGTACCTTGGAGTGGATGCGTTCCGAGCTTCATGGAAATCATTTGGATGCATCACTTTCAAGGGAGGTTTGGTGGGAAGACCACCATGTTTTGGAGACAAGGAGAGTTGCTTCTTCGGTTTTGGTGACAATCCTTTACTCCCGTTTTATTTACATGCTTTTCATATTCATTGTTTATAGCATGTTTTGTTGTTTATAGATTATTTTGTAAATGCCATGATTATTAGACTCTTGACATACATGTATAGTATTTGAGACACCCATGTTTAATATGGATCATATTTTTGTGTTCTCACCATTGTTTAGCTATCATGTTTATCATAGTTCTAATGACATGTGGATTTACATAATAATCATGTTTAGTTTTATCATGATGATTTTATCTTGTTTTTGATGCTTCATGATTTGAATATATGTTTAAATGTTAGTTTTCATTAAGACTAGGTATATATTTGTGCATATAATGGGCCACAAATAAATCTATATATCTTTGAGCTCGAATGCTTATTTGAACCCATTAGATGTGCTAGTATAGTCTAGTTTTGATGATCCATGCATTTTAAACTTGTATTCCCATTTTTTGGATTTGTTTCATGTTTTAGTGTTTATGTTTAACTTCATGTATATGTCTATTTTATCCAAACTATTGTTTATACATATACATCCTTTTTGAGCCACGTGCCTTCATGCATATATCTTTGTGGACTCGTTGTGTTTGGATATGTATATATATTTTAGTTTATATAAGACATACATATATCTTGAAGATTAAATAGTTTTAATGATTTTCATGTTTTCATGTTTCAAGGAATATTGAGCTTATTGTCCATCTTTCAAGATTATGATCTTCACATCTTATTTATACACTCACATTTATAGTTTACTCATGTTTTGTTTTCATGAGTCATATTTATGCTTCATTGCCTTAGAGTGTTGACTATCTTGTGAATTTCATGTTTTATGAAAAACATTTTTGTTTTATTTCTTGCTTAAAGGATTTCGTACTAGTTTACAAATTTTTCATATAACTAGTTACGGTATTCTTCGTTATGGTAGAAGTTTTCAAGCTAACTTTATTTTTCAATCCTATTTTTGAAAACCCCTACCTTCCAAGGGTGGTGGGATGGGAGATCATGCTCATGTATGCTTTATAGTGAAAATCTTTTTAAAACTTGAACATGATTGGGAGGATAGGTTATATGAGTTATACTTTGATATTATTATTGTTTCAATTGGTATCATTGGATTCTTTCAATTGGTATCAATTTTGACCTTTCTTGTATACTCATATATGTTTGTATGTATGTATGTTTTTTTCAATTCCAATAATATCAATTTCAATTGGTATCTACTTTTCATATATATATATGTTTTATTTGTGCTTATTATATCCCTATATCTTTAAGCACAAAATTTTGTTTATGCTAAAGCTTGAGTTTTAACTTTGTTTCAATTGATTCAATTTTCAATTGGTATCTTATTTCGAGCCTACACATTGTTTTAGTTGGTATTTCATAAATGGGGAGAAAATTTGTTTTTGCATTTAATTGGTATTTGATTTCCACTCCCTTACTTTATGATAGAAAATATTGAATTTCCATTTTGGTATCATTTGCTTTTAAAGAATAATAATTTCAATTGGTATCAAGATTTATGTTTAGGAATTCAATGTTTATAATGTTTAAATTTCTATTGATATCAAGATGCACTACTTTGACACATTCTTAATTAGTATCAAATTTATTTTATTGAGAAAATTCAAAAATTTTGTTTAAAGAAAATATTTAAAAGTTTTGATTTGTATTGCCTATATGCAAGGAGAGTTTAACATCTCTTCTACATATAGATTCATGATAAGTGTATCTTGTATGGAAGAGCTTGACAACTCTTCTTTATGTGGTACACGTGTATAGGGGGAGCTTCACATCTCCTCTTATGCATTGCATAGTGTACGTTATGTGAATTAGGGCTTGTCATCCCTCCTTCATGTAATGTATCTATGTAGGGAAGCTTCACATCTTCCTCTTCATGAATGTATATCGCATATACCATTTGTTGATTGATTTATGTTCACTTTCAATTGGTATCAAGATGCTATCTTTGACATATTTTTAAATTGATATCTTAATTGATTGTAACCCCTTATTGCTATTCCTTTTTGTTTTAGACAAAAAGGGGGAGAACATTGTTTTTTATTGTTTTGACCCCTTTATTGATGATTGACAAAAAGGGAGAGAATTATTTGAGAAGTTTTATATATGCATATTTATGGTTTTGCATATATTAAGTTTAATTGGTATCTAGAGCACTTGTTTTGTTTTTTGTTTGAAAATTTCATTGGCATCTAGAGCCTTTTTATTGTTTATGCATATCTATGCATGATTGGTAGTGAAAAGTGCATTTTTATCATCATATTTACCATCACATTTTCATATTTATTCATTTAATTCTGCACATTTATTAATAATTTGTAATTTATTGTGTGCAGGCCTCGAATTATTATTTTAATAATAAATAAAGCTTAAAGAGCCCAAAAGCCCAGATCCAAGCCCATATTTGAAGCCCAAGAGTAAAAGTGCAAATATCAATTGTCAAAGTGCAAATATACAAGGGCTAAAGTTGCAATTATTAAAGATGAGGGAAGGATAGAATTCTACCCAACCCTAAACTCTTGCAGGATGAGCATAAAAGCCAAAGATAAGAAGGAAATTCGTGGATAAAAGATTTGGGATAATTGAGATCAAGGTAACTTGATTTTTAAGTTATCTCGAAATCCCAATATGGAGAGCCAGGATCATACTTCCAGAAGCAAGCGCCCAGATGGACGGACCAAGTGAGGCCACGCGCCAAAGCGCGTGGCCAGATTCCACAAAAATGCCGCAAATCCGCGGCAAAATCCAAGATTCCGCGGCACTTTGATCTCATCTGGATACCAGATTTCGTGGGCTACTTCATCCGGGACTCTTCGGCCTTCTGCACCTATAAATACCCCCTGCAGTGCAACGTACAGAGGCGTCCAGTGTCCAGCAAAGGGCCAAAAGCTACGGTTTTTAGGTTTTTCTTCTAGGTTAGATTTTATTTCCCCCATTGTAAATTTCTATTTTCTTTTTGTAAAAACTGAGAGGAGATGATGTATTCATGGAGGAAGGGATCTACTTGTACTGATGGTGACAGTCGGTATAAGTTCTATTTTTCCGCCATTGTTTAATAATCAAATCGAGGTTTGCTTTTATTTTTGTATTGTTTTATTTCTTTTTTTCTTATTTAATCTTATGTATCTCAGTATTTACTTCCTTCTATTTGTTCTCTAATGTCTTGCCCACCATGAGAACCAACTGCTTCGAGAGTACCTAGCCGAGGAAGAGCCCTTGATGGCCTATGGCGATGAACAGGTCTTCAAAGTTGCTTTTATTTCATAGTTAGGAAGGCGGACGATCCTATACGCCATGCTTGTACGCCTTCCAAGAAAAGGTAAATCATCGCAACGGTTCAAACGGTAAGCAGACTGAAGAGGTAAGTTTTCTTTTTCTTTTCTTTTCTTTTTAGATTAAATCACAACTTCTCCCAATTCTTTATTTGCCGACCCATTGTAAATACCACTTCCTTTCTAATTTAACTAATAAAAATAAAATTTTAGAGAAACTTGCTTAACGCTTCCATCGCAGTCCCTCCCTGAGGATCACGACCCACATAGCCCTGCTACCGCGGATTAGAATTGAGACTTGCACATCATATTCTTAAAATTAAAATATTATATTTTTTGTGCAGGAAATCTCAGTCAAAAAATTGGCGCCGTTGCCGGGAGGGACGGTAAGTTTATCTCTAAAACAAAAATTTAATTTTTAACTAATTCTTTATTCTTTTCTGTTTGCAGGTTTGGAGAACAGGAAACAGAAACATAGCAGCAGCAGTGGACATATTGTTATTCTGTGTCTCTGCCCTCGAAGGCAGAGCACCAGAACCTACTGTTTTGCCGCGGATCCGCGGCCAGAGCCGCGGAAACGCGGCAACAGTAGAGAACTACTGATTGATATTTTTGCAGGTTGCTGCAAATTGTAAATTCTGTTTACTGCTCTGTTTATTTTGTTCTGTGATATACCTGTAAATTGCTAATAATTCAACAGTAAGTTATTGGTTGTTAAAAATAAAAATTGATTAGACGTTTGCATATTAGGCACGTGTCTTTTCAATTATTTTTATTTACTGTTGAAGAGTGCTGGAGGAGCAAGGTACGTACGCATTGCATGTAGAATAGGACTCATCTCTTGGTTGATTATCTGCTTTGAGTGAATTCTATCTATTTATCTTGTACACTTGCACTAATTCATCTTAAAGGCATAACCCATTAACAAGATAAGGTGGGGATTTCATCACCCTTCCTTAGCCCAAAAATCATATCCCAAGCACTCACTAACCCAAGCCTAACTTAAAAATTAGTAGACGTTGGCCCTAGGGACATCTCGGACTCAATAGGAGATTATCCTAAGGGGGAACAGTGCTGGAATTTGACTCTTGCCAAATCAGTGTCTAGGAAGGAGATTGAGGGCCGAAAGCCCGAAGATTGGTGGTTATTTAATTAAGGAACGTCTTTGACGGAAAACCTCCCACCACTCTTGCCCTGACCTGGCTGATTAACTTGTGGTCAAAGTCTGCACCCTACCTCCCGTGGACAGTCTAACCAGTTAGGAGTCGTCTAGGTCATAGGTCTACCCTAACTTAGGTTAGAATTTTTTCTTTTTTATTTGTTTATTTGTTTGTTTTTCTTTTTCTTTGTTTGTGTTTGTGTGATATGGCATATAATAACTTTTTCAACTTTAATCCATATTACACACCTAACTCTTTTTCGGATATTACCAACCCGGCATATCATAACTTTGATCAATCTAGTGTGCCGGAATGGTCTTATCCGAATAATTATAACCCATACCCCCCATCTTATGACCATGATTTTCATACTTTCAACTCGTCACAGAGTTCATGGGGTTTCGAGTCCCCCGAGTCCAATTTTCAACCGACTTGTCCTCAGTCTCCACCCAGTCCACATTCTTTCAATGAGTCATACTTAGATCCACCCAGTCAGAATAGACTACCATCTATCGGGGAAATGATAAGTATGCATGAGTCCAAGCAACAATTACCATCAATCGGAGAAATGATTATGCGTGAGTCCACCGACTCACAATTTCATCACGATTACACTTCACCCTTTCAAGTCCAATCACAACACGATGCACCTATCAACTATGAAGGGATGCTTACAGCCATGACTCAGGCTAGATTAGCCCGTGATCGTGATATAGATATGATGGTTCAATCTTTACGTTCTCACCGTTCGGCCATTTCTGATATCATTGACCACTCTCGTAGAGCCGACGAACCAAGTTGCTTTGGACAACAAGATTCTACTTCAGTGCCATCATTTGAACTTGCTGAAACTCCAATTGTTGATAATTTGGCAAGTTTTTCCTTTCCTGAAATAGAACTTGAACATGAATATGATCATGATCTCCCACTTGATAATTCAATTTTACTTCCTGATTCAATAATGACTCCAGTGTCTCCACCTGATTTCACTTTTCCCGAGTCAACATTGGATCCTGTTCCAATTCATCATGATATTGAGTCACCTATAATTGATGATCATATTGAACTTGACCAATTGTGCAATTTTGAAAGTCCCATGGATAAATTGGCAAGTTCTGATTTTTATAACATTGAACCCAATGAGATATGTGACCTAGATTCTCAAATCTGTGATCAAGTTCAAATTCCCGAATCATTATTGACTCCTGTTTTGTTACCCGACTTAGGTAATCTTTTAGAGTCAGTTTTGATTCCCACACCTATCATTCCTGAACTTGAATCACCAACATTGAGTCACATGCCATTGTGGGAATATGATTGTGGATTTGAGCTTAAACTTATTGATTTGGACCCACTTCCTGAACTTAGCCCGACTCCTGAGCCCTTACTTGATTTGAGCTTCTTCCCTGAGTCGGTATTCGTTCCCTCACCTATAATATCCAAGTCAATAATTCCATCTTTTCATACTCCATTTTGGGACAAGGAGGTTGACACAATTGACTCTGAAACTAATTATGAATTATGGAAATTTGATGGGGTGAAAATTTTAAAAAATGATTATACATATATTTTAGTGGGTTATAGACGAAAAATTTCTGGTGGGTTTCACCAACTACTACATTATCTAGATTGGGCCGCATTTCGTGGACCAATTAGACCACCTCCGGAACCACCACCCTAAGGTAACTTCCACCTTCCCTTGTTCTGTTTCATGCATATATGCATTCATTCATACATTGAGGACAATGCATGAGATAAGTGTGGGGGTGAGCTTTACTAACATACTAACATAGGTAAAAACTAACAAAAAAAAAATTGCTAATAAAAAAAAATTAAAAAAAAATTGTTATAAAAAGGAAATATTTTGACTTATTTTTTGAAAGAAATCTAAGTTAGTTTTAAGGATTAGAAAAATCACGATTAGGATTTCTAAAAACTTGGTCAAAATAAATAAATTGTTTAAATTTTTAGGTATAGGAGAGAAATTGAATAAATAATTAGTCTTGATTTTTACCTTAATGAAGTATGCATACCAAATGCATATCTAGGATTCTAAGACAAAGACCTTGTGCCTCATAAAAAAAAAAAGAAAAAAAAAGAAAAAAAATCACCAATTAAGCTGATACATGTGCCTCAAGAAGCATAAGTATTCATGCCTAAAGGTGAGTAAATAAAATAAAGTCCTTAGTTTTGGGGCCTAGTTCACTCGAATTTGAGTCCGCGGGGTATTTTCTCACCTGGTGCCCTAAAGCCAACCGGTTTGGGAGTCATCGACTTTAAGTTCGTTACATGGGTGGATTAGAAAGCCTAAGAAGACTAAGAAATATAATATATGTATTAACACATCTAATAATCAATTAGTTAGGTATGAGGGCCTCAAGAAGCCTTGATGCTTACACGAAAGAAAATTAGATGCGTTATACATATTAAAAAAAATAAAAAAAAAGAAAAAAATATATATAAAGAGGCATGAGAGTCCAAGTTAAGGAATTCCTAGTAAAAACATAAGGATGCATATGATTTTTGGTAACGAAAAAGACTATATTAGAAATTCAATTTTAATTCTTACCTAAAATGGAAAACAATTAACTTTATTAAGACTAAGTTTAAAGAATGAATAAAAATGAGGATCCTAAAACTTATAGACTACTTAGTCTCTTCAATAATAATTCAAATATTTTCCTTTTTATGGATTTTGTGGGTGCAATCCGCTGAAAACCCTCACGAGACAACACTCGTCCTCTAGGGTAACCTAGAGGTTTAACGGCTTGTTGCACGTGCTAAGTGCAATCGTGATTCCTACGAAAGTGAGTTAGGTTAGATTAACTTTTCATTTCTTTTTCTTTTTCTTTGTTTTTACTCGAGGACGAGCAAAAAGATAAGTGTAGGGGTGTGATTGGTAGTGAAAAGTGCATTTTTATCATCATATTTACCATCACATTTTCATATTTATTCATTTAATTCTGCACATTTATTAATAATTTGTAATTTATTGTGTGCAGGCCTCGAATTATTATTTTAATAATAAATAAAGCTTAAAGAGCCCAAAAGCCCAGATCCAAGCCCATATTTGAAGCCCAAGAGTAAAAGTGCAAATATCAATTGTCAAAGTGCAAATATACAAGGGCTAAAGTTGCAATTATTAAAGATGAGGGAAGGATAGAATTCTACCCAACCCTAAACTCTTGCAGGATGAGCATAAAAGCCAAAGATAAGAAGGAAATTCGTGGATAAAAGATTTGGGATAATTGAGATCAAGGTAACTTGATTTCTAAGTTATCTCGAAATCCCAATATGGAGAGCCAGGATCATATTTCCAAAAGCAAGCGCCCAGATGGACGGACCAGGTGAGGCCACGCGCCAAAGCGCGTGGCCAGATTCCACAAAAATGCCGCAAATCCGCGGCAAAATCCAAGATTCCGCGGCACTTTGATCTCATCTGGATACCAGATTTCGTGGGCTACTTCATCCGGGACTCTTCGGCCTTCTGCACCTATAAATACCCCCTGCAGTGCAACGTACAGAGGCGTCCAGTGTCCAGCAAAGGGCCAAAAGCTACGGTTTTTAGGTTTTTCTTCTAGGTTAGATTTTATTTCCCCCATTGTAAATTTCTATTTTCTTTTTGTAAAAACTGAGAGGAGATGATGTATTCATGGAGGAAGGGATCTACTTGTACTGATGGTGACAGTCGGTGTAAGTTCTATTTTTCCGCCATTGTTTAATAATCAAATCGAGGTTTGCTTTTATTTTTGTATTGTTTTATTTTCTTTTCTTCTTATTTAATCTTGTGTATCTCAGTATTTACTTCCTTCTATTTGTTCTCTAATGTCTTGCCCACCATGAGAACCAACTGCTTCGAGAGTACCTAGCCGAGGAAGAGCCCTTGATGGCCTATGGCGATGAACAGGTCTTCAAAGTTGCTTTTATTTCATAGTTAGGAAGGCGGACGATCCTATACGCCATGCTTGTACGCCTTCCAAGAAAAGGTAAATCATCGCAACGGTTCAAACGGTAAGCAGACTGAAGAGGTAAGTTTTCTTTTTCTTTTCTTTTCTTTTAGATTAAATCACAACTTCTCCCAATTCTTTATTTGCCGACCTATTGTAAATACCACTTCCTTTCTAATTTAACTAATAAAAATAAAAATTTTAGAGAAACTTGCTTAACGCTTCCATCGCAGTCCCTCCCTGAGGATCACGACCCGCATAGCCCTGCTACCGCGGATTAGAATTGAGACTTGCACATCATATTCTTAAAATTAAAATATTATATTTTGTGTGCAGGAAATCTCAGTCAACAATGCATGTTTCATGTTTCATATTCATTGCATATTTATGTTTATTTGTTTATGCATGAGTTAAGGGGAGCTTCTTTGAAGCTTAACTTTAATCCATGCATATATAACTCCATGAGTTTTGTCATCATCAAAAAGGGGGAGATTGTTGGCCCAGAGGCCTTCCACTCTAGTTTTGATGATGATTAACTCATGTAGTTATGTTTACTAATAATCTTGTAATTTTAGTTTCTATTCATGTAACAAGATATTAGTTGGTGATTGCTTCAAAAAGAGAAGTTTGGAAGTCTTCACTTGGTGATTCCAGAGCCCGAGCATCAAGATCATACCTTGCACTCGTTGGAGTCTCGCTCGTGGATCACGTTTTGGATCGGGTCGACTTGAAGATGGAAGATCTTCAAGAAGACTTATGTATCCATAGTTTAGTTTAGTTTGTTTTAGATCCATGTGTAAAGCTTAGAATAGTTGATATGCTCAAGTGCACAATACACATACACGTTTTGGTTTTGGTATTGGTTTTCATGAATAGATTGATCAAAACAAGTTTACTTTGTTTTTATGTATATTAGATGTGCTCTATATACATACATGCTTACATGACTTATACAAACTTATTTTGACTATCCTATTCATGTATTGAAAAATCCAAGTTTGATAAAATACAAGTTTTGATTTTTGGTAAAAATGATAAGACACAAAAGTAGTTCAAATTGCTTGATATTTGAGTTGAAATGTTTATCACAAGTTTATATATCAATGCAAATTGGCAAAACTATTTTTGGGGATTTTTAGAAGTTTTTAAAGAATTTTTAGAAATAATTTTAACCCCAGTTTCTGACCCAGAAAAGTGACTGACAGGCCAGGTCAGCCGACCGCACGGTCGACCGAACCAAGGGCCGGTCGACCGAGCAGTCGACCGACGTGCACAACCTTGTGCACGTCTGGCAGACACATGGGCTGGTCGACTGGGCGGTTGATCGGACCAGAGAGCCTTGCTCTCTGTATCCGGGCGGTCGACCGGGATTGCCCAACGGTCATATATCAGACCGTTGGCGGTCGACCGGCCGGTCGACCGCCAGCCGTCAGGCTGACAGATCAGCCTAACGGCTAGTTTTCTTTTGGGCCTATATATAGCCCATTTCTTGGGGGTTTTAACTAAGATTTTTAAGAGCAAAAATTTCTACTTTTCTGAAGTGTTTTTAAAGTTTTAAAAAGTGTTTTAGAGCCTCAAAGATTTCATCTTTATTGTTTTTCAAGGGTTTTGGAAAATCAAAGAAAACTAGGTTTTTGGGATATTGTTTGGATTTTCATTTCTATCATCTACAAGAGATTTCCCAAGTAGTTTTTCTTTGTTATTTGCTTTCCAAAACACCTTGATATCCACTTGAGCTATATCTCCTATCCTATCTATTTAGGATCTTTTGTTTGTGGGAAAAGAGATTGTGTTTGTGGTCTTTTTGGATCACTTGTTGTAAACCCTTATTCTTGTTGGGTTGCTCCCTCTTTGGTAGAGGTTGAGGATTGTGTTT
Organism: Agave tequilana; assembly: GCA_038442645.1. Lineage (NCBI taxonomy): Eukaryota > Viridiplantae > Streptophyta > Magnoliopsida > Asparagales > Asparagaceae > Agave > Agave tequilana. Next base: position 279,824 of record JAVJIF010003786.1, on the reverse strand, counting down.
GCTCCCTCTATTGTGAGGTGGAGTTTGGTTGTTGGCTACGGGCCTTATCCCTCTTCGGTAGAGGTGGATTGTGGTTGTATTGCCTCGGTGGCATTGTAAGGTTGAGAGAGGAGTTTGGTACTCCTCGTGGATTGGAAATCTTTCTCGGTGAAGGCGGGGACGTAGAGCTAGGGGCTCGAACCTCGAAACATATCTTTGTGTTTGCGTTTGATCCATTATCTCTCTAACCCTCTCTCTTTTTATTTGTGCAAAGCATCATTCTTAGCATCATATCATATTTTCTTGTGTTGTGCCTTGCATCATTCATATTGTTATATATCCTTATATGCTTGGCTTGTGTTTGTGTGCCTCACTTATACTTAACCACGAGAGCTTCATATAGCACCTCAACCCTTATCTAGGGGAATCAAGAGGAGTTAGTTCAGAGCCCTTCACGGGGAATTCGGCTACACTCGTTGGTTGTATTAAGTGTAGTTGCAAATTATTTTTAGCTTCCGCATTCTTCCGCATTTAGTTTCTAGATTAGCACTATCACCTATTCACCCCCCTCTAGGTGATTTCAATGTACACACACTATGTATGCTCATGTGTGCACTTGTACACATTGTGGACGTAAGGGCCACCTTGCTAAATTTTGTTATGATAGAATGCATGATTCAAATTTAGCAACTAAATTTGTTTGGGTTAGGAAAGGAACTAACCCCCATGGACCCAAAAGAGTGTGGGTACCAAAGACCACCCCTATGCTATTTGATGTAGGTGTGGGCTCTCGCATGACGTGAGAGTTATGGTGCCTTGAGGTGGATGCGTTCCTAGCTTAAAAGAGGACTATTTGGATGCATCACTTTCAAGGAGAGTTTGGTGGGAGGACCACCTTGTTTTGGAGACATGGAGAGTTGCCCTCATGGTTTTGGTAACGATCTCTTACTCCTCATTTATGTTTACATGCTTTTCATATTGTTGATTTTTTTAGCATGTCTTGATGTTTTATGATTAGTATGTTATATGCCAAGAGATTTAGATTAGTGATATTCATGTTTAGTTATTTGAGACACTCATGTTTAATATGAATTTATATCTTTGTGTTCTCATATTTATTTTTAACTAATGTGTATGTCCTAGATCTATGCTTGTGCATGTACATAATGATCATATGCATGTTTATTAGTTTTTGTTTTGATTTCTATGCTTCATAATTTGAATATATGTTTAGATGTTTGTTTTCATTAAAACTTGGATGTATACTTGTACAACTAGTGAGCTACAAAAAGGCCATTATATGTTTGTGCTTGAACGCTCATTTGTACTCATTAGATGTACTAGTATAGTCTAGTTTTGATGATTCATGCATTTGACTTGTATTCTCATTTTCTATATGTTTTTCATGTTTATATGTTTAGCTTCATGTATATGCCTATTGTGTCTAAACTATTAGCTATACATATATATCCTTGAGCCACTTGCCTTCATGCATATACTTTTGTGGACTCGTTTATATTTGGATATGTATGTATACGGTAGTTTGTACATGACATACATATACCTTGAAGGAATTCTAGTTTTGATGACTTTCATGTTTTAAGGAATTTCCTATATTGAGCTCGATTGCCTAATTTCATGACTTCGTATTTCACATTATACTTGTACACTCATATTAGATGTTTACTCATGTTTTGTTTTCATGAGACTATATATGCTTTATCGACCATTGAGTGTTTAGTGATCATGTGATTTACATATTTTTCATGAAATATATTTTGTTTTATTCCTTGCTTGAAGAATTTCGTACTAGTTTACAAATTTTTCATATAACTAGTTCGTATTCTTCAATTTGATAGAGTTTTTAAATATGCTAAACCTATTTTCAAATTTATTTTGAAAACCCCTACCCATTCAAGGGCAGTTGGTTGGGCGACCATACCTTGTATGCTTATTATTGAAAATCTTTTTAAACTTGTGCATGAAATGGGTGGTAGGTAATATGAGTTATACACTTGATTCTAATTATTGTTTCAATTGGTATCATTGGATCGTTTTAATTGGTATCAATATTGACATTCTTTTTGTATACTCATATATATGTTTTTATATATGTATGCTTACACTTCAAATAGTATCAATTTCGATTGGTATCTAATTTTTCATACATATATATGTCTTATTTGTGCTTACTATATCTATATATCTTTGAGCACAAATTTTGGGTATGCTAAGCTTGATTTTTTTTTAATGACTATCTTATTTCAATTGATTATGTTTCAATTGGTGTCCTAATACAAGCTTATGCATTGTTTTATTTGGTATTTCATAAAGGGGAGAAAATTCGTATTTTTATCTTTCAGTTGGTTTACCTTTGATTTCCACTCCCATACTTTATGATGAAAAATGATTGAAAAATTAATATTGATTTTAATTTGGTATCATTTGTTCAAAATGAAAAATATTTACTATTGGTATCAAGATGTTTATTTGTTTACTTTCAATTGGTAACCAAGAATATCTATATATCTTTCATTTTGGTATCAAAATTTTTGATTTGGTTTCAATGCCTCATTTACTTTCTATTGGCATTTCTTAAAATTTTTATTGATATGTTCACCTTCACTACATTGATATATTTTTTAATTGGTATCATGTTGGTTTTTGATTTCACCCCATGGAGTATTTTTTTTGTTTTGAACAAAAAGGGGGAGAACCTTGTTTTTATTGGTTTGTCTTTGACCCCTTTGTTGATGATTGACAAAAAGGGGGAGAAGTATTTAAGTTTATATGCATGTTTATTTGAGTTTATATGCATGTTTTTATATTGGTAGTTTATTAACAAAAAGGAAAGAAGAAGTATCTGTTTTATGTTTTGTTGATATTGGTATCAAGAACATGAATACTAGTATCTAGAAACATAGTTTGCTATTAGTTTGTTTTTTATTGGTATCAAGAACATTATTTAAAGAACATGTTTATGAAAAGAAGAAATAATTTATTTTGGTATCAAGAGCTAATTTGGTATCAAGAGCTTGTTTTATGCATGTCTTTGCATATTCATGTTTAATATTCATTGTATATCTTTTTGTTTATTGTTATGCATGAGTTAAGGGGGAGCTTCTTTGAAGCTTAACTTTAATCCATGCATATATAACTCCATGAGTTTTGTCATCATCAAAAAGGGGGAGATTGTTGGCCCAGAGGCCTTCCACTCTAGTTTTGATGATGATTAACTCATGTAGTTATGTTTACTAATAATCTTGTGATGTTTAGTTTCAGATCTTTAGCCAAGATATTAGTAGGTGATTAGCTTTAACAAAGGTGTTTTGGAGCTTCTCACATGGTGATTCAAGAGCCCGAGCATCAAGATCATATATAGCACTCATTGGAGTCAAGTTCGGTGGATCATGGTTTGGATCGAGTCGACTTGAAGACTGAGTTCGTCAAGAAGACTTCGGTACTTAGTTTAGTTTATGTTTTAGATCCATGTGTAAAATTAGATAGTGTGGTATGCTCAAGTTCACAACACACACACGTCTCATGTTTTGGTTTTCGGTTTTGGTTTAACCGATCTTGGTTTTTAGAATAGATAGTATCAAAGCAGGTTTACATTGTTTAATGTATATTAGATATGTTCTATATACATCTAAGCTTCAACTATTTAAACAAACTTATTTTGATATGCCTATTTCATGAGTTTGGAGTTTTGGTATTTTAACAAAACATATTTTCAGATTTAAAGTCAAAAACAATGATATATATATCCTTCATGTATATTGGAGTATATCCATAAACAACATGCTTAAAGTTGTTTCAATATCATGTTTTTGTATTTGGATGAGTTTTGGACAAAACGAATTTTCAATTCAAAAATCTAAGTTTTGGAAAATACAGTTTTTAGTTTTCGGCAAAATTTTCATAACACAAAAAGAGTTCAAAATGTTTGTAACTTGGTTTGATTTTTACTCAAACAAGTTTGTATATCAATGTATTATACTGAACTTATTTTTGTGAATTTTTAGAGATTTTATGGGATTTATTTGAGAATTAAAAACCCAGTTTTTCAGTCCCTTAATTGTTTCTGCCAGGCTCTGGCGGCCGACCAACTGGTCGACCGGACCAGGAGCCGGTCGACCGGAACGGTCGACCGGACGTGCACGAGACGTGCACAAAGGCCATTGGGTTTGGCCGGTCGACCGGGCGGTCGACCGACTGAAGTCCCCTTACTCTCGGGTAAGGGCGGTCAACCGGGCGGTCGACCGGTGGTTGGCAACGGTCAAAATTTGACCGTTGGCCGGTCGACCGGATGGTCAAATCTGACCATTATTGTAGCCAACGACTAGTTTTTTAAAGGGACTATAAAAACCCCATTTGAGAGAGGTTTTCTTGAAGATTTTTAAGAGCAAAAATTCACCTATTCTCTAGTGTTTTAAAAGCAAGTTTTCAAAAGAGTTTGTTGGTTTTTAAAGATCATTCTTTATTTGTTTTCAAGAGTTGGAAAAATCAAAGAGAAATATAGATTTGAAATATTTGCTTTGTTCTTCATTTCTATCAATTACTAAGTTGTTTTCCCAAGTATTTTTCCTTGTGATTTGTTTTCCAACATCTTGGTTTTCCACACTTGAGCTATATCATTCTATCCTTTCTATAGGATCTTGTTTTTGTGGAAAAGAATTTGTTTGTGGTCTTTTGATCACTAAGTTGTAAACCCTCCTACTTTGTGTTATCCCTCTTGTGTAGAGGTTGATTTGTGGAGTGGTGGCTTTGTGCCCTATCCCTCTAGTGAGAGGTTGATTGGTTGTGTGGCTTTGTGCCCATCCCTCAAGTTGTGAGGTGATCGATTTGTGGTGGCTTTGTGCCTAGCCTCTAAGTGTAGAGGTTGTTTTGGTTGAGAGAGGAGTTGTACACTCCATATTGTAATTGCCCCAAATCCTCAGTGGAGGTTCCCTGTGTGGGAGTCCTGTGTGGACAAGTTAGTGGATTGGAAATCCTTCTGGGTGAAGGCGGGGACGTAGTGCTGGGTGCTCGAACTTCGAAACAAATCTCGTTGTTTGCGTTTGATCCATTGACTCTAACTCTCTCTCTCTTTATATTGTGCCATTGCATCATTTCATATTGCTCATTCATATTATATGCTTGGCTTGTTTGTGTGTGCCTCACTTGTGCTTAACCACGAGAGCTTCATATAGCGCCTCAACTCTTATTCAGAGGAATCAAGAGGAGTTAGTCCAGAGCCCTTCACCGGGAATTCGGCTACACTCGTTGGTTGCATTAAGTGTTGTTGCAATTTAGTTTTAATTTTCGCATTTAGTTCATTAGATTAGCCGTACACCTATTCACCCCCCTCTAGGTGTACCTTCAACCTGCACCAAAAAAATACAGAAATTTAGAACAGTGCTAGGTCCTCAATTCTATCATGTAGCCTAGGGCTAACGGGTCGTGATCCACAGGGAGGGTCAGCGATGGAAGTTATGTAAGTTTCTTCTTTTAATTTACAAAAACTAGTTAATACTTATCTTCTCAGTTTATAAAAAGAAACAAAAATATTAAGTTAAGTTAAGAAGAAGATGGTAGAAGAAGAGATGGTGGTGGTGTTGTTTTATTTTAATTATAAAAGAAAAAGAAACAAAAAGTGATAAAAAAGTGTTTATGCAAAAATCAAAAATAAAAAGAAATAAAAGAAGAATATTTACCTCTACTGTTGAACCATAATGAAATTTACCTTAGCATGGAGTAAAGTAAAGTAATAGAAAAAAATATAGGAAAGCAAGGCTTCGGCGAGATCGAGCACAATGAAGAAAAGCGAGAAACCTCCATTGATTGTCACCTTCAATATAAACTTCTTGAAGAAAAGATTATAATAGTGTCACCCTACAATAACTCTTTCTCTCTTTTAATTATATAACTCTCTCTAACCTAAGTTAAAAAGAAAAATAAAAGAAAAATAAAAATTACATTGAAGAAGAAAAGAAAAATCTAAAGTAAATCTCTCTCTGAAGTGGTGCCCCTTTTGCCTTCGAGGTATGCAGGTATTTATAGGAGAAAACCAGAGTGATAGAAAGCGTATGAAGATAGGAAGATCTGGGTATTTCTAAATTTGAATTCTCCCCTTATCTCCAAACTTGATTTGATTTATCCAGAAATTCAATTCTGATCTGCAGGCTATTGACGTGTTGATTGCTGAATATCACTTATCAAATGATAGAACTGGAATGAGTGATCAACATAAGCATTGTAGCCCTTTAAGTGTTCTTTCTGTATCATCTTGAATCATTAGAATTGAGGTTTAGTAGCAAAAGTTATGATTAAAATGCTAAACTATATCCAGCCTGAATCCGAATCTAAATTGTTTCATCTCATCCGTTGATCTTCTCTCTATCCATTTTTCCTCTTGGATTTTCAGTTTATCTTCTAAAATTGATAAGATATTCACTTATCTTTAGCGAAACAGATAGGGTCTTCAAACAATTCATTTTTCTCTTGAAATTAGATAATATTATCTTATCTGATATATCCACTTTTCAGATAAGATAGCTTCTAGAACCTTTGGATTTGAATCAATCCCCTTTCTTTTGAACTTTTAAATTTAATTGGATAAGTTTCATGATTATCTTCTCCCTATCATACCCTACATGAATTAGGACATTAAGACAAGTTATTTGCAATATTCATTACAGAATATATGTAGGAATGTAATATATGTGTCCAAACACACCCCCACACTTATCTTTTGCTCATCCTCGAGCAAAACAAAGAGAAAAGAAAAACTAAGCTGACCAAACCTAACTCACTTTAATAGAAATCACGGTTGCAGTTAGCACGTGCAACAAGCTGTTAAACCTCTAGGTTACCCCTAGAGGACGAGTTTTGTTTCGTGAGGGTTTTCAGTGGATTGCACCGACAAAATTCATGAAGAAAAAGAAATGAATTGTTAGTATTTTTTTTGAAAATACATTTTGAAGGAAAAAATATTTGAAGTATTAATGTAAAATTTCAAGTAATCTATAAGTCATAGGATTATCAAAACTTAGTCATTCCTAAACTTAGTCTTTATTCAAAAACTTATTTTCAATCAAGATAAGGATTAAAATTGTATTTCTCATCTAGTCTATTATTTTACCCTAAGTCCTATTCACCTTTTGACCGTGAAAATTTGGCTCAGGATTCTTCAACTCTAACTCTTATGTCTTATTATTTTCTTTTTTTTTCTTTTCTTTTATTTATTGTGGTAATATCCATTAGCTCTATTAGGCTTTCTAATTCGCCCATGTAACGAGCCTTAGTCGGCGACTCCCAAACCAGACAGTTTTAGGGCACCGGGTGAGAAAACACCCCCAACGACTTAGGACTCGAGCAAACAAGGCCACAAAACTAAGGATTTTTATTTATATGAACCACTTTTAGGCGTGAATACATATGCTTTATGAGGCACAAATACCCAGCTTAATCAGAGAATTTTTTTTGATATATGTGTGTGTGTGTGTGTGTATATATATATATATATATATATATATATATATATATATATATATATATATATATATATATATATATATTATATAAGGCATAAGAATGTTTGTTTTAGAACCCTAAGTGTGTAAGTGTATAAAGTATGCATATTTCATCAAGTTAAAAATCAAGACTAAATTACTTTTTTATTTTTCTTTCTAACCTCAAAATCAAACAAATAATTTTATTTTTACCAAGTATAAGAAATCCTAATTATGATCCTCTTATTCCTTAAAATTAACTTAATTTTTTACAAAAATAAGTCAAAGTATTATTTTTCTTTTCAAAAAATTTTAAAGAAAGATTTTTTTTTTTAAATTAGTGAAGTTAGCATGTTAGTAAACCCCCCCACACCTAACTCATGCATTGTCCTCAATGTATGAATGAAATACAATAATACATGAAAAAGGAGAAAGGGAAGGAAAATTGTCACCTCAAGGTGGTGGTTCCCGTGGTAGTCTCATTGGGCCAAGCGTTTCTGCTCAATGTAGATACTGTGAATTTTCATGGAATCCACCTTTTATTTTCTCTTTCTCATTAGCATTTTTATACTCCCCAATATGAATAGGATCGTGCAAGATCCTAGCAAGAATTTTTTTCGGTTATATGACTAATCTTGGGATATCATCACAGAGTCATATTGATCTAAACCTTGGTCCAACAGTGGAATGTGATTTTGTGGAATGGATGATTTGGGCTCCACAATGAAGGGAATGAGAACCGATATGGACTCGGGAATAAAACTCAAATCAAGTTTAGATTCGAGAGTAGGAGTTGGTTCATGAGTTTAGTCTAATCATAGAATTGAAGTTAACATTCATTTCTCAATAATGGAATGTGACTATCCAAAATAAGTGGTTCATGTCCAAGCTCTTTAGGGATAAGAATCAGTATTAGCTTTAGAATTAAGTCCGAATCGGGTAAGGATACCGGAGTCAACATAGATTCAAAAAGTGGAACTGAATCACAATATTGAGAATCGGTGTCACTTTTATCTTCAAGTTAATCTCATTAAAATGAAAACTTGCCAATTTATCAATGGGTTGATCTTGGTCAGGCTCAAAATTATGTGGTGAAATTGAATCTTGGTTAAAATCTCCAAGATACCATAATTCTTCATCAATATGACTAGGAGAATCAGGAATGGCCGAAAATGTGTTAGGTAGAGTTTCCTCATTCCTATCATTAATTGTGTTGACCAAAAAACTTACTTTTGCTTCTAGCCTATTAAGAGATTTGAGGCAATCCGTTTGGGATTGAATACAATCATTTTGGGACTGAATCATGAATTCCATAGTCTTTTCTAAGTCAATCAGTTCTTTTTGTTGTGGTTGGACTTGAAAATTAGAGTAAGGATCTTGAATTTGGGAATTGTTTGGGAGAATTGAGTCTGCTATGATTTGTCTTGTCGTGTGGACTCAAGGAAGACTTCAAAAGTCTTTTCTAAAGAAGATTTCTCTTCTATAGGTTGGTCTTAGTATGGATTATATGATGTTGTTTGTTGGTGAGGTTGATGATGGAAAGACTCGGGGAGTTGTATCCCCACTGACTCGATGAAGAGTGGTGATGATTGTCCCATTCTTATTCATAATACTGGGATTTGGGCATATATTAATTCAGATAAGACCAATCTAACATACTTGGTTGGTTAGAGTTAAGTAATACCGGGTTGGTAATATCCGAATTGAAAGAGGTTGGGGTGAAATATGGGTTTGAGTTATAATCAGAATAATTGTAATTATAATCCATTTTCACAAGAAAAAAAAAAATAAATAAATAAACAAACAAAAAAAAAATCTAGCCTATGTTAGGGTAGAGCCTAGACCTAGACGACTCCTAACTATTGATAATCCATAGGAGGTATATTGCAGAACTTGACCACAAATTAATCGGCCAGGTTGGGGCAAGATTGGTGGGAGGTATCCGCTCTTAAAAGCGACGGGGCTAATTATGCCAAACCACCAGCCTTCGGGGTTTCGCCCCTCAATCCCCAACCTTAGATATCGATTTGGCAAGAGTCAACTTCTAACAACTTCCCCCTTAGGTCAATCCCTATTTGAGTCCAAGATGTCCCTAAGGCCAATGTCTACTCAATTATATATTAGGCTGGGTTAGTGAGTGAGGAGATAGTTTTTGGGCTAAGGAAGGCTAATGACTTCCCCACCTTATCTTGTTTAAGAATATGCCCTTAGTCTTTTTAGTGCAGTGTACAAGTATAAAGCAAAAGATAACATTCAAGCAATATGAATCACTCAAAATTTGTTTCCTAAACTATATGCAATACACACATACCTTTACTCCAGCACTCTTCAACAGTAATGTAAAGAAATGAAATAGACAGATGCCCTAAGATGCAAGAGTCTGCGATCAAATTTTGGCGCCATTGCTGGGAATTGGAACGGTTTAGTTCACATTTTTGTTAATATTTTCTTCTCTGTTTCTGTGTACAGGTCAAGTTTTGTTGAATCTAAATATTACAGAAGCCAATACACCACTGTAGCTCCCTGCTCTAGAAAGAAGGGATCATGCCACTATAATTTTGCTGCGTCAAGGCTAAAATAGCCATGCAAACGCGGATATTTTTTGGACCCTGGACTCCAATTTTTGCAGGGATTTTCCAATTGCATATATCTGTGTATTTTCCTTATTAGAATTTTTTTTTGATTTCCTATATTTTGCAATAATAAACAACAAAATCAGTAATTAGACGCTTTAAAAATGATTTAGACATTTGCACCATAGGCACGTGTCAATTTTATTCTAATATACTATATTTTGCTCTGTCGTTGTGATCTGGGCTAAGGTGTACATATTACATTACATATAGCATAGAACAAATACGTTGGTGATTTACTTGCTTAGAGTGTTTATTCTTATCTATATTGTGCTTTTGCACAAGTAAGACTTAAGAGCATAACCCAGGACAACATAAGGTGGGAAAGTCATTACCCTCCCTTAGCCCAAAAATCACATCCCACTCACACAACCCAAGCCTAAATAAAAATTGATAGATGTTGTCCCCTAGGAACATCTCAACTCATTAAGAGATTACCTCAGGAGAAAGTTGTTAGTACTGAAATTTTGCCAAATCGGTGTCTAAGGATTGGGGATTAAGAGGTTAAGCTCGAAGATTTAGTGGTTTGGCTTAGGCCCGTTCCTTACTCATGGATATCTCCCAACGAATTTTGTCCTTACCTGGCCGATTAGCTCATAGTCATATATTACAATAGCTCTCTCCTGGACAGTCGACTAGTTAAGAGTCATTTAGGTCTAGATCAACCCTAGTATAGGCTTGTTTTGAACTTTTTTTCCTTTTTTGTTTGTTTGTTTTGTTTGTTCTTTTTGTTTGTGTTTGTTTGTGAAATAGATTTCAACAACAATAATTTTTTCAATCCTAATATGAATCCATATTTCACCCCGATCTCATTTGACTCGAATAACTCTAACCCGTCTTTGTACAATATGAACCAACCAAATAGGCCGGATTGGATGTATTTGACTCAATATAACCCATATCCCCAATCTTATGACCAAAATTCTCAAAATAATTTCAACTCTTCACAGAATCGATAGGGATTCACCTTCCCCGAGTCTAATTTTGAACCACCTTGTCCATTATATTCATTCCCCAATTTTGCTTCATATACCCCTTTTCCAAAATCACCCAATTGAAGAAAAATACGAATTAGAAAAGAATATAGAAGTCATAGAAGCCATGCTTGAGTCCCAACAACGATTTCCAAACATGCTTGACTCACAGTCTTCAAAAATTTCCTAACATCAAACTTCATATACTTTTTTTTTCAGAATAATCGATTAAAGAAAAATCTGAATTAGAAAAGAGTATAGAAGCCATGCAGGAGGCCGAGCGACAATTTCAAAACATGCTGGCCTCCCTATATCCATAAAATTTTCAAGGTTCATACTCAGTCTCACCTCTTCAAAATGAACAATCATCAATCTTGGACATGATTATAAAAACTCTTGCGTGAGTCCGAGCGATAATCTCAAAACATATTACTCACCATTTCAAGATTCATACTTATCCATTCCTATTCTACCACTTCAAAATGAACAACCATCAGTCTTAAAAATGAGTATGAAACTCTTGTGTGAGTCTGAGCAACAATATCAAATCATGATGGACTCATAATTTTTCAGAACCAAGCTTCATATACTTCTTTTTCAGAACACATAATTGTAAAAAAATCTGTGTTGGAAATGAGTATGAAAGTCTTGCGTGAGTTCGAGCAATAATCTCAAAATCTGATGGACTCAATTCCACCGCAATTTTTAAAATCAACTTTCATACTCACCTTTTTCAAAAAGAACCGATCGCACAGAGTATGGAAGACATAATTCAGACCCAAAATGTTGTAATTCAGTTTATCTGTTGGTTAGATGCAATAATGAGCGAATTGGTCAATGCTTATATGAATGAGAAAACACTCTCCTATCAATCTTTGACCAATCCTAAAATCTCTAATCCTATCGATCTAGCCCAAGAATCATGGTGTTTTGGAAACCAAGATTCAATTTCAGCACACCCATTTGAACTTGATCAAAATCAAAATTTTAAGAACTACATTGAGTTGGCAAGTTATCCCATTTGAACTTGAGCATGAATGTGATCCTGAAACTCAACTTGGTAATTCAATTTCATTTCTTGACTCAATATTGACTCCCATATCTTTACCCATTTTAATCACTTTTCTGAGTCAGTATTAAATCATGTGCCGTTCATCGAAAATTGAATCACCTATCTTTCAAGATCAACATATTTAACTTGAGCAATACCATACTTTCGAAAGTCACATTGATAAATTGACAAGTATTCATTTTCATGAAATTGAATTCAAAGAGGAATGTGACCCCGATCCTCAATTTTGTGATCCAGTTCAAATTCTTGAATCAATATTGACTCCTTTTTTGTAACCCAATTTGAGTAACATTTTAAAGTCAGTTTTAATTCTCATGCTTGTAATTCTTGAACTTGAATCACTAATCTTGTAAGATCACATTCCATTGTGGGGAAATAAATGTGAACTAGTGCTTTAACTTCTTAATTTGGACCCAATACCTAAACAAATTCTAACTCCAGAACCTTTGCTTGATGTTAGTCAATTTTCTGAGTCGGTGTTAGCTCTTGTGCTTCTTGAGTCCAAATCAATCATTCCATCATATCACATTCCATTCTAGGATAAAGGTGTAGGAAAAACATGACTCTGAAATAAAATTTGGAAATTTGATTGGGTAACACCCCGTTCTCAGAATACGTACTCAGATACATATTCTAATTTTTCGATTTATCTCCCTGTACTTATTTTATTTTGTGCTTACTTTGTTATTGCTTGGTATTGGATCCGGATTCTTGAACTTAGATTCAGCTCAAGTCTGAACCGGGAACTCGATCCCAGTGTATTGCTCGATTTGGTATTTTTAGTAGTCAGGTTTAACCATTTCAAGTATGAATGAGAAAACACTCTCCTGGCCGCCGGCCACCACTAGCCGGTCGGGGCCGGCCAATCCCCTCTCCCCTTCCTTTCTCTCTTAGTCTCTCTTAGTCTCTCTCTCCTACACTTTATCTCTCTCTTTTTTCTCTCTTTTGATCTCTCTTTATTTTCTCTCTCTTGAATTCTCTCTCCTGCAACACTCTCTCTTTTTTCTCTCTCCAATTCTTTCTCTCTCTCTTTAACACTCTTTCTAAATGTCTCTATCTTAGTGATGGTGGATGTGTCGTGCCCGTGTACGTGTTTCTGGTATTCAAGCATTTGCGGCATTTTTCAAAAATTTAGGCGAGTGTTCTTGCCTTATTTGGTACCCCGCTTCGACAAACGTTTTAAATTTATAATGTATTTGGGACTGTTGTATTTGTATATGTGAACATGTGTAAATGTACCAAGATCCATCAAGATCTTCACCATGCAACTATGCTCTGACAGTTGTCCAGCTCCACTGACATCAGGTCCTTGAGAGTGACGCAGCGTCGCAGTCGACAGCGCTTCCACCGCATCGCCACCTCTGCCGTTGCTGTTCTCTCAGAGAGGTGTGACCATCACTTGAAATCCCTAGCATCTTTGGGGGAAGTGAAATTTATTTGGGTTGGATTTAAAGGAAAAGAGTTGTAATCGGGCCTGACCCGATTCCATCAAACCCAACCCAACCTGCATCCAATGTAATTTGGGTTATTGGGTGAGTGGACAAACCCACAAGGATCCGACCTGATCCAACCCGTCATAGTAGACGTCATCGAGTTAACTCAACTCAGCAAGTTGACTCGCCTGAGTCATTCTGACTCAGTGGGTTGAGCCCAGTTCAGACGCAGTTCAGACCTTCTGGGGGCCATTTTTAGCTCGTTTCAAGTCCGAATCGAGCCGTTCTCAAAGCAAAAGATTCATGGAGAGCAACACTACATATCTATAGTCTTCACATCTAGGTTTGAGCCTTGGTTGTTACCAAATTCAGTTCAATAGATCAACCCATAATAGTCCAGAACTTGTTTTTGGCCCGATTTTCGCCCGATTTGCGTTATTCTCCAGGCAGCCAACCTTCACTTCTTACTACTGCTATCTAGGAATTATGTGAGTGATTTCAACTCTTCAATGTGGATATTTATCCAAAAAATCCTAGAGGAATTTTGCGTTTAGGCATGAACGACTCACCCCTCAGGTGATATCCTAACCAAAGCTGAATTATTAACTATTAAATTACTTGCAAATACTATTTGGATTGTGATAATTTGTTGGTTGGATAGCTATTTGCTTCTATCTAGTGGTTGCGTCATCATTTGTCAATTTACATCATTTTAGATATGCATGTTTCTTTACGTTTAGAACTTAAACTTTAGGATATTTTTGTTCACTAAGTGCATGCATTTAGTTCACTTGAGTCTAGGATTCTCTATTGCATCTTCTCGGTTACTTGATTTTGTATTTGTAGCATCATGAGTAGTAAACATTATAGGGACTACATTTTAAGCCAGCTACACAATCTCCGTCAGGGTCATATGTCTGTTCAAAGAGTACATAGCTATAATTAAGGACTTAACCCATTGTAGTGACGCAAGAGAGCACCATTTTAAGACTATAACTAGGTTTATTTAGGTTTTAAAGCCTAAATTAGAGTGTGCTTTGATCATTGGATCTTATGATTTAAACATTATTGAAGAGACTTTTGATGTTGCATTAAAGTTAGACTAGACTTTCAAAATGATAGTCAATGCCAAAGCTGGTATTCTACGTCAGAGGGATATGGACATTATGATTATCAGTGCCCATAGGAGAGTCAACATGTTAGAACTATGCCTATTGATCATGTTGACGACTTGAAAGTTGTTGAGGATGTTCAAGTTCCTCCTAAGACTATTAGTATAATTGAGAACATAGCAGTTGGTTTCGACACACCGATTAATGATGAAACCCATATGTCTCCTGATAGTGCCAGTGATGACATGGTGAGATAGTTGAGCTTAATATCACCATTGTACCTAGTAAGTCAGTTAAGTCCCCTCGTGCTGAATATAATTTTATGGTTGTTCCTACTTATTCATCTTTTAAGGAGTCACCTGAATTTCTTGCCAAGATCCAGCAGATGATTTATAGTGCTTCATATTTTTTTGGTTATTTAGAGTTTGTGTCTGAGTCCAATGTACCTTCATCTGCGGGTTAGATGTGTGTCCTCTTAGGTATGTCATATCTCTCATTCTCCCATCGTTAGAAGTTATTCCTAGAATACTTACTGTATTGCATTTGCCTGTTGCATATATTGATGATATCACTAGGCCGATAGCAATTTGCAATGACACCTACAAGTTTCTTTCAATACCCATAGAGTATTTTACAGGAATTTATTGTTGAAAATAAGGTGATATTACGAGTCACCCTGAGGCCGCGAGGAAGCTGCACGCTTGGCGTAAAGATTTCGATAGGCTCTGAAGAGGATTGCTTCCATTACTTACGAGTTGAATAGCCCATGGGATCCTTGTAGGTCACCTAGAGGGGGGTGAATAGGTGCTAATCAAATGCTAAACAAATGCGGAATTAAAACTAATTATGCAAACTAAAACTATTTTGCTAACACACAAGGTATAACTAAAGAGCGAAGCCGAATTCCTGATGAAGAGCTTTGAACTTTCTCCTCAAGATTCCTCTAGATTAAGAGTTGAAGTGCTACTATACCTCCCTTGGTTGAATACAAGTGTGAACACAATATGCAGCATGCAAAGAACATACAATGAATGGCAATGCTAGATTTTAAACAACCCAAGCAAGCATAACAATTATGCACAAGGAATATCAAGCATGAAATAGATGAGCAAAAATATAATACGCATGCAAGATATAAACACAAGTGAGAGAGAGATAAGCAATCGCAAACATGGGAGATTTATTTCGAGGTTCGAGCCACTTGCTCTACGTCTCCGCCTTCACCGCAATGAAGGATTTCCACTATAATAATCCCGCAAGATCACTTGGTACCACAACACTTACAACGAGTTCCCTCAAGAACTTGTGGATCTTGATCAGTCTACAATTCTGCATTATTATATCGCATTCTCTCACCGATTTATGAATAAATTGTTGGTCTAAATCGTGTTTTGGTCTTTATTGCAGGTAAATCCAAAGTTCAAGGGCAAAGGTGTAATAAGAGCTTAATTAAACCCAATTTAGGGTAATTAAATCCGCATTACTTGGAGGCCAAGCAAGGGATTATCTAGAAGATACGTCGAACCTAGCCTCTTGCGCACGTCAGACGAATATGCGGACGAAATTACCAGAAATAGAATATACCAGGAAGCTCCTCGAAGCAAGACGGATCCTCGCACCAAAACCATGGATTTAACTCCCTGGAATGCCGAGAAAACGTGGCAAATGCCGAGCTTCCGCGGCATTTTGGTGGACCCACGCGTCGAGTTTTGACGCGTGGCCTCGTCTTGTCTTCTAGACGCTGAATTTGCCTATAAAAACTCCTGTAGAGGCCCAAAATGCAGGTAGTTTTCATTTTTAGGAGTAGGTTCTGATTCTAGGAGAAGTTTAGTATAGTGTAGGTAGGTGCTCTTCATTTCTCTTGTATTTTCATTTCTTTTTAGATCATTGTAGTAGGGCTGAGAGATTCATAGAGAGAGAGATAGAGAGGGATTGATGTAATAGATGGTGACAGTCTATGTAAAGGTGCCTCCTTTCTCCTCCAATGTAATTTTCTTCATCTTCTACATGATGTTTTGCTAACTTTTCTTCTCATGGCAATCTAACTACTAACCACTAACCATCTAACCACTTACTTGATAATCCACATGAATCGGGTAGCCTCTACAAGGCCTTGTTCTTGCAAGAGCCATTGATGGCTCATGATGATGGTTTCTAACATCTAACTTGCTAACTTGCTAACCAAGCTAACTCTCTCTTATTTCATGCTTTCTTTTAATGGTTGATGAGTTAATGCTTGTATTAGCTTGATCTTGATGCATGTTTGATTGTGATGAACCATCTATGTGCCATGCTTTGTATCGTCTCTTGAAGCCAAGGATTAGTGATGGCCGAGGATCAAAATGTGAGGCAACTATCATGAAGAGGTTAGCATAGTTAGTGGAACAATTAGTAGTTAGTAGCCATGAGTTTTCTTTTACCTTGTTTTAAAAAGCAATTCTTTTATCTTTTCATCGTTGTTTTCACCGCTTTCTTTGTTAGTCTTTGTTTTTATTTTCTTTACTACAAGTTTCTTCTTCTTTTCTATTTTTCTTTCCAAACCACTTCTCTTTGGTTTTTCACATCGACGTTTTCATCGCTCTCCTCACCTACCACATGCTTGTTTTCCTTTTCTTTTCTTTTCACTTTCTTTTTCATTCTTTTAACAAAGAAGAACTGTTAACATAAAACGTGAATAAAAACTGTCAATGCTTCTATCGCCTCCCTTCCCTGTGGATTCGACCCGTTGAGCCAGTGCTACAACGGAAGTATCGAGGGTACATTAGCATTCGAGCTTTTATACTGATTTCACAAACACATGTTTTGAGTGCTGGTTCCGCCCCGATCATCAAATTTGGCGCCGTTGCCGGGGAAGGGAATGGTTTTGATTTCACGTTTTTGTTAACCTTTTCTTCTCTGTTTTGGTGTGCAGGACAATCTTTTCAAGTGCTTAACATTGCAGAATAAACACTAGCTTTGCATCTCCCTGCTCTAAAAAGCAGGGACCCAGCTTCTAAAGAACCGCCGCGCCAACGCGACTTTTGCCACGAAAACGCGGCCATTTTGTAATCATTGTGTATCTTGTTGTGCTGGGATGTGTATCTTGTAATAGCTAGTGGATTTGTGCTGCTATCTTTCTTGCTTTGATTGCCTACACACCATAATCAATTAAAGAACTAAAATACGGTATTTGGATGCTTTTAAAACAGTTTAGACATTTGCATTTAGGCACGTGTCAATTCAATTCCAATATAGTGTATTTTTGTTCTTTTGTTGTGATCTGAATTGAGGTGTACATATGGCATTGCATATACCATAGGACAAACACGTGGGTGATTTAATCGCTTTGAGTTATATTCTTGTCTATATTGCACACTTGCACGAATTGAAATTAAGGGCAAAACCCATACAAGATAAGGTGGGGATTTAATCACCCTTCCTTAGCCCAAAAACCACCTCCCCACTCACACAACCAAAGCCCTAATAAAATTTGATAGACGTTGGCCCCTAGGGATATCTCGGACTCATTAAGAGTCGTCTAGGTCTAGGTCAACCCTACTATAGGCTTGGTTTTGATTTTTTCTTTTTGTTTGTTGTTTGATTTTTTCTTTTTTGTTTGTGATTGTTTGTGAAATGGAATTCAATCATAACAATTCTTTCAATCCTAACATGAATCCATATTTCACACCAACCCCATTCGATTCGGATAATTTCAACTCGGCTTTTTACAATATGCACCAACCAAATACACCGGGTTGGCCTTATCCGAATCAATACAACCCATACCCACATTCTTATGATTATAATTTTCAAAATAATTTCAACTCGTCACAGAGTCAATGGGGATTCACCTCCCCCGAGTTAAATTTTCAACCTCCTTATCCCCCATGTTCACCTTGTCCACAATTTACACAATGTTCATTCCCCGATTTCGCTTCCTATACTCCTTTTCTAGAACCACCAATTGAAGAAAAATCTGAGTTAGAAAAGAGAGTGGAAGCCAATTTACAAGAGGACGAGCGACTACTTCAGAAAAGGAGGGCCTCTCCAATTCCACAATATTTTCAAGATTCATACTCAGTTCCACCAATCCAAAATAGAAAATCATCAATTTTGAAAATGAGTATGCGTGAATCAAAACAACAATCACAAAATCTGATGAGCTCACAATTTCACCACCAAGTCCAAAACAACACTTCATCTTTTCAAAACAATGAACCTATCAACTATAAAAAGATGCTTGAAATCATGACTCAAGCTCAAATTGCTCATAATCATGACATAGATATGATGGTCAAAAGTCTTCATTCTCATCCTTTGACCATTCCTAATGTCACTAACCATTCTGTCAGTGCCAAAGAGTCATGTTGTTTTGGAAATCAAGATTCAATTTCAACGCACTCATCTGAACTTGTCCAAACTTCAAATGTTAAAGATCCCATTGACATTTTGACAAGTTATCCTTTTCCTAAAATTGAACTTGAGCATGAATATGATCATGAACCTCAAATTAGTGATTCAATTCTACTTCCTGATTCAATTATGACTTCGGTGTCTTCACCTGATTTCAATCCTTTTCCCGAGTCAGTATTGGATCCAGTGCCAGTTCATTGTGAAATTGAATCACCAATCTCTTATGATGATCATATTGAACTTGACCAATTTCATACTTTTGAAAGTCCCATTGCTAAATTGGCAAGTTCTCATTTTTGTGGAATTGAACTCAATGAGGAATGTGACTTTGATCCTCAAAATTGTGATCCAGTTCAAATTCCTGAATCACTATTGACTCCTGTTTTGTTATCCAATTTGAGCAACATTTTAGAGTCAGTTTTGATTCCCATACCTGTCATTCCTGAACTTGAATCACCAACCTTAGAAAGTCACATTCCATCATGGGAAAATAAATGTGGACTTGAGCTTCATCTTCTTGATTTGGACCCACTTCCTGAACCAATCTCGACTCCTGAACCTCTACTTGATTTAAGTCTTTTTTCTGAGTCGGGATTAGTTCCTGTACTTCCTGAGTCCAAATCAATCATTCCATTCTGGGACAGGGGCCTTGACAAACTTGACTCTGAAATTATTTTGAAAATTTGGAAATTGGATGGGGTTAAATTTTTAATAAAAATCATAAATATATACATCTTTTTAGTGGGTTGTATTCTTGAGGTCTCTGGTGGGTTCCTCTGGACTCCATGCAAGAATGATTGGGCCACATTTCGTGGACCAATCAGACTGCCACCAGAACCACCACCTTGAGATGATTTTTCCTTCCCTCTCTATTTGTTTCATGCATACATACATCATGATGCATTGAGGACAATGCATGAGATAAGTGTGGGGGAGGGTTTACTAACATAGAGTTTTTAGATTTTCTTTCTTTTACACTTCTTTTAGGATACTTTTAGAAATCTTCCCTTTTGTATAGGAATTTTCTCTTTCTTTAAAAACTTTTTGAAATAAGAGATAAAGTTTTGATCTATTTTTAAGAAAATTAAGATGATCTTAGAAACTAAGGAAACCTCAATTATGACATCTTAAACCTAGTTGAAATAATGGATCTTATTTAAAATTATAGGCTAAGTAAGATAAATTGGGAAATAATTTTATCTTGAATTTTCTGCCTTAGATAGTATGCACTTCACACTTACACAATTTTTGGGATGGAAACAAGACCTAAAATGTCATAAATCAAAAAATAAATAAAAAGAAAAAATATATGAATAAAACATCACTTATTAAGCTGGATAACTATGCCTCAAGAAGCATGATTATTCACGCCTAACGGTGGTCAAAAGAATCAAATAATCCCCCTTAGTTTTGTGGCCTTGTTTACTCGAGTCCTTAAACCCGAGGGATATTTTCTCATCTGGTGCCCTAAAACCGTCTAGTCCGGGAGTCATCGGTTAAAGGCTCATTATATGGGTGAACTAGAAAGCTTAAGAAATATAAGAGAAGAAAAAAATAAATAAATAAAAAATATATATGAATAAATGGCTTGATGGTTGGAGTTGAAATCCCAAAAATCTTCACTATCACAAAGTGCATATTATCTAGGTTTTTTTAAGGATAAAATATTCAATCCAATTTTGAATTCTTACCCTAATTGAAGACAAGATCTTGCATAGAGACTAAGTTTAAGAAAGAATGATTTTTGGTGGACTTATGACCTTAGATCACTTATATTTTTGCAAAAATAGTTCGAAAACATGTCTCTCTTTCAAAATGTGTTTTCAAAATACTAACATTTGTCTTCTTTCTTTATGGATTTTGTGGGTGCAATCTGCTGAAAACCCTCAGGAGACAATACTCCTCCTCTAGGGGTAACCTAGAGGTTTAACGGCTTGTTGCACACGCTCAGTGCAATCGCGTCACCTGCGAAAGCAAGTCCCTCAGTTGTTCCCGCAAGAACAATACACCACACGAGCCCGCAAGTTCGCCGAGGCTGCAACCTCATAACTCCTCAATATAAGAGGTGGAACACTTGTGATCACTTCTCTTGATCACAAAAATAAACTTTTACAAATAAGTATCCTAGAAGATGAATATAGCAATGGAAAACTCAAACTTGTATAAGAAAAACTAGATAGAATTGTGGTGGAAAAACTCAAGAGAATGCTTTCGAAAACTCAAGATAAACACTCTTGAAAAACTCTTTTTGGATATGAAAATTAAGCTCTAAAACTTATTAGAAAACTTTGTAGAAGAGCTCTCAAAAACACTTGAAAACTCTTACCCAAAATCTGGCTAAAAGTCCCATTTTTATAGAGGCTGTCAAAAACTAACCATTGTGGCCCAGATTGACCTGTCGGTCACCGGCTGGTCGACCGGCCAACGGTCTCAAAAATAACCGTTGGGTTGCCGGTTGACCGCCCGGTCGACCACCCCCAGGCCACAGCCCAGTCGGTCGACCGCCCGGTCGACGGACCAAACTCCGAGAGTGGGTTTGATCCAATCGGTCGACCGCTCGATCGACCGGCCTTAAAGGTAAGGGCATGTACACGTCTTTGTGCACATCGGTCGACCGATCAGTCGACCAAGCCCTGGTTTGGTCGATCGATCGGTCGACCGCCAGAAGCCCAAAATAAGGTTTTTCAGGTTTAAAAATCTAACTTTGAAACCCATAAAAAATCTATTAAATCTCATAAATTTCACAAAAAATAGGTTTATTGAAATACTTTGAAGTAAAAATATGTGTGATCAAAAATCAACACATATTACAAATAATTTGAACTATTTTTTAGGCATAGAATTTAAAGCTTAAAACCAAAATCGTATTTTTTAAAACAAACTTTCTGAATGAAAATTGCTTTTTTCAAAACTTGTACAATTACAAAAATAAGATATTTAAAAACATTTGAAGCATAGTGTGTACGAAAATGATCCAATACACATTGAAGATGAAATATACTTTTTTTTGGCAATAATCACAAAATAAGTTTTGATAAATAAAAAACTTAAGCACATGATATAAACCTATCAAAATAAGTTCTTAAAATGATATGAAGCAAAAATGTATATGGATAGAATCCAATACACATGTAAACCATGTATACTTGTTTTGATGAAATCTATTCTTAAAACAAAAAGATGTATTCTTTGAAGCTCAAAATCAAAACCGAAACTGAAACTATTTCTAATGAAAACAGTATGTAAATTTTGTGTGTGTGCTATTAGCTTGAGCAATCCACAACTAATCTATCATTTACATTTTATCTAAAAATAAAAATCTTAAAACTTACAAACTAGGCTTCAAGTCTTCTCGAAAATCTTCTCCTCTTGACTTGAATCAAACTCGATCCATGAGCTAGACTCCTTTTTAAGCACTTGATGCGATCTTAAAGTGCGAGCTCTTGACTCAAGATGTGCTAGCTTCAAAAGTTGACTTTGAATATTTTGTTAAAGCTAAACATCGACTAAGATCTTGATAAATATTTGAAACTTATTAAACACAAGACCATGAGCACTATAACTATATGAGTTAATCATCATCAAAACTAGAGTGATGGGCCTTTGGGTCAACAATCTCCTCCTTTTTGATGATGACAAAACTTATGGAGTTATATATGCATGGATTAAAGATAAGCTTCATAGAAGCTCCTTCTTAACCCATGCATAGCAATAAAACAAAGATATTCAATGAAAATGCATAAACAAACACAAACAAACATATATGCATAAACAAAAACACATAGCATGCATATATAAACTCTAAATTTTTTCTTCCCTTTTTGTCAATTCATCAACAAAGGGGTAAAGAAAGATAAGAAAAATGTATATGCGATATACATTCATGAAGAGGAGAGACGTTAAGTTAACTCCCCTACATACATCCATTACATGGAGAAGAGATGACTAAACCCTAGCCCATATAAGCATAATATACAATGTATAGACGAAAATGTTAAGCTCTCCCTACACACGTGTACCACACATAAGGAAGAAAGGTGAAGCTCTACTATATGTAAAATACACTCAACATGAATCTATATATGTAGGAGATGTTAAGCTCCCCTTGCATATAGGCAACACATAACAAACACATTTTGAAATTTTTTTTTGATACCGCTTAAAACAAATTTTGAAACTACTTGTAGTCAACAAAATAAATTTTGATATCAATTGAAACAAATTGTAGTTGAAAAACAAATATTGATATCACTTGTAGATAAACATAAATATTATCTTATAGATCAACATGAAATCATTTTAAATTTAAAAACTTTTTTTGAAATAACAACAAAACACATGCATAAGCTTGTAAAAATACCAATTAACATTTAGAATTAAATCAAGCTTAGTATAAAATAATTTGTGCTTTAAAACATATATGGACATTGCAAAACAAGCACAATCTTAGTCATATATATGTATGAATGAAAATAAAAATGCCATTTGAAATTTGAAGCATACATATATAAAAAAAACTAGTATGAGTATACAAAAATGAAATAACATGAAGGTCATGTGTATAACTCATATCATCCACCCTATCATGTACATGTTAAAAGATATATTCATTAAGGCACATAAGGCATAGTCTCCCAACCAACCGCCCTTAGAAGGTAGGTGTCTTCAAAAATAAGATAAATAATTTTAGCATAGATTGAAAACTCTGCCAATTGAAGAATACGAAACTAGTTTAAATATAATTTTCAAACTAGCACGAAATCCTTCAAGTAAGGATTAAAAATATGAATATAAATCATGAAAAGATGCTAAATACACAATAATTGACACTCAAGATATATAATGCATCAAAACATGTGCTCATAAAAATAAAGTCATGAGTAAACATAAAATATATATATAGTGCTAAAAAATCATGTAATGGACATAGTCATGGAGATAAATCAATAAGGCTCAAAATAAAAACTCAAATAAAAATATTTTTCTTAAAATATGATATATCATATACTTATGCAAGAATCATCAAAACTATGACATAAAATGTACAATCAAACATAAAATAAGTACACAAAAGAAATAAAACATGTATATCATGATGAACACGTGTATCTCAAGAGTTGTACATGTATAACACAAGTTTTAACAAGATTTGCATATCAACATATGATATAGGCATATAAGCATTTAAAAATATTTTAATAGAGGAGGATGAAATGATTACCAATATCGATGTACCCAATTCATTTCTCCAAAACATGGTTGCCCTCCCACCAAAACTCCTTGATAGCGATGCATTCATGATGTGTCCGCCAAGCTCCAATTGCATCAATTACCAAGGCACCAATCCTCTCACATTTTGTGAAAGCCCACACCTACATCAAAAATAAGTGGTAGAGATTTTGATACCTATATTTTCTTTTTGGGTCCATGGGGTTAGTAGCAATAGGAACCCGAATATTTTTATTTGCAAAATTTGAAGAATATAATCTATAAAAATAAAACTTTACAAGATGGACTTTGCGGCCACAATGTGCACATGTGTACACTCTAGCTTACATGTGAGCATGGGTGTGAACATGGTGTGCATGAGATGTATGCCGTGGGGTATGTGCATAAATATGTAGAATTTGTTTCTGACAAAACATAGATTCCAATCTATTATATTTAAATGTACATTGGCTCAAAGTGGGGCCCAAACAATCAATATTCTTCTTCAAAATACATAAATCATTTTCAAGTTTTGAAGAAGAACATGAGCATGAGAAACGAAATTCTTTTTTTGGAAATAGAAATCTTTTCTTTTTCTTTAAAAGCAATTTTCTTTTTCAAAGAATTATTTCATTTAAAGTAGTTTTATTTTCTTTAAACATCAAAACAGCTTTATTTTTTAAAGATTCATTTTATTTTGAAACAATTTCAAATTTATTTTTAAAAAAATCTTTTTTGTTCTTCAGCAATTCAATTTATAAGAAGTTTTTGATAAAATAATGCAAGCTCATCATATGGCATGCCAACATCTTCATCAAGCTCGGGTCAGAATTTACCTCAAGGGGTCATCTCCTTGGACATGTAGCACATGTTGCAAGCATCACTTCTTACATCTGAGTCACTCTCCTTGTCATGTGGCGTTTGTTCCCTAAGAGAGATAAGAGTGTTCCATACTATAAAAGCTGAATCAATATTAGAAATCTTAGAAAGATATTCATCATTTAGGGTTGACTTTAGACCATGGATGGCTTTTGTATTAGCCTCAAGATACTTGCCATTAATAAAATATGAATCTTTAATGGTGGCAAGATAAACATAAATTCCTAAGGCTTTGAGAAATATGAACATTTTAACTTTTTAAGTTTGAAAGTTAAGAATATCAAACATAAGAGGTGCAAGAAAATCCATGTGTGTATGCAAATATTGTGATTAGCAAAAAGAGGATCTTTAACTCTATATTATTAGACCTAAATCAAGAGCACCAAGCTCTGATACCAAAGTAGGTCATCTAGAGGGGGTGAATAGATGACATGATAATCAAATGCTAAACAAATACGGAATTAAAACTAATTATGCAAACTAAAACTATTTTACTAACATACAAGGTATAACCAAAGAGTGAAGCTGAATTACCAGTGAAAGGCTCTGAACTTTCTTCTCAAGATTCCTCTAGATTAAGAGTTGAGGTGCTATTATAGCTCTCTTGGTTGAATACCAAGTGTGAGCACAATATCAAGCATACAAAGAATATACAGTGAATGGCAATGCTAGATAATAAACAACCCAAGCAAGTATAATAATTAAGCATAATGAACATCAAACATGAAATAGATGAGCACAGATATAATATGCATGCAAGACATAACACAGGTGAGAAAGAGAGAGATAAACAATCGCAAACACGGGGGATTTGTTTCGAGGCTCAAGCCACCTGCTCTACATCCCCGCCCTCACAGCAATAAAAGATTTTCACTATAACGATTCCGCAAGATCACTCGGTGCCGCAACACCTACAACGAGCTCCCTCAAGAACTCTTAGACCAGCAAGTCCCTCAGTTGTTCCCGTAAAAATAATACACCACTGTTGGCCCAAAGGCCCATCACTCTAGTTTTGATGATGATCAACTCATGTAGTTATAGTACTAATGATCTTGTGTTTATTTAGTCTCAGATTTACGATTAAGATCTTAGTTGGTGTTTAGCTTCAACAAAGGATTCAAAGTCAAGTTTTGGAGCTAGCACGGTTTGATTCAAGAGCTTATCATCAAGACCACATCAAGTACTCAAGAGGAGTCTAGCTCGTTGGATCAAGTTTGGACCAAGTCAAGAAGATTAGAAGACTTCAAGTGAAGACCTTCAAGATCAAGACTTTAGTCTAGGTTTGTTTTTAGTTAAGATTTTGTTTTTAGATAAAATGTAAAGGATAGAATAGCTGGTGGATTGCTCAAGTATATCATACACACACACACTCTTGATTTAGATGAGTTTTCATAAAAGAATTTTTATTTTGGAAAAATACAAAAGAGTTTTCTTTTTGGAAAAATACCAGTTTGGTTTTTGAAATTCAAAGTATATTTGTTTTAACCAAACCGTTTTAGAGCTTAATGTCAAAAACATAGATATTTCACCATGTATGTGTAGTGGATCATATCCATACACTCTAAGCTTTAAAAGAGTTTAAAATATCGTGTTTTTGTATTTGGAGAAGTTTTGAAAAAATCTATTTTGGAAAAATATAGATTTTGTTTTTAGCCAAAATTTCTAAGTTAAAAAATAGTTCAAATTATTTGTAACATGTCTTGATTTTGCTCAAACATGTTTGATTATCAAAGTATAATATTGAAACTATTTTTGTAGATTTTTCGTGAATTTATGGGATTTTATTTATGCTAAAAAGATAACTTTTAAATCCCTAAAACTGACCTGACCTGGCTTCTGCCGGTCGACCGGACCGGTCGACAGAATGTGCACGCCAAGTCTGCTGGAGGGCCGGTCGACCGACCCGGTCGACCGCCAGAGAGCTTCTGCTCTCTGGAAAGCCCTGGTCGACCGGGCCGGTCGACCGGCAGAGAGCTCTGCTCTCTGTTCCAGGCCGCGGTCGACCGGGCCGGTCGACCGCAGAGAGCTCTGCTCTCTGTTCCGGCCGCGGTCGACCGGGCCGGTCGACCGAGGCTCAAACGGTCAGAATCTGACCGTTGGCGGTCGACCGGGCCGGTCGACCGTCAGCCGCCAGGGCTGAAAAATTGCCCCAGTGGATAGTTTTTTTCTAGCCTTATAAAAGGAGGACTTTTGGGGCTGTTTTATCCAAGATTTTTCAAGTGGTTTTGCACCAGTTTTTCCTACATCTTTTAAGAGGTTTCTCCACTTGTTTTGAGAGCAAATATTTCCAATCAAAAGGGGAGTTTATCAAGAGTGTTTTAAAAGTGATTTTCTTGAGTTTTTCTCTACCATTTCAATCCTAGTTTTCTCATACAAACACTTGAGCTATCCATTGCTACATCTACCTATAGGAGTGTTATTGTGAGAGTGTTTATTGGTGATCAAAGTGTTTAGATCACCAAGAATTCTTTCTTGTACTTTGAGGAGGCGGACTTGCGGGTTCGTGGTGTTTCGAATTCGCGTGTGAACTCTTTGTTTGAGGTGCGGCCTCGGCGAGCTAGTGAGCTTGCGGTGTGTTCTTGTGGGAACAAGAGAGGGACTAGAGAGTCCAAAGAGCTTGTAGGTGTTGCGGCACCAAGTGATCCGATGGGATTGATTTTAGTGGAAATCCTTCATAGTGTTGAAGGCAGAGACGTAGAGCAAGTGTGCTCGAACCTCGAAACAAATCTCCTGTGTTTGCGATTGCTCTCTCTCAATCTCTTACTTGTCTTTATATCTTGCATGCTCATATTGTATTTATCATTATATGCTTGATATATTGTGTGCTTAATTGTTATATGCTTGGGATTGTTTGCTAACACTTGTATTCAACCAAGAGAGCCAACGCGGCACCTCAACTCTTATTTAGAGGAATCTTGAGGAGTTAGTCCAGAGCCCTTCACGGGAATCCGGCTACACTCTTGTGTTATACTTGGTGTTTCGTTTAGAAGTTCTAGTTTGCATCATATAATTTTTAATTCCGCATTATTGATCATTAGATTAGCTCATCACCTATTCACGCCCCCTCTTGGTGATTTCAACCACACGAACCTATAAGTTCCCTGAGGTTGCTACCTCTATAACTCCTCAATACAGGGAGTAAAACACTTGTGATCACTTCTCTTAATCTCAAAAACAAACTCTCACAAATAAGCATCTTAGAGGATGAATATAGCAATATAAAGCTCAAGGTTTTTTAAGAAAAACTAGATTAAATTGTGGTGGAAAAACCCAAGAGAATGCTTTTGAAAACTCAAGATAAACACTCTTGAAAAACTCTTTTTGGATATAGAAGTGAAGATTTAAAACTTGTTGAAAACTCTGTAGAAGAGCTCTCAAAAACACTTGTAAAATCTTACCCAAAATCTGGCCAAAAGTCCCCTTTTATAAAGGCTGTTAAAATCTAGTCGCTATGGCCCAGATTGACCGGCCGGTCGACCGGCTAACGGTCATAAAAATGACCATTGGGATTGCCGGTCGACTGCCTGGTTGATGCCCTCAGGCCACATGCTCTATTGGTCGACCGCCCGATCGACTGACCAAACCTGAGAGTGGTTTGATCCAGTCGGTCGACTGATCTCGACCGACCCTAAAGACAAGGGCTTGTGCATGTCCTTGGGCACATCGGTCAACCGACCGGTCGACGGAGCCCTGTTTTAGTCGACCAGTCGATCGACCGCCAGAAGCCCAAAACAAGATTTTTCAGGTTTAAAAATCTAACTTTGAAACCCATTAAAATTCTATTAAATCCCATAAATTTCACAAAAATAGGTTCATCGAAATACTTTAAAGTACAAATATGTATGATAAAAAATCAACACATATTACAAACAATTTGAACTATTTTTTAGACATAGAATTTAAGCTTAAAACCAAAACCATATTTTTCAAAAAAAACTTTCTAAATGGAAACCGATTTTTTCAAAACTTGTACAAATACAAAAATAAGATATTTAAACACATTTGAAGTATAGTGTGCATGGAAATGATCCAATACACATTAAAGATGAAATATACTTGTTTTGGCAATAAGCACAAAATAAGTTTTGATAAATATAAAACTTAAACACATGATATAAACCAATCAAAATAAGTTCTTAAAACAATATAAAGCAACAATATATATGGATAGAATCCAAAACACATGTAAACTTATTTTGATGAAATCTATTCATGAAACATAAAGATGTATTTTTTGAAGCTCAAAACCAAAATCGAAACTAAAACTATTTCTTATGAAAATGGTATGTAAATTTTGTGTGTGTTATGAGCATAAGCAATCCACAACTAATCTATCATTTACATTTTATTTAAAAACAAAAATCTTAAAACCTACAAACTAGGTTTCAAGTCTTATCAAAAATCTTCTCTTCCTCTTGACTTGAACCAAACTCGATCCATGAGCTAGACTCCTTTTGAGTACTTGATGCGATCTTGAAGCGCAAGCTCTTGAATCAACACGTGTTATCTTCAAAACTTGATTTCGAATTTTTTGTTGAAGTTAAATACCGACTAAGATCTTGATAAATATCTGAAACTTATTAAACACAAGATCACTATTACTAAACTACATGAGTTAATCATCATCAAAACTAGAGTGATAGGCCTTTGGGCCAACAATCCTATTATTAGCTCTGTATTCAGCAGGGATAATGTGTCTCGCTCTACTCTCCGTGCCTTGATCGAGCTGCCAGCTTTCACAGTTGTCCTGTCACGAAGACCAGCTCCACCACCATGATCTCAAAGTGATGATCAGTGTTGCTGCCACGACCACCACCTTAGCTCGATTGAGATACATCGAGAGGAGAGTCCTCATTCGACAGGGTCGAGTTTCTCCCGCTCTGGGGGAAATGATTAGGACATCACACCAGTTGCTAGTTATTTTTTATGTCTTAGTTTATTTTGGGCTATTGTGTTTTATTTGTTTTGTTCTTAGTACCACATCGGTTATGTCCAAGAAATAAACTCTTGTAAAATCTATAAAAAGCCCCTTAGATTTCTTTATGAGTAGACAATGAATAAATAAAAAACTTTCCTGTTAAATTCTCTTAAGGGTGATCTTGAGTTTTGGGTGTGAAGCCCGTGGTGTAAGGGGTGTGAAGCCCGCGCAAGGGTGTGAAGCCCAACATTTATCTGATTTTATCTCTAAACTCTAGTTCTTCTTTTTATTTTTCTTGTTAAACTCTAGTTTCTAATTTTTTTAATTCAGAGGTGATTGGGATCCTACCCGTTTTACATCACATTAGGTCAACAAGCATCGATTTTATTAGCATATATACTAATTATATTAGTTTTGCCGTTGGGTTTTTCTGATACCTCATGACATTATTTGATATTGTTAGAATATAAATTAATATTCTCAATCCTCGTCAAAACTCGAAATTTTGATGCAGTGGTAGAGACTTTAATCTGTAATCTGAGTGACCCATGTTAATTCGCATCTGGCGCACAATTAGAGAAAGTGGATTTAAACCAAAAAAATACCGCTAAGGAAAAAAAAAGTCAAGGTTTCGGCCTATAAAAAAGGCTAAGTCCATTATGCAAACATCTTATAGGATTGTAGCCAAAATGTAGCTAACTGTCCCAATGCAATTCTTTTAAGTACACCTAGAGGGGGTGAATAGGTATATGGCTAATCTAATGACAAGTAATGTGAAATTAAAAAAAATTGCAGCACACTTAGTGTAACCAAAGAGTGTAGCCGAATTCCCGGTGAAGGGCTCTGGACTATCTCCTCTAAATTTCTCTAAATGAGAGTTGAGTTGCTATATGAAGCTCTCTTGGTTTAACACAAGTGAGGCACACAAACAACCAAGCTTATAAGATATGAACAATATGATGCAATGCAAGATAAATAGAGAGAGAGAGAGTTTAGAGATAGTGGATCAAACGCAAACACGAAGATATGTTTCGAGGTTCGAGCCACTGCTCTACGTCCCTGCCTTCACACAGAAGGATTTTCACTATATCGTCCACACAGGACTTCCCACACAGGGAACCTCTGTAAGTACACCTAGAGGGGGATGAATAGGTGTATGGCTAATCTAATGACAAATAATGCGGAATTAAAACTTAATTGTAACACACTTAGTGTAAGTAAAGAGTGTAGCCGAATTCGCGGTGAAGGGCTCTAGACTATCTCCTCTAAATTCCTCTAAATAAGAGTTGAGGTGCTATGTAAAGCTCTCTTGGTTCAACACAAGTATGGCACACAATTAAATCCAAGCATATATATGATATGAACAATATGATGCAATGAATAATATAAGAGAGAGAGTAAGAGATAATGGATCAAACACAAAAACCAAGATATATTTTGAGGTTCGAGCCACTGCTCTACGTCCCCGCCTTCACACAGAAGGATTTCCACTATAGCGTCCACACAAGACTTCCCACATAGGGAACCGCCACTGAGGATTTGGGTAATACAACTTTGGAGTACACAACTCCTCTCTCAAACACCAACAACCTCTACACAAACACCCACAACCTCTACACATGAGGCTAGTCACAAAGCCAACACAAAATCAACCTCTCACTAGAGGGATACCAACAAACTCAATCACCTCTACACTTAAAGGGATACCAACAATCTAATTGCACAACCTCCTCTACACTTAAGGGAAAGGCACAAAGCCAAAGCAAAGGAAAGGGTTTACAACACTTGGTGGTTTCAACAAACCACAAACCAATTCTTTCTCACAAAAACAAGATCCTAATATTTAGGATAGATAGATAGCTCAAGTGTGAGAAATAAAAGTGTTTGAAAATTAAAACAACAAAAAAAAAACACTTGAGAAAATCACAAGATAGATGTTGAAATAAAGATATAAAACTAATTCTCAAATATTCTCTTTTTCTTTGAATTTTTTAACACTTTAAAACAAATAAAGATTGATCTTTTAAACCCAAAAACTCTTTTAAAACTTGTAGCTAAAACACTTCTAAAGATGAGAATTTTTGCTCTTAAAATTCTTGTATGAAACCAGCTCAAATAAGGGGTATTTATAGCCCCAAACAATTCTGCTCGTTGGCAGGAAAGGGCAGAAATGCCCTTCGGTTGACCGGCCAACGGTCATTTTTATGACCGTTGTGCCACCGGTCGACCGCTCGGTTGAACGGGCCTGGAACCAGAGAGCAACGGCTCTCTGGCCGGTCGACCGCCCGGTCGATCGGAGCTAGATATAAGAGCAGCAGCTCTCTGCCGGTCGACCGGCCGGTCGACCGGGGCAATTTCCAGAGAGCAGAGCTCTCTGGATGATCGACCGCCCGGTCGACTGGCCCACCAGCCCAGGTTGGCGTGCACGCTTATGCACGTCGGTCGACCGGACCGATCGACCGACTCTTGCAGCGGTCGACTGTCCGGTCGACCGGCAGAAGGCCCGGTCCAATTATTTAGGGATTAAAAACTTGGCTTTTTATTATCAAATAAATCTCATAAGATCATAAAAGTTTCACAAAAATATGTTCTTATAAGATCTTTGAAATACAAATATATGTGACAAAAATTCAACACATATTATAAACAATTTGAACCATTTTTGTGATATTGAATTTAGGCTTAAATACAAAATCGATATTTTCAAAAACCAAACTTTGAAATGGAAATCCGATTTTTCTAAAACACATGTAAAAACATGATATTTAAACAACTTTGAAGCATATTGAATATGGATAGAATCCAATATACATATAAAGATTTATATCCATGTTTTTGACATGAAATCTGAAATCGGTTAAACTGAAAATCAAAAACCAATAAACTTAAAACTTGTGTGTGTATGTGAACTTGTGCATATCAACACTATCTAATCTTTATAATGATCTAAACACAATTTTAAACTAAACAAACTGAGCTCTTCTTGTAGAACTCCTTCTCCAAGTCGACTCGATCCAAAACACGATCCAAACGAGCTTGACTCCAACCGAGTACTAGATGCGATCTTGACGCTCGAGCTCTTGAATCAACAGTGAAAGCTCCAAAACTCCATTGTTGAAGCTAATCACCTACTAATAAATTGATCAAATATCTGAAACTAAAATCACAAGATTATTAGTAAAGTATAACTATATGAGTTAATCATCATCAAAACTAGAGTGAAGGGCCTATGGGCCAACAATCTCCCCCTTTTTGATGATGACAAAACTCATGGAGTTATATATGCATGGATTAAAGTTAAGCTTCATAGAAGCTCCCCCTTAACTCATTCATAGCAATAAACAATAGAGATATGCAATGAATGCTCAACATAAATATGCATAATAAACATGAAATGAAATAAACATGTTCTGATAGCAATTGCTCTTATACCAATTGTAAAAGTAAACAAACCAATTGCTCTTATATCAATTGTAAAGCAAACAAATGCTCTTACACCAATTGTAAAACATGCAAAACAAATGCTCTTATACCAATTATAAAAATAATGAAATAAACATGCTCTTGATATCAATTGTAAAAGTAAACAAAAAGTAAACATGCATATAAACTCCAAACATATCTCTCCTCCTTTTTGTCAAATCATCAACAAGGGGTACAAGATAAACTCAAAAGAAATTTTCTTCTTTTTTTTTGTGAAAACAAACAAATAAGCAATATAGATCAAAACATTATGAAATCAAATTATGATACCAATAGAAAATGAGACAATGTATGTTATTGATACCAAATGAAACAAATATATATTATAAATCTTGATACCAATTGTAAATATTAGTACCAATTGAAAATACTTTATAATTTTGATACCAATTGTAAGAATATATATATTGTAAGTATTATACCAAATGAAAGTAAAATTAAATTTTTAGGAAAAACACAACTTATTTCAATATAGATACCAATATAAAATGAAGCATGATACCAATTGAAAATATAAACCAACCTTTTTGGTCAAACACTAAAATCATTTTGCAATAAAGATACCAAATAGAGAATATATCAATTTAGTATTCTTGATACCAATATTGAAAAATGTTACCATATCAAAAAATATTATTCATTAGGAGCGTAGGATATCAATTGAAAAATAAGATATCAATTGAAAAATATCATTTTTCAACAATAAAGAGTGGGAGTAAGATACCAATCGTAAACAAGACCGATTAAAAGGTAAAACATGAATTTTCTCCCCCTTTATGAAATACTAATGAAAATGATGCATAAGCTTGTGTAAGATTCCAATTGAAAAATAATTATCATTAAGGATTAAATCACGATTAGCATAACTAATTTGTGCTCTAAGATATAAAGATATAGTAAACACAATCAATAATCATATATATATATATATATATATATATATGTATGAAAATATAAATATCAATCTAAATTGATACTATTTGAAGTTGAAGCTTACATATATAGAAACAAATATGAGTATACAAAATAGATATCAATTGTAATACCAATTGAAAACACAATGAGGATCAAGTGTATAACTCATAAATATCTCCCTTTCATGCACATGTTTAAATAGATTTTCAATATGAGCATACAAGGTATGGTCACCCATCCAACCACCCATCGATGGAAGGGGTTTTCAAAATTAGGATTTGAAATAATTTTGACAAGTTTGAAAACTCTTCCAAAAAGAAAAAATACGCAACTAGTTTTATGATAAACTTGAAAACTTGTACGAAATCCTTCAAGTAAGGAATAAAATAAATATATCCATGAAGATATGAAAATCACACAATCATCAACACTCAAAGTCTATATAGCACATATAATACTCATGAAAATAAAGTCATGAGAAAAACATCAAGAAATGCGAGTGTACAAGAATGATGTGAAAAGCATAATCATGGGATTAGGCAATAAGGTTTAATGTGAAATTCCTTTATAAACATGAAAAACATGAAAATTTAGTTTTCATCAAAATAATACAACTTCAATGTATATGTATGTTTTGTCTAAACTAGAAGTATACATATATATCCCAAATACAATTGAGTCCATAAAGAAATTTTGCATGAAACGCAAATGACTCAAGGTTATACATGTATATCTTAAAGTTTTGACAAAATTAGCATATACATGAAGTTAAAATATATTATCATAAAAACATGTCCAAAAATAGGGAATACAAGTTGAAATGCATTAATCATCAAAACTAGGCTATACTAGTACATCTAATGAGTACAAATAAGCAATCAAGCACAAACATATAATAATCTATTTGTGGCTCACTAGTTGTACAAGTATATACAAAATTTTAATGAAAGCTACATCTAAATATGTAATCAAAACATGAAGTGCAAAATTATAAACCAAAACCAATGTGATCATTATGGCAAATGCATATGTTTTAGAACTAGGATATACACAATAGCTAAACTATAGTGAGAACACAAAATATAAGTTCATATAAACATGAGTGTATCTCAATTACTATGCATGTATGTCATAAGTCTAATCATCATGGCATTTAATGTAATAATCATGAAAACATGACATGCTAAAAATCAATAATATAAAAGCATGTAAACTAAATGGGAGTTAGAGATCATTACCAAAACCATGTGGGCAAATCTCTAGGCTCCAAATCATGATAGTCCTTCCACCAAACTCCCATTGAAAGTGATGCATCCAAAAAAGTCATCGTTTAGCTCGGAACGCATCACATAAAGGCACCAATGCCCTCACGTCGAGTGAGAGCCCACACCTACATCAAATAAAATAGGAGCGACTTTTGGTACCCATACCTTCTTGGGCCCATGGGGATTAGCACCTTCCCTAACCCAAACAAATCTATTTGCAAAATTTGAATCATGTATCCTATCATAACAAAATTTTGCAAGGTGGCCCTTACGTCAACAATGTGTAAAAGTGTACACATGAGCATACCCAATATCATGTGTGTGAATATGAGGAGCACGTGTATGCCATGTATGGTGTGCATGCA
Organism: Agave tequilana; assembly: GCA_038442645.1. Lineage (NCBI taxonomy): Eukaryota > Viridiplantae > Streptophyta > Magnoliopsida > Asparagales > Asparagaceae > Agave > Agave tequilana. Next base: position 243,703 of record JAVJIF010003786.1, on the reverse strand, counting down.
TATGTGGAATTTGTTTTTTTTGAAACTTAGATTCCAACCATGTGTGGTTCATGGCACATTGGCTCAAAGTGGAGCCCAAACATTCAACGCTCTTCTTTAACATGGATATATTATTTTCAATAATGGAAGAAGGTGGAGCATGCAATAGGTATGCTAGATGATGAAGCTACACTAGCATGGCAAATATGAGTATCTAAATCATTTTTCAAAGAAGTATATTCATTAGAAATCAAATCCAATTCCTTTGAAATAGAAATAATTTTTGTTTTTCAAGAATCATTTTCTTTTAAAACAAAAACAAGTTTTGAAGATAGAACTTCATTTTTCTTCAAATCTTCATCACAATCATTTTACTTTTTAGATTTTATTTTCATTTAGGTCAAGATCAAGTTGGGATTTCATTGAGTCCCTTTCATTGGAAATTTCAACTTTTTCTTGCAAAGCCAAATCAAGTTTTGAAAACAAATTCTTATTTTTTTCTTGTAGTTTAAGCTTTTCTTTTTCAGAAGATTATACTTATCTAACAATTTTTCATATACAATAGATAGTTCTTCATTAAATGCATCGCATCAGCATCATATGATTATCACATGAAGAACTAGCACTATCATCTAGTTGAGTTTTCAAGTTACCTCAAGGGAGTCATTTCCTTGCACTATATAGCAAGCTTGTTCGGATTCTCCACTAGATTCCTTCTCCACAATGTTTGACGTTTGAAGCTTTGGAGAGGTCAAGGTGTTCCACACTACAAAGGCGGAATCACAACGAGAAATCATACATAAATATTCTTTATTTAAAGTGCTCCTAAGTGCCTCAAGGGCTTGTGCATTGGCCTCTATATGCTTGCTATTATCAAGATAGGATTTCTTGGTAGCGGCAAGGAAACCATGCAAACCTAGGGTTTTGAGGTACATGGACATCCTAGCTTTCCAAACAACAACGTTGGAAGTATCATACATGAGAAGGTCATGAAGTCCATAAGTGTGTGTAAACATATAAATATGCAAATGCAAATCTAGATTAGAAAACCAAGATCTCACTCCTGGGTGGTTAAACCTAATATCATGAGCGTAGGCTCTGATACCAATTGTAAGTATACCTAGATGGGGGGTGAATAGGTGTATGCTAATCTAATGACAAATAGTGTGGAATTAAACTTAATTGCAATACACTTAGTGTAACCAAAGAGTGTAGCCGAATTTCTGGTGAAGGGCTCTGGATTATCTCCTTTAAATTCCTCTAAATAAGAGTTGAGGTGCTATGTAAAGCTCTCTTATTTCAACACAAGTATGGCACACAATCAACCCAAGCATATATATGATATGAAATATAATGCAATGCACAATATAAGAGAGAGAGAGAGTAGAGAGAGAGTAGAGATAGTAGATCACACAAACACCAAGTTATGTTTTGAGGTTCGAGCCACTGCTCTACGTCCTCGCCTTCACACAGAAATATTTCCACTATAGCTTCCACACGATACTTCCCACACAGGGATGCTCCACTGAGGATTTGTGTAATGCAACTTTGGAGTACACAACTCCTCTCTCAAACACCAACAACCTCTACACACGAGGCTAGGCACAAAGCCAACACAAGATCAACCTCTCACTAGAGGGATACCAACAAACTCATCACCTCTATACTTAGAGGGATACCAACAACCCAATTGCACAACCTCCTCTACACTTAGATGGAAAGGTACAAAGCCAAAGCAAAGGAAAGGGTTTACAACACTTGGTGGTTTCAACAAACCACAAACCAATTCTTTCTCACAAAAACAAGATCCTAATAGATAAGATAGATAGATAGCTCAAGTGTGAGAATAAAAGTGTTTAGAAATGAAAACAACAAAGAAAACATTGAGAAAATCACAAGATAGATGTTGAAATAAAGATCAAAAACCAATTCCCAAATACTCTCTTTTTCTTTGAATTTTCCAACACTTTAAAACAAATAAAGATTGATCTTTTAAACCCAAAAACTCTTTTAAAACTTGTAGCAAAAACACTTCTAAAGATAAGAAGTTTTGCTCTTAAAATTCTTGTATGAAACCAGCACAAATGGGGGGTATTTATAGCCCCAAACAATTCTGCCCGTTGGCAGCAAGAAAGGGCAGAAATGCCCTTTCAGTCGACAGCCCGGTCGACCGGGCAACGGTCATTTTTAAGACCGTGTGCCCCTGGTCAACCGCCCGGTAGACCGGGTCTGGAACCAGAGAGCAATGGCTCTCTGGCCAGTCGACCCCCTGTCGATCGGAGCTGGATACAGAGAGCAGCAACTCTCTGCCGGTTCGACCGGGACCATTTCCAAAGAGCAGAGCTCTTTGGACGATCGACCGCCTGGTCGACCAGCACACCAGCCCAGGCTGGCGTGCACGCTTGTGCACGTCGGTCGACCAGACCGCTCGACCGACTCCTTCAGCGGTCGACTGTCCGGTCGACCGGCAGAAGGCCAGGTCCAGTTATTTGGGATTAAAAACTTGGCTTTTTATTATCAAATAATTCCCATAAAATCACATAAATTTCACAAAAATATGTTCTTATAAGATCTTTGAAACACAAATATGTGTGACAAAATTCAACACATATTATAAGCATTTGAACTATTTTTGTGATTGAATTTAGGCTTAAATACAAAATCGGTATTTTCTAAAAATCAACTTTGAAATGAAATCTCATTTTTCTAAAACACATGTAAAAACATGATATTTAAATAACTTTGAAGCATACTGTATATGGATAGAATCCAATATACATATAAAGATTTATATCTAAGTTTTTGACATGAAATCTGAAATCGGTTAAAATGAAAATTAAAAACCAATAAACTTAAAACATGTGTGTGTTGTGAACTTGAGCATATCAACACTATCTAATCTTTATAATGATCTAAACACAATCTTAAACTAAACAAATGAGGTCTTCTTGTAGAACTCCTTCTCCAAATCGACTCGATCCAAAACACGATCCAAACGAGCTTGACTCGAACCGAGTACTAGATGCGACCTGACACTCGAGCTCTTGAATCAACAGTAAAACCTCCAAAACTCCTTTGTTGAAGCTAATCACCTACTAATAACTTGATCAAGTATCTGAAACTAAATATCACAAGATTATTAGTAAACTATAACTACACGAGTTAATCATCATCAAAACTAGAGTGAAGGGCTTTTGGGCCAGCAATCTCCACTGAGATTTGGGTAATACAACTTTGGAGTACACAACTCCTCTCTCAAACAAATACAACCTCTTCACAAGAGGCAAGGCACAACAAAGATCACCTCTACACTTAGAGGGATGGGCACTTAGCCAAACAACAATCAACCTCTCACTAGAGGGATTAGGCTCAAAGCCACACAACCACAACCTCCTCTTACTAGAGGGTCAAGGCACTTAGCCAAACTCCAACCTCAACCACATCTACACTTAGAGGGATACCAATACAACCTCCACAATCACCTCTCACTAGAGGGATACCAACAAATAAAAGGAAGGTTATAACACTTGGTGGTTTCAACAACCACAAACCAATTTTCTCACTAAACAAGATCCTAATAGATAGGATAGATAGATAGCTCAAGTGTGAGAAATGAAAGTGTTTGAAAATGAAAACAACAAGAAAACACTTGAAAAAAATCACAAGATAGATGTTGAAATAAAGATCAAAACCAATTCCCAATACTCTTTTCTTTGATTTTTTCAACACTTTAAAACAAATAAAGATTAATCTTTTAAACCCAAAAACTCTTTTAAAACTTGTAACTAAAACACTTCTAAAGATGAGAAAATTTGCTCTTGAAATTCTTGTGTGAACAGCCCAAAGAAGTGGGTATTATAACCCAAAAATAAATCTGCCCGTTGGCAGCAGCAAAGGGCAAATTTGTCCTTCTGGTCGATCGGCCAACGGTCATTTTTATGACCGTTGAGCCACCGGTCGGCCGCCCGGTCGACCGGACTATACAGAGAGCAGCAGCTCTATGCCGGTCGATCGGCCGGTCGACCGGGGCCATTTCCAGAGAGCAGAGCTCTCTTGACGGTCGACCGCCGGTCGACTGGCCCACCAGCCCAAGCTGGCGTGCACGTCTGTGCACGTCGGTCAACGGTCGACCGTCCGGTCGACCGGCAGAAGGCCAGGTCCAGTTTAAAGGGATTAAAAAAGCTTGTCTTTTTATTATCAAATAAATCCCAGAAAATCAAATAAATTTCAAAAAATATGTTCTTCTAAGATCTTTGAAATACAAACATGTGTGACAAAAATTCAACACATATTATAAACTATTTGAACCATTTTTGTGATATGAAAATTTTGCCTTAAATCAAAATCGGTATTTTCCAAACTTAGATTTTTGAAATGAAAAACCGTTTTCTTCAAAACTCAAGTAAATACAAAAACATGATATTGAAACAACTTTGAAGCATATTGTATATGGATAGAATCCAATATACATTAAATATATAATATCTATGTTTTTGACAAGAAATCCAATATCTGTTAAACCGAAAACTAAAAACCAATAAACCGAAAACTTGTGTGTGTATGTGAACTTGAGCATATCAATACTATCTAATCTTTACATAAGATCTAAACTACTAAACTAAACAAATCGAGGTCTTCTTGTAGAACTCCTTCTCCAAGTCGACTCGATCCAAGCGCGATCCAAACGAGCTTGACTCCAACCGAGTACTAGATGCGATCTTGACGCTCGAACTCTTAAATCAACATGTGAAAGCTCCAAAACTCCTTTATTGAAGCTAATCACTTACTAATATCTTGATCAAATATCTGAAACTAAATATCACAAGATTATTAGTAAACTATAACTACATGAGTTAATCATCATCAAAACTAAAGCGATAGGCCTCTGGGCCAACAATCTCCCCCTTTTTGATTATGACAAAACTCATGGAGTTATATATGCATGGATTAAAGTTAAGCTTCATAGAACCTCTCCCTTAACTCATGCATAACAATAAACATAAAGATATACAATGAATGCTCAATACAGATATGCATAAATGAAGAATACTCATGCATATAAATATGCTCCGATACCAATTGCTCTTATACCAATTGTAAAGGAAAACAAATGCTTTTAACCAATTGTAAAACATGCAAAACAAATGCTCTTAAACCAATTGTAAAAGTAAACATGCATATATAAATCTCCAAATTTCTCTCCCCTTTTTGTCAACTCATCAACAAGGGGGCATAAAATAAACTCAAAAGAAATTTACTTCTTTTTGGCAAATCAAACAATAAAGTTATATATATGTGTGATATACATTCATGAAGAAGAGAGACGTAAAGTTAACTCTCCCTGCATACATGCATTTATATGAAAAGAGATGGCTAAACCCTAACCACATAAAGTATAATATACAATGTAAAAAAGGAGATGTGAAGCTCCTCCTACACACGTGTAAGACATAGAGATGAGCGGTCAAGCTCCTCAATTGAGATACACTCAACATGATCTATATATAGAGAAGATGTTAAGCTTCCCTTACATATAAGCAATAAATATCCAAACATTATGAAACCAAATTATGATACCAATGGAGAATGAAACATTGTATGTTTTTAATACCAATTGAAACAAATATATATTGTAAATCTTGATACCAATTGTAAATATTAGTACCAATTGAAAATATTTTATAATTTTGATAGCAATTGTAAGAATATATATTGTAAGTATTGATACCAAAAGAAAGTAAAAACCAAATTTTAGGTAAACACAACTCATTTCAATATAGATACCAGTTTAAAATGAAGAATGATACCAGTTGAAAAACATAAACCAACCTTTGTGGTCAAATATTAAAATTATTTAGCAATAGAGATACCAAATATAGAATAATACCAATTTAATATTCTTGATACCAATATTGAAAATGTTAGCATATTCAATAAAAATATTTTCATTAGGAGCGTAGGATATCAATTGAAAAAACAAGCTATCAATTAAAAAAATATCATTTCCAGCATAAAGAGCGGGAGTAAGATACCAATTGAAAATAAAAACGATTGAAAGTAAAACATGAAGTGTTCTCCCCCTTTATGAAATACAAATGCATAAGCTTGTATAAGATACCAATTGAGAAATAATTATCATTAAGGACTAAATCAAGCTTAGCTAACAAAATTTGTGCTCTAAGATATAAAGATATAGTAAGCACAATCAAATCATATATATATGTATGAAAATGTAAATACCAATTGAAATTGATACTATTTGAAGTTTAAACCATACATATATAGAAAACATAAGAGTATACAAGATAAATATCAATTGTGATACTAATTGAAAACACAATGAGGATCAAGTGTATAACTCATACCTACACCCTATTCAAGCACATGTTAAAATGATTTTCAATTTGAGCATACAAGGCATGGTCACCCATCCAACCACCCTTCGATGGAAGGGGTTTTCAAAAATAGGATTTGAAAATAATTTAACAAGTTTAAAAACTCTTCCACAATGAAGAATATGAATTAGTTTAAGATAATTTGAAATAACTAGTTATAGATTCTTCAAAAATATGAAACTAAATCATATATTTCATGAAATATACAATTTACACAAAATTGACACTCAAGATATATAAAGCTCAATAAGATGCTCATAAAACAAAGTAATGAGTAAACCAAAAAAAAAAATGTGAGTGTTCAAGAATCATGTGAAGAGCATAATCATGAAATAGGCGATAAGGCTCAATATGAAATTCCTTCTCAAAAACATGAAAATCATCAAAATTTAATTTTCATTAAAACAATACAAACTTCAAGGTATATGTATGTTTTGTCTCAATTATTAGTATACATACATATTCCAAATACCATTGAGTCCATAATAGAATATTGCATGAAAAGTAAATGACTCAAGGATATACATGTATATCCAATAGTTTTGGCAAAATTAGTATATACATGAAGCTAAACATATGAAAATATGTACAAAAGGGAATACAAGTTTGAAATGTATGAATCATCAAAACTAGACTATAATAGTACATCTAATGAGTACAAATGAGCAATCAAGTACAGACATATAAAAATCTATTTATGGCCCACTAGTTGTACAAGTATTGACACAAGTTTTAATGAAATCTACATCTACACAAGTAGTCAAAACATGAGGCATAAAACAAAACATAAATCAATATGATCATTAGGCTAAATGCACATGTTATTAGAATTAAGATATACACTATAGTTAAACTAAAGTGAGTACATAAAAATAATGGTCCATATAAATATAGGTGTATCTCAAATACTACATATGTATATCACTAATCTAATTATTAGGAATTTAACATAATAATCATGAAACACTAAAACATGCTAAAAATCATCAATGAAAGCATGCAAACTAAATGGGAGTTAGAGATTGTTACCAAAATCATGAGGGCAAATCTCTAGGCTCCAAACCATGGTGGTCCTCCCACCAAACTCTCCTTGAAAGTAATGCATCCACAATTGTCACCGTTTAGCTCGGAACGTATTCACCTCAAGGCACCAATGCCCTCACGTCGAGTGAGAGCCCACACCTACATCAAATAAAATAGGAGTGGCTTTTGGTACCCAAACTCTATTCGGTCCATGGGGGTTAGCACCTTTCCTAACCCAAACAAATTTATTTGCAAAATTTACATTATGTATTCTATCATAATAAAACTTTATAAGGTGGCCCTTACGTCCACAATGTGTACAAGTGTACACATGAGCATACATAGTGTTATGTGTATGAATGTGAGAAGCATGTGTATGACGTGGTTTGTGTGCATGCAAGTGAGGAGCATGTTTTTTGCGAAACATGGATTCCAACCGTGTATGGTTCATGACACATTGGCTCAAAGTGGAGCCCAAACAATCAACACTCTTCTTTAAAGTATTTATATCATTTTCAATATAGTAGAAGAGGTGGAGCATACTATGATTACACTTGATGGTAAAGCTATACTAGCATGGCAAACATGAGAATCAATATCATTTTTTAAAGATTTATTTCATTAGAAATTAAATCCAATTCTTTTGAAATAGAAATAATTTTGCTTTCCAAAGAAATATTTTCTTTTAAAACAAAAACAAGTTTTGAAGATAGAACTTCATTTTCTTCAAAACTTCATCACAATCATTTTTTTTCAAAATTTTGTTTTCATTTTGAGTAAGGTCAAGTTGGGATTTCAATGAGTCCCTTTCACTAGAAATCTCATCCTTTCTTTGCAAAATCAAATCAAGTTTAAAGACAAATTTTTATTTTCTTCTTTCATTTTAAGGTTTTCTTTTTCAAGAGTTGGTATTTTTGTAGAAGGTTTTCACAAACAATGGATAGTTCTTTATTTAAAGCATCGGCATCAATATAATCATCGCCGGAAGAACTAGCACTATCATCTAGTTGAGTTTCCGAATTTACCTCAAGGGAGTCATTCCCTTGGACCATATAGCAATGTTGTTCGGATTCATCCTCACTAGATTCCTTCTCCACAATGGTTGGCGTTTGAAGCTTTAGAGAGGTCAAGGTGTTCCACACTACAAAGGCGGAATCACAATGAGAAATCATAGACAAATATTCTTTGCTAAGTGTGTGCCTAAGTGCCTCTAGGGCTTGTGCATTGGCCTCTATGTGCTTAATATTACCAAGATAGGATTTCTTGGTAGCGGTAAGGAAAACATGCAAACTATGGCTTTTAAATAAGCACTCATCCTAATCTTCCATACATTGATGTTGGAGACATCAAACATAGGAGGGGTCATGAAATCCATGAGTGTAAACTATATGTGTGCAAATGTAAATGATAGATTAGCAAACTAAGATCTCACTCCTAGGTAGTTAAACCTAATATCAGGAGCGTAGGCTCTGATACTAATTGTAAGTACACCTAGAGGGGGATGAATAGGTGTATTGCTAATCTAATGATAAATAATGTGAAATTAAAAATAAATTGCAACACACTTAGTGTAACCAAAGAGTGTAGCTGAATTCCCGGTGAAGGGCTCTGGACTATCTCCTCTAAATTCCTCTAAATAAGAGTTGAGGTGTTATATGAACTCTCTTGGTTTAACACAAGTGAGGCACACAAACAAACCAAACATATAAGATATGAACAATATGATGCAATGCAAGGTAAATAAGAGAGAGTTTAGAGATAGTGGATCAAACACAAACACTAAGATATGTTTCGAGGTTCGAGCCACTGCTCTACGTCCCCGCCTTCACACAGAAGGATTTCTACTATATCGTCCATACAGGACTTCCCACACAGGGAACCTCCACTGAGGATTTGGGTAATACAACTTTAGAGTACACAACTCCTCACTCAAATAAATACAACCTCTTCACAAGAGGCAAGGCACAACAAAGATCATCTCTATACTTAGAGGGATGGGCGCTTAGCCAAACAATAATCAACCTCTCACTAGAGGGATTAGGCTCAAAGTCAGACAACCACAACCTCCTCTCACTAGAGGGTCAAGACACTTAGTCAAACTCCAACCTCAATCACCTCTACGCTTAGAGGGATACCAACACAACCTCCACAATCACCTCTCACTAGAGGGATACTAACAAATAAAAGGAAGGTTATAACACTTGGTGATTTCAACAACCACAAACCAATTTTCTCACTAAACAATATCCTGATAGATAGGATAAATAGATAACTCAAGTGCGAGAAATGAAAGTGTTTGAAAATGAAAATAACATAAAAAAACACTTGAAAAATCACAAGATAGATGTTGAAATAAAGATCAAAAATCAATACCCAAATACTCACTTTTTCTTTGATTTTTGCAACACTTTAAAACAAATAAAGATTGATATTTTAAACCCAAAAACTCTTTTAAAACTTGTAGCTAAAACACTTCTAAAGATGAGAAAATTTGTTCTTGAAATTCTTGTGTGAAACAGCTCAAAGAAGTGGGTATTTATAGCCCAAAAATAAATCTGCTCGTTGGTAGCAGCAAAGGGCAAATTTGCCCTTCCGGTCGACCGCCGGTCGACCGACCAACGGTCATTTTTATGACCGTTAAGCCACCGGTCGACCGCCCGGTTGACCGGGACTGGATAAAGAGTTCAACAACTCTCTGCCGGTTGACCGGGGCCATTTTCAGAGAGCAGAGCTCTCTTGACGGTCGACCGCCCGGTCGACCGGCCCACCAGCCCAAGCTGGCATGCAGGTCTGTGCATGTCGGTCGACCGGACCTGTCGATTGACTTCTGCAGCAGTCGACCGGCCGGTCGATCGACAGAAGACCAGGTCCAGTTTAAAGGGATTAAAAAGGCTTGTCTTTTTATTATCAAATAAATCCCATAAAATCACATAAATTCCATAAAAATATGTTCTTCGAAGATCTTTGAAATACAAACATGTATGATAAAAATTCAACACATATTATAAACTATTTGAACCATTTTTATGATCTGAAAATTTTGCCTTAAACCAAAATTGGTATTTTCCAAACTTAGATTTTTGAAATGAAAAACTATTTTCTTCAAAACTCATGTAAATACAAAAATATGATATTGAAACAAATTTGAAGCATATTGTATATGGATAGAATCCAATATACATTAAAAATATTATATCTATGTTTTTGACAAGAAATCCAATATCGGTTAAACCGAAAACAAAAACCAATAAACCGAAAACTTGTGTATGTGAACTTGAGCATATCAATACTATCTAATCTTTATATAGGATCTAAACTACTAAACTAAATAAATCAAGGTCTTTTTGTAGAACTCTTTCTCCAAGTCGACTCAATCCAAACGCGATCCAAAAGAGCTTAACTCCAACCGAGTACTAGATTCGATCTTGATGCTCGAGCTCTTGAATTAACATGTGAAGCTCCAAAACTCTTTTGTTGAAGCTAATCACCTACTAATATCTTGATCAAATATCTGAAACTAAATATCACAAGATTATAAGTAAACATTAACTACATGAGTTAATTATCATCAAAACTAGAGTAATAGGCCTCTGGGCCAACAATTCTGTGAATAGTAGGAATTCTAAACAAAAAAGATGAATCATGAAGTTTTTTCTGCGTTTGAGCAATCGCCTTTCTTCTCAATGGGACCACAAAGTCGAGCATAAATCTTTCCCACTCTTCCAAGTCCTCTCCATTATCGTCACCATCATCACATGATACACATCAGAATCCATCTTCCCTTTTCACCTCTGTCTATTCTTCTTTTCTTTTTTCCCTTGTCCTTTACTTCTACATTTTATCTTCATCTACTTAAATATTTCTCTACATTTTTATTATCATTGTATTAGAATATAAATATATTATTCACAACCTTCATTACAGCTTCAGAATTTTGGTATAATGACAAGGACTTTAATATGGTATCAGAGCAACTCAGGTTCGATTAACATCGGACGCGTTAAAAAAAAGCGGATTTAAAAATAAAGAATATCGCTGCACAAAAGTGAGGTGTTGGTCCACATAAAAGGACGCTCAACCTCCAGGGACGTGTTAGAATATTAACATATTAACCTCACCGCAACTTCAAAATTTGGTGTAGTGATAAGGACTTTAATACATTCAATTATTATCATCAATATTTCTTTCTACTTCCTCGTTCACCTTCTCTCTTCTTTATATTTTTCTTCTTCTCAAATAAGTAAACAACTGAACACCTAGGCAATGCTTCTCTCAAACAAAAATAATAAATTAATTAATTAATTGATAAAAGGGGCAATACCCAGCCACTTTGAGTTTTCCAGGTCAAAGGGTCCTCCTCGATAACGATAATTGGCGTCAGGCAATATTCATTAACTTTAAAAGACAAATAGAGAGTTTAGAAAGTGGATTATTCTCAAATTCAATAATTTTGCAACTAACGATGATGGAAACACATAGAAGAGACAAAAATTGAATCTTCGAACATAAAAAGACTAAAGAAAACAAAGAATAACCAATAATTTGTAAAAGTGAACACAATAATGCTCTTACCAGAGTAGGAAATGATAGCATCCCTCCTAGCTTTTGCCTTGCTGATTCTCATTTTTATTTTATTTCCTGACCTTTCTTTGTTTTATTGGATTAGGCTTCTATAAAAAATTCATTTTCTTTAATTGAGTCATTCAATGTTTCCCATAAGTTTCAAAGGACAAATGGTGCACACTCATAATGGCATAGTGTTATAGAAAATTCATAGAGAAAAGCACAACAATGGAAATACAGATAAACAACCATAGAAATAATGATACACAAAAGGAATCATCAGTTAAGAAATGAGATATTTGGCTCACGTCTTTGTTCTGGGGTTATTTCCATCCACCTCATACTTGGGAAAGCTTCTCTCCACAAGTGTTCTCATCCTTGATTTATCACATCCTACACAGTATAGATCAGAGTCCAACGAGTACAAATAACATAACACAGAGAACAAGACAAATAATGAGAATAAAATTGTAGCTCCCCTTTTTGATTAAGTAAGAGAAATGGAGCATAATTACAAAAGTAATTGGCTTATATGCTGCGAATATCTTGTTATAAAAAAGTTACTGAGTCATTTCCTGTGTAGATTTCCAGTAGATATAATTCCTTCAATTTTATTCTTAAGGGTGCTAGCACTTAGCATAGAACGTCAACTCATCGAAACAAGCAGAAGTATTATTGCTTCACAAACATTGACCCTTCTGTAACAAGCATTTAGTAATAAAACTTCTAGCTAAAACAGTGCCCTTTTCTCTAAAACATAATAGGACCTCTAAATAAAAGGATAAATCAAGATCTCTCACCTTTCTTTGTTACATTGTCCTTTTTCCGGATGAAACTGTAATGGTGAAACCCATGATGAATCATGCACACTCTTCCGACTCCTCTCCATCAACGACAGCATCAGCATCAGCATCATCCATATCAAACAATTCTTATCTCAATCCCCTTTCAGATTGGGTTCAGATTCTGGTTCCTTCTAAACGCGTTTCATCAAACATGTAGCAGGCTTTGTCGAGCCATGTGAGAGTAGTAGCAACACACAGGAATTAGAGAGGGCATGAGATTGACGAAGGCTGGTGGGTTGCAGGATGGGTGTGATAAGTAAGGATTATACATACTAATTCTTTTTGGGTCGTTTTGCCAGCATGAATTTCTTCGTAGATATTAATCTTTTAGTTCCACTATGCTCATCTGAAATCTCGTGAAATGTTTTGATATTTATGGTGTTAACAAAAGAGGAAAGACATCAAAAAAAAATTCCAAAAGTATTATTGCAACAAAATATTACGTCTTATGGAAGTCATTTACGCAAACACCTTGAAGCTAAAATTTACCGGACCATCACAATGCAATTTTCTGAAACGTAATAGGCTTGTTGAACAGGAGGCACCAAAAGATTTCTTCTTTGTTTGAGAAATTGTTTACTTCTTGACAGCAACCAAATTCATCATAGATCCTTCCAATTTTCCAACTCTCCCTCATCATTACCATCATCATCATATACATGCAGATCCATCTCATTCTCCTCTTCAAATAGGAATCAGATTACAATTGCTCATTCTCATCGGCATTTGTCTATTTCTTATTTTCTTTGTTCCCCTTTACCTCCACATTTTATCTTCACATACTAATTGTATGTTTCTCAACTTTTTTCCCCTTATGTTATATTCATTCAGTTAGTATCCTTTATATTCTCTCTAATTCCACAATCCATTAGTGCCATCCGTAATATTTTTGCTTCCTCGTGTTCACCTTCTCTCTTCTTTATATATTTTTCTTGTATGCTCAAAAAATTATAATACTTAATTATTTTTTGTAAATAGGAGCATTTCCTAGGCACTTTGAGGTTCTCAGGTCAAAGGATCCTCCTTGATAACCTTGAGTAACAATAAGCAAGAAATATGGAAATTAATACCTTGGAGAAGCAAAACATTGAAAAATTGAAGTTAAAAGAAAGAAAAAAAGAATATCAATAATTTGTAGAAGTGAACAAAATATGCTCTTAGCAAAGTAGACTACAAAAGATGATAAAATCTCAGATTCTTTCCCTCACAAGACTATTCTATGTTTTGTTAGATAGGGCACCTATAAAATTTTCGTTTACGTTGTTGAGTCATTCATTGTTTCTCCTCTTTAAAGATGGAAAAAATGCATACAGCTCATAATCTTATAGTGTTAGAAAATCTATAAATGAAAAACACGGCAACAGAAAAGACAGACAAAACACTCATAACATTAAATATATACAGTAAAGATAAGTATCAACAAAACAAATGAATCATCCGTTAAGAAATGAACTGAGATATACGGCTCGGATCTTTGTAAGAATTTACACTTTCAGTTGAGAAACTTCTCTCTGCCAGGTTTCTTATCCTTGATTTTCCTCATCCTTATACACTTCAGCTCCAAATCCGAGAGTAAATGCCATAATACAGAGAACAACATGAAAATAGAATGAGAATGAAAATGTAGCTCACATTCTTGATTGCAGACAGAAAATGGAGCATGGCTCAGAAACAACGGGCTTGTATGCTTCAAAATATCTGGTGACTGAGAAGTAACTGGGCCAACTTTGTGTGTGTGAACTTCTTGTAGCATATATAATTCCTTTAATTTTGAAGTTAAGGGTGTTAACATAGAGCACAAACTTAACTAAAACAAGCAGCATATCCCAAAGCAGAAGCGTTATGGCGCTACAAAAAGCATTACGCTTTCTAAGAGGCATTTAGACAAACACCTTCTAAGCTATAACAGTTTTTTTTTTTTTTTTGGGGACGAATCCTTCTAGCTAAAACTTATTCTAAGTAAAACAATGCAAAACTCTGTAGAACATAACGGAAAACCAAAAGGATAATTCAAAATGTTTCATCTTTCTCTTCATCATTGCGCCCTTCTTTCCAAAGGAACCAAAATCTACCGTAAATCCTTCCCACGCTTCAGACTCCTCACTGTTGTCATCATCACTCACATCAAACAACTCCGTCTCGTTCTACTGCTCTTCGGAGTCGGACTCAGATTGCGGATCCTCATTGTCATGCACATTTCGTCGAACAGGTGGCAGGCTACGTTGGGCCATGCGAGCATAGCAGCGAGGAGACGAAACTGGGGATCATGAGATTGAAGAGGGCTGGTGGGTGGGCAGATGGGAGCGATGGGAAAGGATAACAGCAGGCATTGAGATGAGCTGTTGCCTTCTTCTCAATACAGCGCGCGCTGCTGCCCCCATCGCTGCAAATAGACTGTTACGATTTGGGTGCTATTGATAATTTTCCTTGGCAAAATTTAAAGGCATATGCTACCCTGGAGACTAGAGAGGGATTATTTAATAAAATAATAAAGTGGTAACCAGAGGGAGTTATATGTAATTTACACTTATAGTACAAAAAATAAGTTCCGATGGACTGAGTGCGATATTTAAACTAATGAAGTGGTAAGTGGCCTAAAAAATAAGTTAAGATTTTTTTCGACAATTTTACCCTCAAATAAAAATTTCAAAATATAGAATTAATTTTTCAAATTTTACAACTTTATCACAACAATTAATTAGTATACCAAATCCAACCCTTATAATCTTAATTTTTCTTCAATCTCAAAACTCTGTCTGTTACTCAACTCATAAACCCTATAAATTTTAGACTCGTCCCTTTTTAAAAAGTTTCAATTCAACATAGAAGTTACTTATTTTTGAGAAAATAGAGAAATTACTTGCATCCATGGATGATAACAACAAAAATAAAATCCAGCAAATTACAGTCCTGAGGAAAGACTGAGCAACAGTTTGTAGCTGTAACAAAAAAACACCCTCTGAGACTTCCAACCTGATATCCCTGGTCAACTAAAACCCTAACCCTAATTCATATAAAAGATCAATTAGGTTTTTTTGAAGCCACCTTCATATGCTTTGCTAATGGCGGCACAATCAAGTTTGCCCAACAATCAGAATTATAATGTCATGATGTAAAGCTGTGGGTGTTTGTGGTCCATTAAAACCTCGCAGTATTGTGAAATTTCCCGCTAAGAATAATGTTGAAGGATTAAGATGTATCAAAATTTTGAGATAGTATTCTGGTTAATTGAAAAGGTTACTTTCTAGTCTCTTCGATCTCTCGAGTCTGCTAGTCCCAGCTCGATGTCATGTTTTAATGCTTATTTCTTCTTTTTTTTTTGCCTCGTAAGATTCAAGATTCTGCTAATTTTCTTTTCTTTTCTTCTTTTTGAATATTTTTATGGTTATTTCCTTTCTTTTTTATTGTTATAGATAATTAAACTTCTATCCTACCGTTAACTTTATGAAGTTTTGTTTATCTTGTTCTCAATTCTGTCAATTGTTAGTAATTCGCAGAGGCAGATTTGAGTTCTCTCACTGTGTCAGAGGCGGGTATGAAAAATCATTCAAACAGGTAGTGAAACCCTGAGATTTGTATCTTTTGATTTTGATTTTCAAAGCAATCTCAAATTATACAATTATTTAGTTTTTATAATTTCTAGGGAAGATAACATTACTGAGTTTCTCGAGTCTCAAATCTCAATCTCGTTTTATAACAAACACTTATTGAACCTCTACCCCCCTCGCTGGCGACCACCCCCGGCCTCCTCCTCCATCCCCGGCCTCCCTCCTCCTCCTCCCCCTCCTAGGCTGTCGCCTTCTCCTCCCCACTCCTCCTCCTCACCCCCACTTCCCCCCACCCCTCCTCCGCGGCCTCCCCCGCCCCTCCCTCCCCCTGGTCTGTTCGGCCAGGCCTGGCCGAACATGCCGAGGGGAGGGACCGGGGTGGGGCGGACGAATAGGGGGAGGAGGGAGGCATTTTTTTTGGGGGGGGGGGGGGGGGGGGGATTGAGGAAGGGGAGTGGGGGGAAATGGGGAGGATGAGGGGTAGGGAGGAGGAAGCGACCTGGGCTGGGGCTGGGGAGAGGAGGAGGAGGAGGCCTTGAAGGGGGATGAAGAAGGGGGAGGGTCGCCGAAGGAGGGGGAGGGGGTCACCGGAGGGAGAAGGGGGGTTCGCCGGTGAGGTAGGAGGAGAAGAAGGAGAAGGAGATGAAGGAAAAGACATTTTGGTCATTTTAACAAAATTTGAGGGGTGCATTTATCAATTTGGGGTGCCTTAATCCATTGGGGCTTTTAATCGTGCCCATAATATAAGGGTATTTTAGGTAGTTTGAGAGGAGAGTATTTACTAATTTACTGAGTCTACTAATTAATGGGTTTATTTATCACTTCTTTGAGTTTAAATAACCGCACTCTGATGGACTATTCAAAGAGGCAACAAATTAAATTGTACAAAAAATAACTAAAATTTACAGACTTTTTTGGCCATCGGAGCCCAAAATATATTAGAATCTACAGCTGGAACCTACAGGCAAGGGCAGATCGTCTTGGTTGCCAGCCATGGGGAGAGACATTCTCTGTGGAATTTGTGAGAGCACTCGATGGCTGCGGCTTCTCCTCCCACTCCCAACTCTTCAAGACAAATCGAGCACATCTTACAACGCTCCATGGGCTCGATCACCACAGTCTTCAAATTATATTCTCAAATTTACAACTGATTCAAACTCTGAGAGTTTCACCCAGAAAAAGGAAACAAATATAACAAACAAACAGAATTCTTTTTTAAAAAAAACTCCAAAATTAGCTGAGTGATTTTATATCAGATTTTACAATATTCCCCATTCAGGACTAGACTTTATAACCACTCATGGGCTAAAACATAATTTATGCAGCAATGGCCCACCAAGTTTGTTCACAAATCCGTATCGCTGTACGGGCATCAGAGTTCCTTAACTAACAAGAGAATAGAATTCATTTAAAAAAAAAAAAAATTGGCAGATGAAGAAACACAAACGAACTGAGTAAGAATTGAAATCATTAGTTTAGAACTAAATGTGAAAACAAAAATGCTTAACATGTAAAGAAATCTGCTTACATCTAAATAGCAGTTACAGTAACTTTAATATCTTTCATGGTGGGAACAAAAAAGTTGTGTCAGAACCCAGAAAAATACAATCCAAGAGGAAAACAACTCTATCGACCTACTCAGTTTCAACCTCTCATCTCTATATTCAAAAACAGGCAGCAACAGAAACAGCCAACAACCTCTCATGCTCTTACACTGGCACCCATTCAGTTATTACTTGTTTCATCCGAATTCACAAACGCAAGCCAGTTCTCACCCTCGACTCCATTGCTACCTGCAGGCAAGGCCCAGATACTCATGGTTTCATTCTCTTTCAATTTACTACTGCTGAGAAAACTTGTATAACCCACGCCCATGAAACGGTAAGTGTGGGCGCTGTGTAGGTACTTGAGGATCAGGTCGTGCTTGTTGCCCTTCTTGTCCAAAACCTTCACGGGCACTGCATTTATACGAGATTGTTCCGCAAGCCGCTGCAGAGGCGGCGTAGCCTTTTCGATGTCAGATTGGGTAAGCTGGAAACGATGTTGCTCCAGTTTGGCATCAGACCGAGTGACCCTCTTGCTCAGGTACAACTCAGGACGAGTCACACCCATATGAAAGGCTACCTCCAGCCATCCTCCTCTCTCTGCCGCCTCTGGGGAAGGCAACCTTTTGTGCTGGCTCCCGTTGTCGGACAAATCCCCAACCTTCTGCTTCCCTTTCTTCAGATACACTTCTCTTTGACGATTTTCTTCTTCTTGTTGTTTCTCTTGAGAAGACGATTCTGTAATTCTCAGTTTGGTATTTGCTATTGATTCATCTGCAATCTCCTCTGTTGCCTTTCGCTTCTTGCTGTGTAAGAAGCGCTCTTCGGTAGTGCAGCTGCTACGACAGGAGCTGCCAAGGCTATTCTGGCTCCTCTTTTCCTTTAACGTCTTTTCCGTACCCTCAGAACACGATGAAGTGCCTGGGATCGACAAACTAAGCCACTTCTCGCTGTTTGATCCTCTTGCTATCTCGAATAACATCTCACACTTTCTCAGACCTGGAAGCCTCAGCTTCTCCCGTTCTTGAGAGCCCATGCTATTGCCGCTGCGACAACTGCTCTCGCTTGCATGATTCCCCTTCTTCAGCTCCATCTTTTGTTCATCATAATGAGAAGAGGATGAACCTGGGATTGATAGGCTAATAAACTTCTCCTCACTCGATCCCCTTGCCCTCGCCAAAGCTATCTCCCACTTCTTCAATGCTGAGAGCCTCTTCCTCTCTTGTTCATGTGAGTCGAGGTTGTTGATGCTGCCGCTGCACTCTCGTTGTGGATTTGATGTATAATCAGACTTTTTTCCTTCGCCAACTTCGTAACAAGACGAGCTCAAGCCTAGAGTGGTTGACAGGCTCAGCCAATCTCTATCGGCAAGCGTCTTCATAATCTCAATGGACTCAGCAGTGTCCAGTTTATGAAAGAACGAAGAAAAGACTTGTTGCTTTTAACAGAGAGAAACACGACACAAACTGTTTTTGAGTGTAATTTTAGGTTTTTGTTTACAATATATAGGAAAGGTGTTTCTTATATCTTCTCCAATTAGGAAACGGATTGCAGCTGTAAGTGTTATAACAGAGTAATATGACTCCAATCAGGAATCAAATTCAGTAGCAACTCAAAGTGTTATAACAGAAAAACTGTCTCCTATTAGGAAACAAAGTAAATACAAAGTAAAATTAGGAAAGCTAACCAATCGGAAAGTTTCCTAATGGGGAACCTGTTTACAACATCATGCTCTAACCCTAGACTCTCTTAGGTTACACTGCTCCCGCCAAGGACTTTGCTCAGTTCTTGTAGCTGATGATGAGGATGATGAAGTCATTTCTTTCCCTGTCTGATGTGGGACTACTACTATGGATTTCTTCTTCTTTTTCTTCCGAGCTCATCTTTACCTTGCTCTGTTTCACTCCCGCTTTGCTCCTCCTATACTTCTTCTTTCTCCTTGTCATCTCAGACTGCTACTACTTTGCAAGGCTGGCTCGAAACTTTACCAATCCATAACGCTAATGATTGCTTCTTGGGCTGCTGCTTCCCCATTTCAAATCAATACCCTGCTTAAAAGAACTCGAAATCAACACTAAAAAAGGATAGTAGGAAGAAAAACAAAATCACCAAAAACTTGCTTTATTGCTTGAGGAACTAGTGTATCAAAGTGAAGGGAAAGCGAAATATATAGGCTCTGTTTCTCTTGCCTTGTAAAAGAAGAAAGGCAGAGGGAGGTAGACTGCCGTTGTGGCCAACTTCCAGTGAACTCCTAAATGCATGATTTTGTTAGAAGAATAATAGTTTCTTGTAAAATTCTGAAAGCAGGACAAATTTGCGTCATTTGATCTGTTGTTAATGGAAATTATTAAAAGAAGAAAAAAAGATAGCCCTCTAAATAGCCGCCGTTGCAACCACATAGATTCATGGTTTACAGTCGCGGTCTCGGCCACCGACTCAGCGGGTGCTGAGACGGAGCAGTCTCGGCGACTCGGATCGCTATCGGGTGATATGCGCAAAACGCTACATAGAAAACTCAAAAAATTCTGAAAAAATCACGACAAATCTTAAAAAATGTAGACATTCACATTCATGTAACACGTGTCCAAAATATATCACTTAGCACACTAAATATAAAGCGAAAGTATAAATACACGCGTCGTCGGTATAAACATATCAAAATACATGCACAATATAGTAAATTGCACAAACTACATTCATAAATACATGCTAATGTAGTTATTTCCACATTGAATTGTGACGAGGCACAAAATCATCATCATAATGTCGAGTCGACCGAGTCAACTCCGATTCTCGGCCAAGTCGGTCTCCTCAGAGTTGAGTCGACCGACTCGTGACTCGGACTCGTCTCGGAGCGGGCCGAGACGGATACGACTCGGCTGACTCGTCTCCGACTCGGCCGAGTCTTTGAACCGTGCATAGATTAGATTATCCAGTTATTAGAAGAAGTATCTCAGAGGAATCAATCGTATCAAGTCAGGGAGATGATGAGCAATTTATCAGAAAAAAAGAAGAAAAAAGAGAGATTTCAAAAACCATAACCAAAAGTTTCATAGGCAGAGATGATTTTTCTAGAAGAATGTGATCATATCTACAATGAGATGTTCTACTTGTGTTCATCAACACTGTTTTCATGAGACGTCCAACATGAGAATTGGTGAATACTATTACTGATCAGGAAGTTTCAAAACTGACTCACTTCACTTAATTTTAGAGGAGAAAAAAAATTCTCAACATCTGAATATTCACAACAAGGAAACTCTTCATGTTTGTAGATCATGGGATATAGCCAGAGAAATTTTGAGAAGTCATCTGAACCACTTATCAAAGAACTAAGGATTTTCATACCTTACATTTTATTAAATCCAAACAAGAAAAGATGTCAGTAGAAACTAAAATCAAAAGGCAGGACACTTCTCTTTGACATTAAACAAGAACTACATAAGATGAAGTACCTTTCACAAAATTGAACACCGTAAAAAAAAAATGAATTCAAGTAAGAAGAAAAGAGTTGGGCTGGCCAAAGTGAGGATAGCACATTTCAAAGTGACATGAAGGGGGTTGATGTGACAGGAATGATATAGCACATCATGACTAAGCACGATGGAGCTCCTTCTGAGTGCATGAATCCATGATATCAAATTCCCATGCATGAAATTCAATAAACAGCAATCTGATGCATGAGTAAATAGGCGAACGAAAAAACAATAAATGTAGGTATAATAGTATTGAACAATAGGTAATAAAGAATAATCTGTTGGATATAATTACAACTATAATGCGGAATAAAACGTCCATGGATCAAGAATCAACCATACATCTCAAGAATCATATATTGCAAGACTTTCATAATAGAAAACCCTAATCTATTCATACCTGAGGCCATTGATGAAGATTGAATGGAGATTGGAGAAGATGTTGAATCCTTCCTCTGGAATTTGCAAACCCTAACTTGCAATGGATCCTCTTTTCTCTGCTCCTTTCTTTCACAAAACTCTCTGTACTTTTCACGATGGATTCTCACGACTAAAATGAGCGTGAGTTTTGTTTCTTTACAGGAGGAGAAAAGTGGGTCGCACATTTGCAAAAAGACCCCTTGAAAATAAACCTTTCCATCATGGTATCTTTTCTATTTTCAAGTGACCAAATAACTATATAAATGTGACAATTATATGGGCATCCTTTATATCAGTTAAACTTAATAGGAATCCAATGCAAATACCAAGGTTATGTGGGCCACTTTAATATGAGATTAACATTCTCCCACTTGGACCACTAACCGATTAGGTTAAAAATTTTAGAAAACAAAAGTAGAGAAAAGACTCATTTTCAAAATCATTTTGACTCCATTGGATTCCATACAGAAAAACCTGACATGTGCACAAATTTAAAAAACAACAACTGATAAGCCCAAATATGTAATACTGTAATACTGCAATTAGTTTAGACTATCAATGCGAGTCATAGCGGTTATACAACATCCACGTCATACTCCTTCTATGTACCACAACATTGATAACCCTTACTAATTTAGTCCATAACCATAATGACCCCTGTAATTGTCTTGTAAAGACATTTTCCTGTTTAACATACATCCATACAAAATATGTGTACACACAATTGGATAACAGGAAATAGAGAAACAAACTGTTATTTGTACAACAATGTCAATTACACAAGTACCATATATACATTCACAGATTACCCAAAAGACCCATCCTTACAACATGTTCCTTAAATGTCTTTGGAGGCAATCCTTTAGTCAATGGATCAGCAACCATTAAGGTGGTACTTATACTTTCAATTGACACTTTCTGTTTCTCAACTCTTTCTCTAACCACCAAGTACTTCAGTTCTATGTGCCTAGAACCATTAGAGTACTTACCATTCTTAGAGAAAAATACGGCTGCTGTATTGTCACAATATATCTTCAGCGGCTTGGCAATAGAGTCAACTACACCAAGTGCTGAGATAAAATTCCTCAACCATAGTGCATGATTTGTGGCTTCAAAACAAGCTATAAACTCAGCCTCCATCGTGGAAGAAGCAATAATAGACTGCTTTACACTCTTCCACGAGATTGCTCCACCTGCTAGCAAGAAATAAATCCTGAGGTAGACTTCCTGCTATCTGGGCAACCACCAAAATCTGAGTCTGAATAGCCGACCACCTCCAACTGGTCTGATCTACTGTATGTGAGCATATAGTCCTTTGTCCCCTGAAGATACCGCATAACCTTCTTAGCCAACTTCCAGTGCTCCATTCCTGGATTGCTTTGGTATCTTCCCAACATCCCAACTGCATAACTGATATCTGGCCTGGTACATGTGCTTGCATACATCAAGCTCCCAACAGCTGATGCATACGGAACTTTCTGCATTTGACCCTTTTCTAAGTCATTTCTGGGACACTGGCTACCACTTAATCTGTCACCCTTCTGAATGGGTGCAGGACTGACTGAACACATTTCCATATGGAATCTTTCCAAGACCCGGTTGATATATCCTTTCTGAGACAGTCCTAGCAATCCTCAAGATCTATCCCTGAAGATCTCTATGCCAATAACATAAGCTGCCTCACCCATATCAACCATCATAAAATTCTGGTAAGATAGCTTTTAGTCTCATACAGCAAACCAAGATCACTACTGGCTAATAAGATGTCATCTACATACAGAACCAGAAAAATAAACTTGCTCCCAGTGATCTTTAGATATATGCACTGATCAACAGTGTTTTCTGTAAATCCAAAAGAGGTAATGGTATCATTAAACTTTATATACCATTGCCTGGAAGCTTGTTTAAGTCCATATATAGATTTCTTTAATTTACAAGCCAAGTGTTCTTGTTCTTTAATTGCGAACCCTTCAGGTTGCTCCATGTAGATATCCTCATCCAAATCCCCATTCAGAAAGGCAGTTTTCACATCCATCTGATGTAACTCCAAATCATAATGAGCTACAAGTGCCATAATGATTCTAAGAGAATCCTTCTTAGATACTGGAGAGAAGGTCTCTGTATAGTCAATGCCTTCTTTCTGAGTAAAACCTTTGGCCACAAGTCTAGCCTTATATCGTTCGATATTGCCTTTAGAGTCGCGCTTGGTCTTAAAGACCCATTTACACCCGACTTTCTTACAGTTATAAGGCAATTCAACGAGATCCCAGACTTGGTTTTGGTCCATAGATTTTAACTCATCTTTCATAGCATCAACCCATTTACTAGAATCATTGCATTCTATGGCTTGTGAAAACGAAACTGGATCTTTATTTACCCCAATATCATAATCAGATTCCTGTAGATATACCACATAATCATCTGAAATGGCAGATCTTCTTTCCCTTTGAGATCTTCTCAAAGCTGCCGGTTGTGGTGGTTCTACAACATTTTCAATGGGAATATCCTCATGGAGTGGTGAACCAACATTAATTTGCTGTTCTGTAATCTCAACTTGATGATCAAGCTGAGGTACAACAATTTCTCTTGAAGGAAAGGTAATTGGGATATTTACCCTTACAACTTCAAGATCTACTTTTCTTGGTTCATCACTCCCACTAAATTCACCATTCTCTAGGAATCTGGCATTACCAGTTTCAACTATTCTTGTACTGTGGTTAGGGCAATAAAATTTGTATCCCTTAGACTTATCTGGATAACCAATGAAATACCCAGATATTGTTTTTAAGTCTAATTTCTTTTCTTGTGGGTTATATATTCTGGCCTCTGCTGAACAACCCCAGACATGTAAATGTCTTAAACTGGGTTTCCTACCAGTCCACAGCTCGAAGGGAGTTGTAGGGACTGCCTTACTAGGAACCCTGTTTAAGATATACATAGCAGTCTTTAAGGCCTCACTCCACAATGAATTGGGTACTTTAGAGAAGCTCATCATGCTCCTAACCATATCCATAAGAGTTCGGTTTCGCCTTTCAGCAACACCGTTCTGCTGAGGCGTACCTGGCATCGTGTATTGAGCACAAATGCCACGCTTTTCTAGGAATTTGGCAAATGGGCCAGGATGTTGTCCTGACTCATCATATCTACCATAATATTCACCACCTCTATCTGATCTTATGATTTTAACCTTTCTATCTAACTGTCTCTCGACTTCTGTAATGAACACCTCAAGGATGTCAACAGCCTGAGACTTTTCATTAATTAGATAAACATAACCATACCGTGATAGATCATCTATAAAGGTAATGAAATATCTCTCTCCAGTAAAACATGGAATGGAAAGAGGTCCACAAATATCTGTATGAATTATTTCAAGGAGGTCTTTACTTCTTGTGGCACCTTTCTTAGTGTGTTTAGTTTGTTTTCCTTTTATACAATCTACACACACATCAAAATCAGTGAAGTCCAGGTCATCCAAAATCCCAGACTTCACTAATCTTATTATTCTATCCCTGGAGATATGCCCCAGTCTTCTATGCCACAAGATAGAGGATTTTCATTTATTAAGCCACGTTTTATACCAACATTCGAATGCAGAGACAATAAAGATTGTGCAAACTCATCATTCAATGAAATTTTATATAATCCATCACATAAAATTCCATGCCCAACCGGCATTGAATTATACATTAAGAGAGTTTTCCACAACTAAATAAAACAGAATATCCAAAAACATCTAATTTGGATACAGACATTAAGTTCCTGGAAATTGAAGGTACATAAAAAGTATCCTCAAGATTCATCTGATGACCTGTCTCCAAAAGTAGTCGATAAGTACCAACATATTCGACCTCCACTTTCAGACGGTTCCCCATAAAGATGAATCTCTCACTTTCCTTCGGTTTCCGGGTTGTAAGGAATCCCTGCATTGAATTAGTTATGTGAGTTGTGGCTCCAGAATCAATCCACCAAGTGTTAGAAGGAACTTCAGCAAGATTTGATTCATAACATACAAAAGAAAGATTTGTACCTTTCTTTTCGAACCAAGCTTTCCTCTTGTTGCAGTCCTTCTTCACATGTCCCTTTCTGCCACAGAAGTAGCATTTGACAGTGAAAGCTTTTCTATGACCTTGGCTACTTTCCCCATGGTCATTTCCTTTCTTTGATGGAAATTTCTTACCTCTTCCATATTTACTTTTCTTATGGATACCCCCTGAAGTTACTGCCAACACTGAGTGCTGTCCTTCTTGCCTCAGTCTCACCTCCTCTTGAACACACATACTAGTTAGCTCATTCAAGTTCCACTTATCCTTATGAGTATTGTAGTGGATCTTGAATGGCCCAAACTGTGAAGGAAGTGAGTTGAGGATGAATTGAACCAAGAAGGACTCATCAACCTTCATACCCAGTGATCCTAGCTTAGCAGCCTTGTCAGACATGTTCAGAATGTGTTGCTGAACTCCTCTATTACCATCATATTTCATGGTGGTAAGTTCAGCCATTAAGGTACCAGCTAATGATTTATCTGCTGACTTAAATCGGTCCTTTACTGCAGACAAAAGTTCCGATGCACTAGTAGTATGTGGGAGAGAAGTCTTGATGTTATTAGCTATGGTCATCTTTATGAACATTAGACTGAGCCTATTAGACCTCTCCCAAGCTTTGGCATGGCTGACCTGTTCTGCTGTACTCTCAGCAGTTACTTCATCAGGTTTGTCAACTATTAAGGCCATGTCTAGGTCTAGGACACCCAGTGTAAACTGAACATGTTCATACCACTCTGAGAAGTTTGTACCATCCAAGGCCGGAATGCTAGTGGCATGAGTGTGAAGAGAAGTGGGGACGTTCACTGAAACATAATAGGACATAGCTCACATTAGGCCACGAATCAATACAATAACTTTAAATTTAATTAAGATGAACTATTGATATCACTCAGATTTCTCCTTTGGGCGAAACCTAAGCATATCTAGTGTTCACTCTTTAGGTGAGAACCTTTATCACCTACGTAGGTCTAATATAATTTATGCCACTTAGATAGTAAGTCATGTTACCTTTGGGTATTCACTTCTACACCACTAGGTTGCATAAATTACACTATCCTACCCCGGTTCATAATTATTCGAAAGGGACTTTCCTTTGGGCCAGTCCCAATCTCCTAACTAGAACCGCCACCGAGAATATTATTGCCTTTAATGTCTACCTCATTAACATGTCTTTTATGTAGTTGTATATTCATAAGGTTTACTAACCTAGGTCACTTTGGCAACTACTAAATCAATAAGCCTTATGAATACAAACTAACCATAATATTCTCTAATTCTATTATTTGTGTAATGCCATAATACTACAATACATTACTTGACCAAGCATCAATCAACATTAACACAATAACTTAAATGTGTAACATACTTTATGATTGATTATATTCAAACATTAGTCGACTACAAGAAATGAGTAGTCGACTTGGGTCAAATCAAGTCGACTACAGGTTTAGGTCTAGTCGACTAGGACAAGCAAGGGTTAGTCGACTATACCAACATGACTAGTCGACTACACATTTTATCAGTCGACTAGGTCAAAATCACAAGTCGACTAAAAACTTTATAAGTCGACTACAAATTTTATTAGTCGACTCCTGTTAGAATCCAAACTCTCGGTTAAATATTAGTCGACTTGGCCAAAAGGTTAGTCGACTATACACTTTACTAGTCGACTAATCAAAAACCCAAGTCGACTCCTGTTAGAAACAGAGAGTCGGGTAACTTTCGGGATGGACTATTAGTCGACTAATCAATCCCTATAGTCGACTAATAGCCCACGATCCAGTTACCGAACAGCAGTTCCAGATTATGCCCGAATCCCAAAAATTATGGAAAAATCGGGAAAAATTCAGGAAAATTAGGGTTTCTAAAATCCTAATTTTGATCCATATTAATTGTATAATTAGAGGAGTGTGAATCATGATTAGGGTTTCCAAGAATCCTCTTCAATTCTACAATTAAAGATCAAAATCTGGATTTCATGAATTGTTAATCAAAAACCCTAACTTTTCATAATTCCTAAATCCAAGATGTATCGATTCTTTAACCTGGCTCTGATACCAAATGTTGGATATAATTACAACTATAATGCGGAATAAAACGTCCATGGATCAAGAATCAACCATACATCTCAAGAATCATATATTGCAAGACTTTCATAATAGAAAACCCTAATCTATTCATACCTGAGGCCATTGATGAAGATTGAATGAAGATTGGAGAAGATGTTGAATCCTTCCTCTGGAATCTGCAAACCTAACTTGCAATGGATCCTCTTTTCTCTGCTCCTTTCCTTTCACAAAACTCTCTGTACTTTTCACGATGGATTCTCACGACTAAAATGAGCGTGAGTTTTGTTTCTTTACAGGAGGAGAAAAGTGGGTCGCACATTTGCAAAAAGACCCCTGAAAATAAACCTTTCCATCATGGTATCTTTTCTATTTTCAAGTGACCAAATAACTATATAAATGTGACAATTATATGGGCATCCTTTATATCAGTTAAACTTAATAGGAATCCAATGCAAATACCAAGGTTATGTGGGCCACTTTAATATGAGATTAACATTTAATGTGTAAACCTTATATGTCTACAATGTTACTTTGAAACAAAAGATTACGTGCATCATGTGTCATGGGAAGTTGCACCAGTATTCATGCACATGTAGGATCAAATGCATTGTACATAGACAGAGCAGCAAATGACTGTAGCATCAAAAGAATATCGCTGCACAAAAGCCCAGTTGTTGGTCCGCATAAAAGGACGCTTGACCTGCACAGACGTGTTAGAATATAAACATATTACTCTCACCACCGCTTCAATTTTTTAGTGTAGTGACAAGAACTTTAATATATTCAATTATTATCATCCATATTTCTTTCTACTTCCTCATTCACCTTCTCTCTTCTTTATATTTTTCTTCTTCTCAAATAAGCAAACAATTGAACCCTAGGCAATGCTTCTCTCAAACAAAAATAATAAATTAATTAATTAATTAATAAAAGAGGCAACAAGCCACTTTGAGTTTTCCAGATCAAAGGGTCCTCCTCGATATCGTTAATTGGCATCAAGCAATTTTAATCAACTTTAAAAGACAAATAGAGAGTTTAGAAAGTAGACTATTCTCAAATTCAACAATTTTGCAACCAAAGAAGATGGGACATAGAAGAGCCAAAAATTGAATCTTCGAACTTAAAAGACAAAAGAAAACAAAGAATAACCAATATTTGTAAAAGTGAACACAATAATGCTCTTACCAGAATAGGAAATGATAGCATCTCTCTTAGCTCTTGCCTTGCTGATTCTCATTTTTGTTTTATTTCCTGACCTTTCTTCGTTTTATTGGATTAGGCTTCTATAAAATTTCATTTTCTTTAATTGAGTCATTCAATGTTTCCCATAAGTTTCAAAGGACAAATGGTGCACACTCATAATGGTATAGTGTTATAGAAAATTCATAGAGAAAAGCACAATAATGGAAATACAGATAAACAGCCATAGAAATAATGATATACAAAAGGAATCATCAGTTATGAAATGAGATATTTGGCTCACATCTTTGTTCTGGGCTTATTTCCATCCACCTCATAGTTGGGAAAGCTTCTCTCCATAAGTGTTCTCGTCCTTGGCTTATCACAATCCTACACGGGATAGCGTAGAGTCCAATGAGTACAAATAACAAAACACAGAGAACAAGACAAAGATAGAATGAGAATGACATTGTAGCTAACCTTCTTGATTGAGGAAGAGAAATGGAGCATAATTACAAAAGTAATTGGCTTATATGCTGCTAATATCTTGTTATAAAGAAGTTACTGGTTCATTTCCTGCGTTAATTTCCAGTAGATATAATTCCTTCAATTTTATTCTTAAGGGTGGTTTCAATTTTATTCAAAGGATCCTCCTTGATAACCTTGAGTAACAATAAGCAAGAAATATGGAAATTAATACCTTGAAAATTCAAAGTTAAAAGAAAGAAAAAAAGAATATCAACAATTTGTAGAAGTGAACAAAATATGCTCTTAGCAAAGTAGACTACAAAAGATGACAAAACAGTTCAACTAGCAAACATAATAAAATCTCAGATTCTTTCCCTCGCAAGACTATTCTATGTTTTGTTAGATAGGGCACCTATGAAATTTTCATTCATGTTATTGAGTCATTCATTGTTTCTCATTTATAAAGATGGACAAAATGCACACAACTCATAATCTTATAGTGTCAGAAAATCCATATATGAAAAAACGCAGCAACAGAAAAGACAGATAAAGCACTCATAACATTAAATATATACGGTAAAGATAAATATCAACAAAACAAATGAAGCGTCCCTTAAGAAATGAACTTAGATATACGGCTCAGATTTTTGTAAGAATTTGCACTTTCAGTTGTTGAGAAACTTCTCTCTGTCAGGTTTCTTATCCTTGATTTTCCTCGTCATTAAACACTTCAGCTCCGAATCTGAAAGTAAATGTCATAATACAGAGAACAAGATGAAAATAGAATGAGAATGAAAATGTAGCTTAGATTCTTAATTGCAGACAGAAAATGGAGCATGACTCCAGAAACAACGAACTTGTATGCTTCAAAATATCTGGGTCACTAAGAGGTAACTGGGCCAACTTTGTGTGTGTGAATTTCTTGTAGCATATATCATTCTTTAATTTTGTAGTTAAGGGTGTTAACATAGAGCACAAACTTACTAAAACAAGCAGCATATCCCATAGCAGAAGTATTATGGTACTACAAAAATCATCACGCTTTCTAAGAGGCATTTAGACAAACACCTTCTAAGCTAAAAACCTTTTTTAAGTGAATCCTTCTAGCTAAAACTTATTTCAAGTAAAACAATGCAAAACTCTGTAGAACATAACAGAAATTTTCAAACCAAAAGGATAATTCAAGATGTTTCATCTTTACCTTCATCATTGTCGTCATCATTGTCGTCGCCCTTCTTTCCAATGGAACCAAAATCCAACGTAAATCCTTCCCACTCTTCAGACTCCTCACTATCGTCATCATCACCCACATCAAACAACTCCATCTCGTTCTACTGCTCTTCGGAGTCGGACTCAGATTGCGAATCTCATTGTCCTCCATCTCATTCTACTGCTCTTCGGAGTCGGACTCAGATTGCGAATCTCATTGTCATGCACATTTCGTCGAACAGGTGCCAGGCTACGTTGGGCCATACGAGCGTAGCAGCGAAGAGACGAATCTGGGGTCGTGAGATCGAAGAGGGCAGGTGGGTGGGGAGATGGGAGCGATGAGAAAGGATTACAGCAGACATTGAGATGGACTGCTACCTTCTTCTCAATACAGCGCGCTACCGCATCCATCACTCCAAACAAACTGTTGCGATGCTCTTGATAATTTGTAAATAATAAAGTGGTAACCATAGGGAGTTATTTGTAATTTACACTTAGAATATTGAAAAGACAGCAGAAGCTAAAATGATCTCTATTTTGAACTAACGACTACAAGTATCTGTAACAAGATACAGAGGCAAACTATAACATTTATCTAAATAGCTGCTGTTGCAACCGCATAGGATAAAGTAGAGAAGTACCTCAGAGGAATTAATCGTATCAAGTCTGGAAGATGATGAGCAATTTATCAAAAAAAAAAAGAAAAAAATACAGAGATTTCAAAAACCTTAATCAAAAATTTCAGAGGTAGAGATGATTTTTTAGAAGAATTTGATCACATCAATGAGATTTCTAGTTGTGTTAATCAACACAATGTTTTCAGTAGGCATCCAAGGACAGGAGAATTGGTGAATATTATTACTGATCAGGAAGTTTCAAAACTGACTCACTTCACTTAATTTTAGAGGAGAAAAAAAATCTTAACGTTTGAATATTCACAACAATGTATGGGATATAGCCAGACTAATTTTGAGAAGTCATCCGAACCACTTATCAAAGAACCAAGGATTTTCATACCTTACATTAAAATGAAAAACTTATTAATCAAAAAATAAATGTAATATTTATTAATAAAAAAATAATTAACCTTTTTTAACTGATCGTACAAAAAATCAGTTTTGATGGACTATACAAAAAGGCAACAAATTAAGTTGTACAGGAAATAACTAAAATTCACAGACTTTTTTTGGCCGTTGAAGCTCAGTCAGAATATATTAGAATCTACAGCAGCTGGAACCTGCAGGAGGGGCATGTCGTCTTGGTTGCCAGCCATGGGAGGATACATTCTCTGTGAAATTTGTGAGAGCATTCGATGGCTGCGGCTTCTCCTCCCACTTTCAACTCTTCAAGACAAATCGAGCACGTCTTGCAACGCTCCATGGGCTCGATCACCACATTCTTTAATCTGTCAGCAGCAGAAGAAGAAGAAGAAGAAGAAGCAGCAGCAGGCTCCTCGAAATCGAATTCATCTTCGAGTTCTTGCAAGACATAGTCGTTGAGTTCTTCTTCGAACTCGACATCATCATCGCCAGGCAAGAAATATCCTTCGAATGCTTGTTCGATTCGTTCATCATCATCAGGCAAAACATACCCCTCGAATTCATCTTCATCATCATCATCAGGCAAAACATACCCCTCAAATTCATCTTCATCATCGTCGTCAGGCAAAACATACCCCTCGAATTCATCTTCATCATCGCAAGGGATGAGATACTCGACATCTTCAAACTCCATATTAATCGACGAGAAAACATGGGCATCCATCTCGATTGATCTATTGATGACCACCTCTCTTTTCCTTTTCTTGATGAATTTAGGGCTCAATTTGTTCACAAACGAAAAGAAATTTAAGGCTCAATTGAATTATTTCGTGGCAACACTCAGCGATGGACTGCGTATATATAACGCAGAGAGACAGCTTGCTTGGCTGTCAATTAATCAATTAGCACTGCATTGTGATCCGAATTTAACACCGTTAGAATTCCATTTATATTAGAGAGTTATAAAATCGATTCAAACTCTCAGATACAACAGTTCAAAAAATAAATAGAGGAAATGAAACCCAAGGAAATATTTGACTAGTGCCCGACCAGTTCGAAAGAAGGCACAGAAGTTCGTTGGCAGAGAATAAAATATAAAGAAGAGAAGCAAGGGCATTTTTTTAAGAAAATCTTAAACAAATAATTAATTTTAAAAATTGACCTCTCATCAAATTAATTTCAAAAATCGACCTTTGATATGTCACGTTGGCAGCGGGGCGGTTCATTCTGCCAAAGTGGTGCTCGCGGACAATCAAATCGGTTTTGGATTCGACCGAATTATCAACCCCAGACAAGCATATTTTTTGGGGTATGCATTTTTTCGCCCGGGATTGGCAACTCCGTGAAGATTTTTTTTTTTTAAAGTTACGTTTCGTCCGTGGTTGCAACCCCAAACGAATGTGCATGAATACTTTTTTTTGCTAAGGTCGGGTCGTCCGAGGTTGGCACTCTCAGACGTAGGGCAAATTGTACAATCTTTTAAGATTGGTTTGTCTACTTCCATGTCCTTTTCTTGATAAATTTAGGGCTCAATTTGTTATCAAACAAAAAGTAATTTAGGGCCCAATTGAATTAAATTATTTGGTGACAACAGGCAGTGTTGCAATGCGTGTATATAACGCAGTGACAGCGGAGATAGTTTACTGTATCAGATTGCTTTGCTTGGCTGTCAATTAATCAATTAGCACTGCATGGTGATCCCAATTTAACCCCGTTAGAATTCCATTTACGTGAGAGAGTCCTAAATCGATTCAAACTCGAGTTGCTAGAGTCCCCCCACCCCCCAAAAAGGAAACAAAATAAAACTAACAAGCACAAAAATTGAAAAAAAAAAACCAAAAAAGGAAATATTTGACTAGAGCCCCACCAGTTCGAAATAGGGGTGAGCATCGGTCGGTTCGGTTCGGTTTTTACTAATTTTTTGTAAAACTGAACCGAACCGATTAGACTTAGCAACCGAACCCAACCGAACTGACTCAGTTCGGTTCGATTTTTCGGTTAGGCCAATATTTTTTCCATCATTTCTTACATTTTTTAATCACCATTATATTATCATCCTTTAATATTCTAATCTCAAATATTCAATACCCAAATTAGAAATAAGAAAAAGACCCTAAGCTTAATGTGAATTAAAAATTTCATATTCTAAAACTTTTACGCTATATTTGGGCTCTTATATCAAAACTCACATAATTATTACTAACTTTTAATGGTAAGAATGAAAAAAAAGAACTATATTAATATAAATATTATTCTTAATTGTGATGGTGTACTTAACATAACTTTCACATATTCAACATAAAAAAGATGGTATTGCTAGAAGTAATGAGATAAGTTTTCACCAGTTTTTATTATGAATTATATGATTCACTAAATTGACTTTGGGTGGGGTGATATATGGGATAAGAGATTTGGTTCGGTTCTGTTGAGTTCGGTTTTTGAAACACAAAATTGAAACCGAACCGAATTAGAGCGGTTCGGTTTGGTTTGGGTTCGGGTTTCGGTTTTTGGTCGGTTATTTCGGTTATAACCGAACTCTGCTCACCCCTAGTTCGAAAGAAGGCATAAAAGTTCATTAATTGAGGATAAAATATAAAGAAGAGAAGAAAGGGCTTTTTTAAGAAAATCCTAAAAAATTAATTAATTTTAAAAATTAACCTCTTACCAAATTAGTTCCAAAAATCGATCTCTGACATGCCACGTTAGCGGCGGGGCGGTTTGCCCTGCCAGCATGGTGCACGCGAGCAACCAGATCAGTTTTGGGTTCGTCTGAGGTAACATATTTTTTTGAGGTATGCATTTTTTCGTTTGGAGTTGACAACCCAAGTCGAATGAATTTTTTTTCTCCAAGTTATGTTTTGTCCGTGGTTGCCAATCCCAGACAAACGTGCCTTGGACATTTTTTTGCCCAAGGCTGATTCGTCCGAGGTTGACAACCCCAAATGAACAATTTATCTTTTTTTAATTTTGGGCATATTATACAATCTTTTAAAATTGGTTTGACCACTTTCATGTCCTTGTGCATTATATTTGACAACTTAGGACATTTTTTTGGGACAGTTTGACACCATAGGATATGATCCTGTCAAATTTATGGTTGCGTCCTTCAACTAGCTTCCGGGCGGCTCAAAGGTGTGAACCAATATGAGCTGAGAGAGTAGCTCGGGGAGAGTGTGTGAGAGAAGGGGTTTTATAGACATGGGACCCACTGGTCCCAGCCCTTGTCAGACGAGAAACTTGTTTTTTTTTTAATTTAAGTTTAATTTTTTTTTCAAATTTTGGGCTCGTCTGGGGTTAGCAACACCAAACGAACTAGACTCGGGCAACACAAATTGCGCCCATCTAATTCGTTCAGGGTTGGCAATCCCAGACGAATGAAACTAATTTTTTTTTAAAATTTGTCGGTCGTCTGGGGTTGCCAACCACGGACAAACAAGACTGGGGCAATTTTGTTCAAGTCTCCTGGGTTTTATAAACGCGGGACCAGTGGATCCCACGTCTATAAAAGGGCCCCAAACCCCCTACCCATCTCTCCCCCGATGCCAGCCCTAGCTAACCCCCTCTTTCTAGTCTCTTGATCCCTGCCCTAGTTGCGCCACCGATGCCTTGTCGTCGTCGCCGCCCTGTCCCCGCTCTTGGTAATGTCTCTTTATTTATATCATGGTTCAAAGACTCGGTCGAGTCGGATACGACTCAATCGAGTCGTATCCATCTCGACGGGTGACGAGCTAGTCTAATACCCGATTCAAAGGGAATACTCAGAATCGATTGACTCGGCCATGACTCTGAGTCAACTAGGCCAAGTCACGACGTCTCGAATTGACTCATCGATTTGGCCGAGTCAATGCTGAGTCGTATTATAAAAAAACTACAGACATACCTGATCTAGGGCTCGCCCGCCTGCTCGCCTGCCGTCGCTGCCCGCCTTCACGAAGTCGTCGGCGCCTGATCTCTCTCCCTCTCTCCTCTATCTCTTCCCCTTTTGTCTGTCTCCCTCTCTCCTCTGTCTATGTCCCGATCTCTTTCCTCAGGACAGAGAGCAAGAGGAGGGAAGAAGCTGATAGAGACTAGGAGAGTGTATGAGGGAGAGATAGTGAGTGAGAAGGAGAGCTAGAAGGAGAGGCTGAGTGAGATCAGGTGAGGGAGGGAGTGAGAAAAGAGAGGAGGGATAGAGAGAGGGAGAGAAATATCTGAGGGGAGAAAGAGCACTCTCTGTTATCCCTTTCTTTTTTTTTTGTTTTTATTTTGAGTTTTTTCATATTTATCTCCCAAATCTTTCATATTTCAAAATTTGCCCTCAAATCATCATATTTTTTTAACTACCCCCTCAAAAAAAAATTTGGGAATCACATTCTTGAGTTTTGATGGATATATTTTTTATGATTTGTTATGATTTTTTCAGAATTTTTTGAGCTTTCTATGTAGCATTTTGTACGTATCGCTCGAGATCAATCCGAGTCACCGTGACCGATCCATCTCACTGCCCGCCGAGTCCGCGGCGGAGACTGCGACTTTGAACCATACTCTATATCTCTCTCCCCTAGCGTCAGATAGGTCGGTCATGCCGCTGCTCTAGATGAGACGCCGATTGTGCACTGACGTGCCGCCAGCTGTGTCGTGCCCTAGGCCGTGCAGTGGCACTGTCTACATCATGCGCTACGTCGGCACTGCTCATTGTAAAATATTTTGTGTCACGATTTATTTTAATTTTGTGAAAATTGTAGGACACTATGATAATTTTTTGTTCCATCCACTATATTATGGGGCCATTTGTTTCGCGTAAAACTCCATAATTCATAAATGACTTACTACCCAGTTACAACTACGACATTTGTTTGGACCGTAATTCGTAAAAGACTTACGTAACTCAACTAACACTCACTTGCAACCCAGTTACCACTCACTTACAGCCCAGTTACAGTTAATTTTGTGGTCATACAAATTTGTAATATTTTTTATATTAATATTAAAAAATTTTAATATTTAACTTTTTTAATATTTATTTGCAGTATTAAAACTTTTAAAATCAACAAATAGTTAATTTTATGGTCAACTTTTTCACTTACGACTTATACATTACGATAACCAAACACCGTAAAGTATAATACACTTTCCCACTTTATATTTTTATATTACCAACCAAACACCGTAAAATTTACATACATGTAACTCATTTACAATTGTAAAAGACTTTACCAATTACAACTACGAATTACGGCCAGTTACGACAACCAAACAGACCCTATGTATAATGTCTAGTGCGAGTGTACCTCTTATTCTTTGGTTTAACGGTACACTAGCAATAGATATAGATAATAACCCAAAATATATTAATGGGTTAGTAAAACCCGTGATGGTTAGAAAATCAATCACATAGCGTGAATTGGTGGAGAAAATCCATCGAATTACTAAAATTAATGCAAAAGAGTATCAGATTCAGTTGACATGCAACTGGCCAATAAGACAAGGACATTTTACAGTCGTGCCAATACTAGATGATGACGACACATGAACAATGTTTGAATTGCACCCGGGTATGAATTCGATAGAGATATCTATGGAGAAAGATAATGTGAGCCACTGAATGCATGGAGAATTCACACATATGCTCGATTTAGATGATGAATCAACATGCTTCATGTTCCGGTGCATAATATGCGAGTATCTGTTAATTTTATTGTGGTGTTTACATTTCTTATTCTACTAAGTGTGTAGGTGACATTACTATTTGAACAGTTCTAACAACGGCGCAAGGAGAGGATATGTATCATAATACATCGACATCATATTTGTATCTATACACAATGCATGTCTTTTCCGTTCAAGCGCCGCAAGTTGACTCAACAAATCTCACTCTAGTTTAGAAGAATTTATTACCAAGGAACATCCAAGTGCAAATAGGTAAAAGTGTACCTAATTGAAAATTTCACTTATCCACAAGGATCAGATCCTAACTTTTAAGTGTGTTGTTTACAAATCTTGTGTAAAAATTGGTAGTCAACTGACCTGACTCTTTAGTGTTAGAACATACTGGATGCATCCATCACCAATGCACAATGACACCGGTGAGGGTGATGATGAAGTGTAGGAAAACATTGATGAGA
Source organism: Agave tequilana (assembly GCA_038442645.1). Lineage (NCBI taxonomy): Eukaryota > Viridiplantae > Streptophyta > Magnoliopsida > Asparagales > Asparagaceae > Agave > Agave tequilana. Next base: position 205,795 of record JAVJIF010003786.1, on the reverse strand, counting down.
TGAGTCTGAAAAGAATGTTGATCTGCTGCAGAAAGATGGCATGTAAGTTGCAGCGCAAGTTTTTGAAGAATACACCATCAAAGGTCAATTTTGAAAATTAATTTGGGAGAGGTCATTTTTAGAATTAATTATCTTGAGGATTTTTTTTTTGAAAAAGCCCACAAGAAAATGCAGCAATTAACAACAGTACTAAGTAGCCACAATTATTGTCCCATGATAAAACCAAGAGACGGGCTCCTGAAACCCAGCAAATTGTGCTACCTAACATATAATCAAAGAATTAACAACCCCTTATCAGCATGTCTCCTTTCAATACCTCTCCCCTGTAAACACAGAAACAACAGCCATAGTTTCTTTCGCATTAACCAAGGCCTTAATACATTCTCTTGTGTGTTGACACTCTAAAAATATAAAACTCTCAGATAACTCTTAAATCGGTCTGAACAATATCTAACTTATCTACATTTACAAAAGATAAGTTATAGACAAGATGACGACTAGTTTTTGCCCATCTTTGAGGGACAAAGCAGCGACTTGGACTCTACTGATCTAATGAAGCAGACAGTAAGCCAAGGTTGCTTATGAAGAGGCCAAAGCAAGCCTATGAAGTTAAGCCTGATCAAACACCTAGCCTCACATAAGCCTAAAAGAAAGTTAGCTTCGCTAAAAGGCTGAAGCTACTAGCCTCGCACGAAGCTTCAATCAGCCCCACTGAAGGCTAACTTTAAGCTTTGCTAGAAGCTTTATCTCCAGCTTTGCTGGAGATGGAGTGGTCCAACTCTGCTAACTTCTAACTTCGCTTGAAGCTTTGAAAAATGAGCTTCGCATGAAACTCTTGCTTAGCTCTGCCACGAGCTTTACCAGGTCATCAGTTAACCATTTCAAAATCTTATGAGAGATTAATGGGTGAATTCTGATACTTTAGTGGGGTTAATCTCACTTTAAGTGGGCGGTTACATCCGCTCACTTCGTCCCACATTAAGTGGAGACATTTAAGCCACAATAGCTATTGATAGTTCGCACGAACTTTCCAGCTTCGCCTGAAGCTCGCAGATAGCCTCGCGGCAAGGCTATTTCGATCCTTGCGCGAAGTTAATAGATTGATTCAGTCTCGTTGAATTCAAGGGGACGGTCACACTCCTATTTTCGCTATAAATAGCCCCTTGTAAAAGAGAAGAGGGGCTGGAAAAAGTTTGGAGAAATCTAAGAGAACGTGTTCCTCTTTCTTTCAAAGCTACCAAAAGCCTCAGAGACTCAACTCTCTTGCATCCAAGGTCTCAACACGTCTTTTATCATCAGAAGATTTTTAGAACCAAGTGAGAAGGAAATTCTCTTGAGAAAGCTTAACCACTCGATTGATTGCATCATCAATGAGATAAAGTGATCGCGCGCTGATTAGATTCCTACTGGCATACTTCCCCAGAATCTCAGAGGAGATCTATTTGTAATTTTTTTATTCTTTCTTAGAAGAATTACTTTTAATTTTGCTCCTCTATTCTTTTTTATAAGCTTTCCCCTAATTATTTCAATAGAAAATAAGATGGCGACTCCGCTGGGGAATAGGGTCTTCTTTCGTAACAAGGAGATGATGTCTCAATGCAACGATTAGAGTGCTGAACCCGTCATCGTCGAAAACTTGGTCATTCACTTTGACCAAGAGAAGTTTGAGGAACTCCTCTCTGAAGGTAATCCAGCACTCCATGCACGGAATCATGGGAGGGTCTCTGTAGCTAAAGCTCCGCTGGCTACAGACCAGAAAGTGGCTCCAACTAAGCGTATGCTAGTTGCGTGCGCGGGTGAGCAAAGATCATTCCAATTCCCCTCAATCTCAATCGAGGCTAAGTTGACTTCATGTCAACATGGTGGCTTTTCATGCGAAGCCAAAAGGCTCCACGCGAACCTAAAGCTGATCAAGGCAAGTAGGTGTGGAGGGTGAAGCAAGGAGCCTCTCCACGCGAAGCTTTAGATGAAGTTGAAGCTCAACCTCGCCACTCATGTGAAGACGGGGGCAAGACACCATTAAGTATTAAAGGCGTTGCTCATGCTACGCGAGGTTGAATTGGAACCACAAGGGCGCGAGTTCCTACTGGCTTCGCCCAACTAGAGAGCGCTGGTTTCTAGCGCTAAGTTCGCTCCTCTGAGCGAAGTTAAGGGGCATCCCAAGTACTGATAGCGTTGCTTATGCCTATGCAGCTTCAACACCTAAGGGTACTAACAAATCCCTAGCCCCAACGCTGGAACTAAAGCACTATGCAATGCTAATTACCTTCGCCGCAACGCAAAGGTCAAAGCACCCCTTTGTGCTAAAAGCGAAGCTACCATGACTTCACTTCATATGCCTTCTGGCGCTAAGCTTGCACTTGCAGGTGGAGCTAAAAGTTTAGCTTCGCCAAGCGAAGCTAATACTACTAGTGAGGTAGTTTTAAAATCACCTGTAGTTCGAAAGAGGAGCTTCAATGCTAGAGTTCTACAGCCTAAATAGCTCAGTATACAATCTCCTCGAGTCTTTGTACTAGATCGCTTAAGCTTGGTTAATCCTGATTTACAAGAGTTCTTAACTAACAAACAAAAATTCTGTTGTAAAGAACTATTCCATACTTCTCCCTCCTACTGTGAACAAGTAGGGTGCCAGTTGTAACGGTCCATTCAGTCCACTGCTGATAGGGCCAGTCCCCGCCATTCTTCCATCCCACAATTAGTTTTCAACCGACTATCGATACAAGCCCCTGTGAAGCCTCAGAAAAGGAACAAAGCATGAAATGTGCCAGATCTTCCCTTAGCATCCGTCAACATGATAAGGAGGGGGTGCGAACCGCTCAGGGCCAGACGAGGGGACGTGATACTAAGTCTCCTTCATTCAGTTCTCCAAATTCAGACTATAACCTGGTTCGGGCCGAGTCTTAGTAGGACAAGAAGGTGCGTTCCGAGGCACAAGATCCAGTATAGCAATACCCTATAATTATGAACAACCATTCTCTTCAACCGGGGTTATGTCACCAGATCCACTGAAAAATCTCTTCCAATGGTCTAATGATGAGGGAGAAGCTAGTGGGTATGCCTCTTCAACAACGTCAGCTCTGTGCAAATAGGCAAAGTGTCAGCTAATATGGCCGATAACAACAATGATGACCTTTGCCAACGGATGGAAGCTCAAGAACAAACTTCCAGGGCACAACAAGAAGATTTGGATAATATTCAACAGATGCTAGCTCAGTTCCTAACCAACCAGAATAATAATGATACTGAGAGTAATCATAATGAGGAGGAGCATAATGATGATTAACGTCCTAAGACTAAGAAGTCGAAGAAAGTTCTTCAATTGATGCTGAAGTTATTAAAGGCATCCAGGCTCAGATTGCATTCCTAGCTCAGAGGGATGAGCTGAAGAAAGTAGGCATGACTCACCCTTACCCACTAGAATGGGATTCAATGCCATACCCGCCGAAATTCAAACAACCTACATTACATACGTATGATGCTAAGAGTTCACCGAACCAACATATTTATTACTTTCGGTCCCAGGCTAGTAATGTAATAAGTAATGATGCCATAATGGCCAGGTTGTTTATCGGTACTCTCAAAGGAGTGACCTTCGACTGGTTCAGAAGCCTCCCACTAAGTTCCGTTAATTCTTGGATCGATTTGGAGACTCGGTTCCTCTCTCGCTTCTATGAGGATGACACCGAGGTAACCATGGATAAACTTTTTTTCACAATGTAAAAGAAAGGAGAATTGGTCTGTAATTACATTGAAAGATTTAAGAACCTATCTTGATGTGTCAGCAGGGATGCCATTACCCATGTTATTGCAAACATGTAGGCATAACTTCTTGGACTAAGTAGAAATTTGCATGGGAGCTGTCAAGGCCCAAACTTGAAAAGAGCTTATTGAGCAATCTGAAATAGCGGAGAAGTTGACTTAAAAACTTGAGCCTCCCATACCTAGAGGGAAATAGGGTATGAACAATAAAGGACGCGGCGATATGGCACAATCTTCCCAAGAAAAAGGGAAAGAAACCATGTCCATGGAGTTGTCGGGGGAAACTCCTCCGGAAACCAAGAAGGGTGGCGCAAGCAATCAAGAGTTCAAATTTCTTCCGAAACAATACTCCTTCAAAGATGAGCAGGTGGTTATAATATTTTATTTGCTCCAAAAGGGCAATAAGTTGAAGCTACCAGAAGTTCGACGCCCTAACAAAGTGGGATGCACAAATGATCCCAACTATTGTCTCTTTCATAGGATGGTTCATCATCCTACAATATGGTGACTCTTGAGTTTAGCACTCTTCCAAAAGTTTCTATCCCCAACGGACATGCTCCAATCCCAAAGGCACGACTGGGATAAGTAATCCTTCAGCAAAGCAGAAGGAGGCTAAAGGTCTCCTTCCACTAACGTTGAAGACTGGGAAAATTATATGGGTGCACCCAGATCTTGCCAAAGATAAACAATGGGATTCAAAGAAATTCAAGCCAAAGGGAAAATCCTGCAACATTGTCTCTGTCTTGCCAGATGATGACAACGTAATGGTAGCTTCTCTCAGTGATTCTGAAGATGAGAAGCATGCTTTCACAGTACAAGATGTTACACCTCAACCGACAGGTACTCACTCTAGGAATTCATACCCTAAGGCAGTATGAGAAGACCACTGACGAGATAAAGCGGCCAACAACATCAGCGGAACTACCTGTTCTAACTTCAATCCCAATGCCAGGAAAAGAAAAGCAGAAAGAAGTCTGATTTGATCGAGTGTTGAAGAAAACTTTGAGTCCGGGACTTGATGCCCCTTTCTGCTTTGATATATTGGCACAACTAGCCAATATTCCAACTCGGATCACTATACACGAGCTGCTTTGCCTCTCGAAAGAGATAAGAGAGGCACTCAAGAACACACTAGCTAATTCAAAATTATTTCTGATACATATACCGGAGGCCTCTGAAGTTGATTGTCAACATTTGTGCCCTGAATGTCATCATGTACAGTTAAAAATGCCTGCCATCACCTTCACTATTGAGGACATGCTCCTTAAAGACAATAAACACTATCGACCCTTGTATTATACTAGATATATCAACTTGACGTGCATCAAGAGGGTACAGGTTGATTCAAGGTCTGCACTCTGCATCATCCCTAAAAGACTCCTCTCCTTTCTTGAGATACCGCTTAACAGGATATCAGTAATGACTACTACAATATATGGCTTCAATGCAAGAAGTAGCCACCCATTAGGAAAAATTCGACTTCACTGTCAAATTGGGGACCTAAAATTGGAAGTGACATGTTATATCATTGATGCTGATACGTTATACAATTTATTGCTTGGGCGGCCTTGAATTCATGCTAATTGGATTTTTTCCTCCACTCTACACCAGTGCATCAAGTATGTGAAAGATAATGCAACAGTACGAATGGTGTTTGCTAAAAAATAACCATTTAAAGTAGTTAAAAACTACTTTACTGATACTCTCCTCTACCAAGAAACTAACAGGTAGCTAAAGAATCGCTGCTTGAAGACGACGATAGCGGCAATGAAGCAGATTCAGAGTCAGAAGAAGACACGCCAGCTACTCTTATTTTTAAACCAATTGTGGCATATTTTAACGATCCTTAATGTAATAATCCCATCAAGGATGATGGTGAATGGGTGATCAATGAAAATGTCATTTTTTATTATCCTGTGAGTGTTGACGATACCTCCTTACACATGCCTTTATCTGTGATAAGCATGACATGTACGCCTGTACAAAGTGGAGAAGGCATAGTATTTGTGATCCCCGATTCAAAAGGAGTCAATTGCCTATAGTATTTGGTAGGGTCCAACCCCGAATGTCTGTAGTTACAGACTTGAGTTCAGGCTCAGAGCCCCTGTAATTTTTCCATTATGCATGATCAGCGCACCATATGATGAGAAAAATGGGGTACAATTTACAGTGTGGGAAAGGCTTGAACTTCAGAAAGGACGATGTGGTCTTCTACGAACTTTCATGCAAAAAGGGAAGCCAACAAATTATTACGATAAAACACGCAGGGGGTTGGGATATGTACACCTCCTATTCTGCTTCCGTCTGAAGGAGACAAATCTTTCCCGTCATATTTCTCCACTTCATCTGAGTGAGAATCAGATGTCAGTGTGGGGGTGCTCTTCAAAGACCTCTTCGTCAATATGACTTCAATCGATCAATTGGAGCATGAAGAGGCTATTGAAATGTTTGACGCTGAGCCATGGGCTAAACAACTCGATCTCTAGTGGGAAAAGTGATTTGAATAACGTGAATCACCCACTGAGGATAGGGTAATTCAGGTAGATGTGGGTAGTCAAGATCACTCTAAACCCATCCCTATAAGTGAAAGTCTATCACTCACAGAAAGAGAAGAATTGATAGCTCTTATACGAGAGTATATAGATATTTTTGCACGGAATTATGAAGATATACCCGGTCTCGATCCGCAAATAGCCATGCATCATTTAAACATTAGGCTTGATGTCAAGCAGGTGAAACAACAGCAATGGCAGTTTCGCCCTGACATCATGGAAGCTATCGAAGCTGAAATTCATAAACTCATTGAATGTGGTTTCATACAAGAAGAGCAACATCTAGATTGGGTTACTCCCCGTTCTTAAAAAGAATGAAAAAAATCTGGATCTGTATTGACTACCGCGATCTTAATGCAGCTTGCACTAAAGATGAGTTCCCACTACCCATCACTGATATCATGATTGACAACACTTGTGGTTTCAGAGAATGTCTTTTATGAATGGCTTCTCAGGGTATAACCAGATCAAGATGTACCCAGAAGACGAAAGGCATACTTTATTTTGGACACCATTAGGGGTATACTGTTATATTGTTATGCCCTTCGGGTTAAAAAATGCTGGAGTAACTTACAAACGTGCAATGAGTACAACCTTCTGTAGCCACCTCTGAAAAACGGTAGAGTGCTATGTCGATGATATTGCTGACAAAAGTCGCAATAAAAATGATCATCTTAGTGACTTAAAAATAATGTTCGATATAATACAAGCCTATCAGCTGAAAATGAACCCAATAAAGTCCTTCTTGGGCGTTTCAAGTGGCAAGTTCCTGGGATTCATTGTCACATCAAAAGGAATTCATCTTGACCCAGACAAGGTAAAAGCTATTCAGAGCATGCAACCACATAAGAATCTTAAAGAACTAATGGGGTCTGCAAGGTAGGCTGGCCTATATCCGGAGATTCATTGCAAATCTCTTAGGCCGTTGTCAACCATGCCCCCGGCTTATGAAAAAGGGTATTTTTTTTTGTATGGGATAAAGCCTGCCAGGAGGCTTTTGAGGAAATTAAAAATTACCTCACTAAACCTCTAGTTCTGGTAGCTCCTACATCAGAAAAACTATTCTTGCTCTACGTAAAAAACTATGGACCACTCTTTGGCTGCTCTTCTTGCCCAAAAGAGTGATGAAGGCCATGAACACGCCATTTACTATCTGAGCAGGACTCTGATAGGAGCTGAGTCCCGATATAATCCTATCGAGAAGGAATGTTTAGCTCTTATCTTCGTTGTTCAAAAGACACGATATTATTTGGTTGGTCAAACTACACATGTCATTTCTAGAGTTAATCCCTTATCCTCATGACAAAACCAAGATCGCTGAATTCGAGGTTAGCTAAGTGGGCCATCCTCCTGTCTCAGTATGACATACTCTTTATCCCTCAAAAGGTGGTCAAGGGTCAGGCCCTTGCAGACTTTCTGGCAACTCATCCGGTTCCGGAAAGCTCAAAGCTTCATGAAGACATTCCGGATGAGACTTTCGAATCTAATATGATCTCAGAGGATGAAGTATGGCAAATGTTCTTTGATGGAGCATCAAGAATAGGCCCCAAAGGCAAGATAATCGCTAATGTGGGAGTGATATTTATCTCACCATAAAATCGTATCCTTCCTCGGGCATTTTCATTGACGATACCTTGTTCTAACAATATAGCATAATATAGTGTCTTACTCATCGGCCTTCAGCTCGCTCATGAAATGGGTATACGCTACCTTGAGGCCTATGATGATTCAAAGCTGATTATCAATCAGGTTAAAAGAGAATACGAGGTTTGGCATGAAGACTTGGTCCTTATCACCGTGCAGTAATCAAAATGACTAATTCATTTGATGGCTTGTATATCGGTCATATGTTTTGATTCCAAAATACTAAGGCAAATATTTTGGCTGCACTAGCGTCTATATTGGCCTTACCTATTGACGTGACTTATCATCTTACAGTGACCACTCGATGCCTTGCTGCCCTAAGCATGTGTTGGAAACTAATGAGTCCATGTAGCCTCAATAAGCTTTGAACCTAGAGATTGGCGGTTCCCTTCATTGACTATGTTCTGCATGACATTTTACCGATCGACCCTAAAGAAGCAGCTTCTATCTGATGAAGGTCTCTCCGCTTTTACTATGATCCGATAATAAAGACACTTTACCGCCGCTCATATGATGGTATTTTGCTCCGTTGCTTATCTAATTCTGAAGCACAAGAAGTGCTTAAAGAGACACACAATGGTATATGCAGAGCTTATCAACAGGTCCGAGGCTCAAGGATCGATTGCACAGAGTCGGTTATTATTGGCCAACTATGATAGCTAATGCAATCAAATATGCACAAAGGTGTAAAGCCTATCAAATCAACGCAGACTTCATATATCAACCTCGGGAGCTACTTCACCTAACTGTTGCTTCATGGCCATTCGAGGCACGGGGAATTGATATCGTAGGACCTATCGGCCCCTCATCAATGAAAAGTTATTGGTTCATCTTAACAATAACTGACTATTTTTCAAAGTGGGCAGAAGCTATACCACTTATTAAAGTCAAAACTTCGAATGTGGTCAACTTCATTAAACAACCATGGCATCCATCGATTTGGTTTCCCCAAGCGGGTTATTCATGACAATGGTCCCCAATTTTCAAGTAAAGTATTCTATCAGTTCTGCAACAAGTACCAAATTCAGAGTGCGACTTCAACCACTTATAACCCCACTGCTAACGGTTTAAAGGAAGCATTCAACAAGACAATTATTAAGTTGTTTAAGAATTTCATTTCATTATACAAACGAGATTAGAATTAGAAGCTCGGTGAATGTCTTTGGGCCTACCAAACTATGATCTGAACCCCAACAGGCAACACGCCTTTTCCCTGGTACACGGGTGTGAATCTATCATACCTCTAAAGATACAGATGTTGTCACTACGTGTCGCCTTAGCAACCAATATGACTAAGGAAGACAACGATCAGTTACACCTTTAAGAGCTTGAAGCCCTAGACAAGAGACGACTAAAGGCTCAACAACACATTGAGTTGTACCAAGCTCGGATCTCAAAAGCATCCAATAAGAGGTTAAGGAGAGGGTATTCCAGAAAGGATATTTGGTTTTAGCCGTCAGGCGACCCATGGTCATGACACACAAAACTAAAGGCAAATTTCAACCCAAATGGGAAGGGTCGTTCGTGATAGAAACAATTTATTTAAATGGGGCGTATCACCTCGCAACTCCAAGCGGCGACATACTCATGATGCCAGTTAATGGTAAGTTCCTAAAAAAGTACTATCCTTGATCATGTTAATATCTTACCTCTGATTATCAAGTCAAGCATATTTGATGGTTGCAGCAGATACATTTCCCTTTACAACAGAGCCATTGATCGACGACGATGGACTATGTTCCTGCTCAACACGAGCATAATAGTCCTCATCGATTGACGACGGTAGGCTATGTTCCTGCTCAACACGAGCATAATAGTCCTCGTTGATCGACAATGGTGGGCTATGTTCCTGCTCAATATGAGCATATAGTTCTAATCGATTGATGATGGTGGGCTATATTCCTGCTCAACATGAGCATAATAGTCCTCATCGATTGATGACGGTGGACTATGTTCCTGCTCAACATAAGCATAATAGTCCTCATCGATCGACGATGGTGGACTATGTTCCTGCTCGACACGAGCGTAATAATCCTCATTGATCGACAACTAGTCAGCGACATGAGGGACTAGCATCGACGATTAAATATCATTGGAGCACTAATCGGCGCATAAGAAGCTGGTTAAGGGTTCTAATCGGCACATAAGGAGCTGGTCAAGATGAACGATGCAATCCTTAAAAAAGGCTGGTTAAGGGTTAATAAAGGCAAGCTAGTAGAGTATTAGCTTTGTCACTATTAGAACCATCCGCCTTCAAACGGCTAAGGATAGAAAAATATTGGCTTTTAAGCCCAATAGAAATTCTCAATAACTCACAATGCTGAGGGGAATGTGTGGCTATCCTAACTCAAACGGTAGTTGGTAAAGGCATACAAAATCTGTTGATAACTGAAGGTTTGCTAAAAATCCTAAGGGACCTGATCCCATTTAATTCCCCTCCAAAATCGCTTACCAATTCCTGTCCATGGAATGGTAGGACCACACAAAATAATGTTCATTTCCCCTGCGAAGTGAATCACAAGTGAAACCTATCATGTTAACAATAAACCTCTGATAGTGAGACTCTAACATATTCCCCGACAGATAAAATCAACATCCCCGACGGAAGATTCTAATTTTCCCCATCAGATTGAGGCTTCACTTGTCATTCTCTTTCGTAGAACAACATGCCCACTTAAAGTCAAAAATCAGTCCCTGTCATGTTAACAGTAAACCTTTAAGCAGTGGATTCAGACCTAACCTGTTATATCTGTATAAGATCCCTGAACAGTCTAGTCTACAATTTAATTCTTTCTCTCACCTCAGGATAAAGATTTCTCGCTATTCTATTCAGTCTCCAAATAGTCATGTCCAGTCAATCACCTCTGAACTGACTAGTCCTGATCTTCAGTCCAGTAGAAACTTTTTGATTTTTACCGTTATATCCAGTTCGCACCACTGAATGGCAGAATTTTAAACTTGGTGGCATCTCAATTGGTCATGTCTAGTTCATCACCTCTGAACCGACAGACAACCTGGTTTCCTTTTTGTACCGTCATATCCAGTCTATCACCTCTGAATGGTACGGCTCTGAATTCGGTAGTCTCTGAACAGTCATGTCCAGTTCGCCACCTCTGAACCAATCGAATCCCGAACTTCATCCTTTAGTCCTCCGTGGACTTTCCTTCTGTTGTCTGTTAACATTAAACCTCTGAATAGTGGATTGCGAGCCTGATGTCTCTTAGTTGGTCATATCTAGTCATCCACCTCTGAACCAATGGGTGCCCAAATCCAATCTCCCTTTGCAGTCCCTTGTGGGCTAGCTGCTAAGTTAATACGACTACCACTGGCAGTAAATTCAGAATTTTACATGTCTTGATCTATCATGTTTAGTCCAAAACATCTGAATAGATGGATCCCTAAAACAAGATTCACCCTTTTAAGCTTTATTGTCTTGTGCAGTCAACCACCTCTGAACAACAAACACTCTGAGATTAGTGATTTATCAATCGATCATGTTCAGTCAATTACCTCTGAACCGACAGATAGCTAAGTCCCATTATCCCAGTTGATCGAGAGAAAACCATGTACGAAAAGTGTATGCTTTGAAATCAATATTTAAAGTGTGTGTGCTTTGACTTCCTTGATACTTCCGTTATAGCATAGAGGTTAAACAGGTCAAATCCACAGGGATGAAAAGCGATAGAAGCTTTACCGGTATGTTCACGTGTATGTTAAGTGTCCTTTAATGTTTGAAAGAATGAAAAGAAAAAAAAATAAAGAATGAAAAGAAAAGAGTACGGTGAAACACGAAGAAGTGAAAAATATAGAAAAGATGATTTTTGTGATTTTTGATATATTTTTAAAACAAAGTAAAAAGAGCAAGAAAACCCATGGCTATTAACTACTAATGGCTCCACTGACTATGCTAACCTCTTAGTAATAGTTGCCTCACATAAATCCTTGGCCATCACTAGTCCTTGGTTTAAGAGCGTTTCAAAGCATGACCCATAAGATAACTTTCACATCTAAACTCAACAAAACAAGTGCAAGCTACACTTAAACTATCAAAACTAAATAAGAGCAAGCATGGAATAAAGTAAAGTTAGCTTGTTAGAGAGTAGGATGTTAGAGTGTTAGAATCCATCATCATAAACCATCAATGGCTCTTGCAAAAGCAAGGACAAGTAGAGGCTATTAGATTCATGTGGATTATCAAGTAAGAAGTTAGCAAGTTAGCGGTTAGTAGTTAGTAGTTAGTTGCCATGAGAGAAAATTAATTAAGTATGTAAAAGTAGTTAGAAAGGAGAAAACAAGGAGAGATAAAGAGAGAACCTTTCATAGATTGTCACTTTCCATTACAAGCACTCTTGTTTTTCACTCATGTACTACTCTCTCTCCTATGACAAAATCTATAAGAAATGAAAAATACAAAGGAGAAAGAAGAAGAAGAACTAACCTAAACTATCCTAAACTACAACATGAAAAAGAAATCCTCAAAAATTATACTAAAAACTCCTCAAACATCTATTTTTTCAGCTCTGAAAATCCCAGGGTTTTTATAGGCAAACAGGGCACCAGGGTACGTGTACGGAGCCGCGCGTTAAATCACGACGCGTAGCTCCACGCAATTGTCGTGTTTTCATGGAATCCTGAGGCGGCGCGCGGGGCACTGCCTACTGTGCGCTGCCCGCTTGTCCTCCTGTCGGTTGTATGTCCTGAAATCTGGATTTAGCCCCCCGGTTTTGACGAAACCACCCTCCAAGGTAAATGGCTATTCATGTAGGCTTTTAATCACCAATTAAATGGGATTTTGGGGCTTCTTCTTCATTTCATGTCATGGACCTAGAAACATACCAGACAAGTGTTATTAAAAGGATTAATATTAAATAAATGTGAAGATGTGGTATGAAATATGTAATTTTAGAGACTAATCACACCCTCCACGCTTATCTTTTGCTCGTCCCGAGCAAAACAGAAAAGCTAACTAAGAAGATTATTACATCACTTTCGTAGGTGACGTGATTGCAATTAGCATGTGCAACAAGCCGTTAAACCTCTAGCTTTTCCCTAGAGGAGGAGTTTTGTCTCCTGAGGGTTTTCAGCGGATTCCACCCACAAAATTCATAAAAAAAGAAATCAAATATTAGTATTTTGAAAACACATTTTGAAAATAGAGAAAAGTGTTGAAATATTTTTATAAAAATTTAAGTGATCCGAGGTCATAGGTTAATCAAAAATTATTCTTTCTTAAACTAAGTCGAAATGCAAAAACTTGTTATAAATTAAATGTAAAAATTTAAAATTGAATCAATTTTTTGATTTTTCATAAAACTCTTAGAAAAATATGCACTTTGTGACCGTGAAGATTTTTAGGATATTGACTCTAACTTTTATGCCATTTATTTATATTATTTATTTTTCTTCCCTTAGTTTTCTGAGGTTTTTTAGCTTAGCTGAGTAGTGAGTCTTTAGCCAGTTACTCCCAAACAGATGGTTTTAGGGTACCAGATGAGAAAACATCTCTCGGGATTAAGAACTCGAGTAAACAAGGCAACAAAACCAAAGGAATTATTTTGTTTTTGTCCACCGTTTTAGGCGTGAATAATCATGCATCATGAGGCATAATTACTCAACTTCAATAAGTGATTTTTATTAGCATCATATTTTAATATTTTTTATGGCATTTTCAGTCTTTGTTTTCATCCCAAAAAAATTGTGTAAGTGTGAAGTGCATATATCTAAGGCAAAAAATTTAAGATCAAATTATCTTTTCAATCTTACTTCCTTATCCTAAAATTTAAATAAGATCTATTATTTTGACTCAGTTTGAAAATTCATAATTTTAGGTCTTCCTAATTCTTAAGATAATCTTAATTTTCTTAAAATAAATTAACTATTTCCCTTATTTCAAAAAGTTTTGTAAAAAGAAAAGAAAAGAGTTTTTATACAAAAAGAAAATTTTAAAAATTTTCTAAAAAAAGTGTAAAGGAAAGAAAATTTAAAAATAACTATGTTAGTAAATCCTCCCCCACACTTATCTCATGCATTGTCCTCAATGCATCGTGAATGTGTATATGCATTAAACAAATGGAAAGGAAAGAAAAATTACCTCATGGTAGTGATTTTGGTGATGGTCTAATTGGTCCACGAAATGCGGCTCAATTCAGAAATTGTGGATCTTACAGAAACCCACTAGTGACCTATCTAATACGACCCAGTAAAAGAATGATTGAGTGAATGGTCTTATTAAAAAATTATCCCCATCTAATTTTCAATTTCAAAAATAATTACTTAGTCATTTTCTTCAACATCCTTATCCAACAATAAAGGGTAATTTTGGGAGATGATTGATTTGAACTCAAATAGAACAGTCACAAAATATGCACAAAGGTGTAAAGCCATCAATGGCTCTTGCAAGAGCAAGGCCAAATAGAGGCTATTAATTCATGTGGATTATCAAGTAAGAAGTTAGCAAGTTAGTGGTTAGCAGTTAGTTGCCATGAGAGAAAATTAGCTAAGCATGTAAAAGGAGTTAGAGAGGAGAAAACAAGGAGAGATAAAAAGAGAACCTTTCATAGATTGTCACCTTTCATTACAAGCACTCTTATTTTCCACTCATGTACTATTCTTTCTCCTATTACAAGATCTATAAGAAATGAAAATACAGAGGAGGAAGAAGCAAAATAACTAACCTAAACTACCCTAAACTTCAACAAGGAGAAGAAAACCCTAAAAACTATCATAAAAACTCTTCAAAACTCTTTTTTTTCAACTCTGAAAATCCCAGGGCTTTTATAGGCGAAACATGGCACCAAGGTACCTGTACGGAGCCGTGCGTCAAATCACGACGTATGGCTCCAAGCACTTACCACTGTAACGCGACAATTATCGCGTTTCCACTGTAATCCTAGGGCGGCGCGCGTGGTGCCGCCTGCTACGCACTGCCCGCTTGTCCTCCTATCGGCTGTATGTCCTGAAATTTGGATTTGGGCCCCCGGTATTGACGAAACCACCCTTCAAGGTCAATGACTATTCTTGTAAGCTTTTAATCACCAATTAAATGGGATTTTGGGGCTTCTTTTTCATTCATGCCATGGACCTAGAAACATACCAGACAGGTATTATTAACAGAATTTAATATTAAAAAAATGTGAAGATGTGGTATGAAATATGCAATTTAGAGACTAATCATCAGTCAAGTAGGGACATTTCATTCTTATCGTCATGTCCAGTTCATTACCTCTGAACAACAAAAATCTTAAGTCTGGTAGTCTTCAACCAGTTCTATCCAGTTTGTCACCCTAAGCTGACAAACTCTGGACTTCGTCGCATTTTGTGATGTCTAGTTCATCAAAACAAGTTGCCGACTCTAAGCTGACAAATTTATATGCTGACGATCTTTAGTCTATTATGTTAATATTTACCTCTGAATAGGAAGATTGTCAAGTTCACTTATTTCATTTTTATCCCCAACAAGATTTGAATCAAGTCATCACTCAAACTTATTGGTGGTAATTTATCAAAATATCAAATTCTATCACATTTTCAATCTTTGAATAGATTAGTTAATATTCTTATGGTATAAGTTGGAAGACTATGCCGTCCTCTTATTTCTTTTGAAAGCTAAAATTTAACCTGAAATTACTGCAAACTCAGAAGATAAAGCAAGCAGAGACACAACAGAAGAGTCAAATAAAATTACTTTTTTATTATTGATTAAAGAGAAAAAAAAAGAAGAGGGATACATGGATTATAAGCTACAACTGTGTTTCGTAGGACTTGATCCGTTCTTCAAGAGTAGCCAGCCTGCTCTTTCTTTCCTCAGCAGCTTTAATGATTGTCTGCAATCTAAGCTCAGCTTTGTTAAAACTCGCCGTTTGAGACAAAGGAGCTTCAATCTCCACCAGAGTTGCCTTTTTCGCCACCTCCTGCTGCTGGACTTCATCTTTCTGGGCTCTAAGCTACTCCAATCGAGCGATCTCCTCAAAACGCACCAGTTCAGCCTTGGACAGGAGAAGATTGGCCCTTTTGATCATCTCTTTGGCCTTTTCAATCTTATCCTCGGTATCAAGGAGAGCACTGTTGGAGGCATCCATAGCATCATCTATCTCTATCTTCCTTGCCTCCAAAGACTTCAAGTCTGAAGATACCACCTCGGCTGCTTCCTGTGCCTCCAAGTGAGCTTTCTGCATCTGAGCCGTGAGACTTTTAAGCTCTTCATCTACCAATGGATGCAGGTCTGAGCTGTTAAGGCCATGCCACTCACCTACGACTCTCTCGAACTTCTTCAGCAATGGCTCTAATGCAGCAGTTATGGCATCCCCTCTGAAATCTCAGATACTCTCAATATTATGAGAGAGGGCCACTTACAAATGAAGTGGTCGAGCCATTCAAAATCAAGGCAATGGACCATTTCAGGCTCTTATAGAAGCTATCAACCATCTCCGCCACAAATTCCTTCTCAGCTTCAATTACTCCCGGTGAGCGAGTAATCCCTGAAGACTAAACTTTCACTAGTTTCACCGTCATAACAGTGGAGAAAGTGGCAGAAACACTGGTCAGAGAAGGACAAGGAATCACTGACAATTGAGGAGTCCTCATTGACACCAGTACACAAGCCATGACGGAAGTAAGGCTGGTGACTACTCTAGAAACAGTTGGCTTGACAATCAATGTCAGAGATGTCGGGCTAGTGACTACCCTGGACCAGTTGTTACCAAAACTAGAGGCATCAGGGAAACTGTCGTCATCTTACCAATCGATTCAGATGGGAATGCGGTCGGCTCAGTGAAACGAAGAGTAGCCCTCGTCTCCTCAGCTGCTGCGAAATCATAGCAGACCCGATTGGTAGGAGGCAGGTCGCGATACAAGACATCCAACTCTGCGACATCCACAGTGGCCAAAGTATTTGTCTTCTCCCTGAACTCCCTAGAAAGGTCCACCTGCTCCTTTGAAGCTGATGCGTCCAGAGACAGAATACCTGCAAGAGTAATTTTTTTAGGACAAAGATAGGAAAATAAACGTCGAATAAGGGTCATTTACAGATTACTATAGTATTACTGAAGGGAGTTGAAGTAACAATGGACATCGCCCCAATCGCCTCCTCGACAATGTCCTTAAGGGCTCCCTCGACAGCGGTGCTGACTTCAATTGGCTCCATAGAAGAGACCCTACAGTGGCAAGAGAAGCACCAGTTCTTACAAAATCACCAGAGGCGGTCTCAGATAGAAGTTCATCAATCCTGAGAGCCTCATTACTAAAGCGATATCTGGTCCTCCTTCACTCGCCGCAGGCTTCGCGACCAATTCCCTGGAGCCTGAAGCCATTGGGCTTTCCTTGTCCTCGCCAGCACCGGGGGACCAGCGTCAACCGGATAACCCTCAGGCTCATCAGAGATGATGAAGTAGCTGGCTTCGGCACCCTCCCTGTAGGTGAACAACAGATCATAATAATCTCCTTGTTCCTCCGTGATCTCGGTTCCTGCATCCCAATTTAACAAGTTAGTTACATGGGAAGAGCGAGAGAGTAATTAAATAAACAGAGCAGGAACTAATCTTACCCAAACCTGGAGTAGTTTTTTCAGTTGCTTGTTTCTGCGCCTAACTAACAGGGCAAGAGGAGAGACGATCGCAACCGATTCGCTCTCTGCAATGACGGGAGTGTGGCGGCGAGATTTCTTTACCACCTTCTTCCTACGGGGTTCGCCCTCTCGCTTTCGCTTGAAGTGGACATTAGGGTCTTCCTCTTCTCCTCTTCCATCTCTACTTCCTCCATGGGGGTCGTGCCTACGCCACCATGAACATTCTATGGTATCTGGTGCCAGCAACATCCTCAAAGCGAGGGCTTTCAATGTCAGAAACTTCACTATCAGTAGTAAAAATAAACTCAGAAATGCCTGACACTCGGACTCTTTTGCCCTCCCCTTTTGTAGTTACCTTCTGCTTCATCTGTTAAGAGATCCACTTCAAACTGAAGGAGTTGATGTTGAACTCAGTTGGCACAGAATTGGAGGTCCTGTACTACTGGCAGAATTCTAAAGTCATCAGTAGGTTCGGAGTTCTCAATGGCTTGGACAGTCGTGCCTCAGTACAACCGGCAATAAAGTATCGCCAAGCTCGAGCACCATAGGTCAGGCTCCCCATGAAGGCCAAGTTGGTATTCGGATTGCCAGCGTAGAGCTGGTTTATCCCAACTGGCAAGCAAAATGGCTGGGGACATATGGTTCCAGGTAGTAGATGTCTCTGCTCTGTTATACAAAATGAGAAGGTCTGATGCTGACCAGCCACTCGAACACACCACGACTCAACAATGTTCTGCCATCTCCGGCATCATTGGACTCTTTGCCATAGCCATAGTCTCGGATGTAGTAAAAACATCAGAAAAGACTATACATATCATGGCGACACAGCAGCTTATAGACCGCAATCACATAAATCTGTTCCCATGAAGACCCTTCGAACCGACGAAGGTGCACGATCCGAACGCCCTCTTGAGGCTCTTCCCCGGGTTGGATGATCGCTGGATAATGCAGAGCAAACATACAATCAAATACATGTATGGCAACCCAATCCTGGGGTTTGGTCCATCACGAGGTAAAAGTGGTCCTTTACCCCTATTTGTTGTAAATGGCATATAGAAGGCCTCTGTTAATGCACGAAGACCTCGCTGTATGCAGCACACCATAGCTGGGAGTAGCCCCAGAGAGCGATCGTGTACCAAGCAAACGGTCAGATGTAGTGTCGTTGGGAAAATGGCATTGTTAGAAGGAGACGGCACTACTTACCTTTTCAACCAAACTGACAGAAAGCAGGCCAAAAGTGCCTTCCGGGATATCGATTGACAGGGCTGATGACGGAAACTCTTGAAGTATCACCCTTTTCGTAGATGTTATCGTCTTCTTCCAAAATGACATCTCCAGGGTCGTGCTCCCTCATCATTCGAAGGATGTCCTCCTCCACCACCCCGAATCGATCTTCTTCGGGAGCTTTCTCTAGAGTGGGAAACAGATAATCTGCCTAACTCTTTAAGCTGTTCGAGCTTCCCTTATACCACTGTACATATCCAAGCAGATGTAGAAGTGGCACATTAGCTCTCTGTAGGTCTTGAACAAAGCAGTCTCATGCTTCTCCAGTAACACCAGCTCCACTTCACAGGGGATTATTCCTCATAGGGAAGAGATCCCTTTGGCAAGGCAAAGACCTCCCACATCTCGTGCAAAACTATGCCCAGTTCATTTACGGGAGTGAAGAAAGTCCTGTGGCTAGGCAGTACAATTCAAAGATGGCGTAGAAGTTTGCAACGCTTATCTGAATGCTATAGCATGTGGCCCTAATAGCTTTATGGAGTCCGAGTCTTCTAGGCCCTCTCCGAAGTGAGCTAAGAAGTACAAAGTCAAGTTTTTCCACTAAGCCTTCGGAGGATGAATCCAACTCGGAGTCCTTAAGTTCGTCGCACTGGATAATTACCGCTGACCTTTAAGAACTGGTTGTCAAAAGTCTGGGCGATGGTCGGGTTCACTTCCACTGGGATGTCTTGTAGAATGTTCCCAGGATGTAGACCTAGAATGCACCGAGGGACCTGCCCTGTTGTAACCATGAGAAGAAGCTATCAAAATTCTCACATGGACCGAGTCAGTAGTCCGAGTCACCTACCAATTTATCTTCCTAGGCTTCGTTACACACTGGAAGAAAGATAGTGGAAAGTGACGCTTACTCGACGGAAGATAATACTTCTCGCCATCTAAAGTAAAAATTCAATGCCCTTCTCCAGCTAATAGTTGTTGCTCCGTGTCAGGCGTCGCATCCCCAAACATGAAGTCAGGCCTCCGGTAGATATTTCAATTATGATCATCTAGAGGAGCAGTGGTTAGTATACTCCTCATCATGCGCTGATCTCCAGTATGAATCAGGGCATCGCGATCAAGAGTGCTCCTTTTACTAAATAAAGAAGCCTTCCCCTGGAACTACTGACTGACATTCCCATCCAATCCCCTGGCTGACCCAAAAAGGTTGTTCAATGGACTGGGAGTATAGTGCACTATAAAAACAAAAGAAGAAATCATGTTAGCCTATTGATTCAAAAGAAAAAAAAGGAGAGACGAAGAATACAAATTGCTAAGGCATAGCTTCGCTTGTCAAGCGAAGCTAGCTTAGCATTAGCTTCGCCCAGAAGCTTAACTTCGCACTCTGCACAAAGGCAGAGTGTAAAAAGTAACAAATTAAGGCATAATTTCGCTTGTCAACCAAAGCTAGCCTAGCATTAGCTTTGCCCCGAAGCTTAACTTCACACTCTACACAAAGGCAGAGTGCAGCAAGTCACGAAGTATTAGCTTTGCATAGAAGCTTAAGAGGCAATCATGTCTAAGAGCGGTAAACCCCTCTATCTAGCTTAGCTGTGAAGCTTAAACTTCGCACTCTGCATAAAAGCAGAGTACAAAAAGCCCTAAGGGCTAACTTCGCATGGAAGCTTAAGAGACTGTTATGCCTAAGGAGCTCAAAAGCGGTAAACCCTCTATCTAGCTTCGCTGCGAAGCTTAAACTTCGCACTCTGCACAAAGGCAAAGTGCAAAAGGCCCTACGGGATAGCTTTGCATAAAAGCTTGAGGAAAAAACCTCTCAGTTTCTAACTTTGATTCACCAAATTAAAGGGGAATTAAATCCTCTAAAATTCAATAGAATCAAAATTAAGGAGTCCGACTCCCTGAGATCCCTAGATTATGGTGAATCATGGTGGATTCACCATGAAATAGCTGAAAATTGGCTTCAAAAAGAGATGAAAAATCTCTAAAAAGGGAATAAATCCCTACCCGCAATAGGGAGTTCGATCGTCGGAGGCGGAGGCAGAGGCGCTGTAGCAGAGGTGGCAACCTCTTTCCCTGCGCGTTTCTTAGGAGCCATTAGAACTTATATGAAGTTCTTAAAGGTCTTGAAGAAGAAGACGAAGAGAGTTCTAAATTCTGAAAAGTTTTTAGAAGAGAAGAAAAGACTTCTCTGAAATTCAGCCGAATTGGCTTTTTATAGACACAGAAGTGTCTAGCTTCGCCACCTCAAAAGGAGCGCAAAGCAGTTGTTTCAATTAAATTTGCAGCGATCTAAGGCAATAAAGTTAGCTAACTTCACTCAAAAACCTCCTTTAGCTTCGCAAGAAGCTTTGTTTGCTTCGCTGAGAGCTTATACCTTAGCTCCTCTTAAAGTTCATTTAGCTTCACATTGAAGCTTTACTCCAGCTCCGCTGAGAGCTCATTCTTAGCTCCATTGAGGGCTCATTCTGTAGCTCCACTGAGAACTCGTTCTTAGCTTCGCTAAGAGCTTATTCTTCATGGAAAATCCTAGGGTAAAACCAATCTGATCACCTAGTTCAGTGTACAGTTGCACCCAGTGAATTTTTCTTGAATTAAGCGATGCAGGTATCAGGCTTCAAATTCAAAGTATTTAAGAATCCGTACCAATCTATTCCAGATTATGAAAACTTTTAAGGAAGTTTTGTTGATACTCTAAAAAGGCAAAACTCTCAGACAACTCTTCAATCAGTCAGAAAGATATCTAACTTGTCGACATTTACAAAAGACAAGTTGCAGACAAGTGACGACCAGTTTTTGTCCATCTCCAAGGGACAAAGCAGCGATTTGGACTCTACTGATCTAGTGAAGTAGATAATAAGCCAAGGTTTCTTATGAAGAGGCCAAAGCATGCCTATGAATTTAAGCCTGATCAAACACCTAGCCTCGCGTAAGCCCAAAAGTAAGCTAGCTTCGCTAAAAGGCCGAAGCCACTAGCTTTACACGAAGCTTCAATCAGCCCCGCTGAAAGCTAACTTTAAGCTTCGCCAGAAGCTTTATCTCCAGCTTCTCTGGAGATGGAGTGGTCCAGCTCTGTCATGAGCTAACTTCTAGCTTCACTGAAGCTTTGAAAAATGAGCTTCGTATGAAACTCTTTCTTAGCTCTGCCACGAGCTTTACTAGGTCATCAGTTGACCGTTTCAAAATTATACGAAGGATTAATGAGTGAATCCCGATACTTTAGTGGGGTTAATGCCACTTTAAGTGGGCAGTTACATCCGCCCACTTCGTTTCATATTAAGTTGAAACAATTAAGCCACAATGACATTAATAGTTTGCACAAACTTTCTTACTTCGCCTGAAGCTCGCGATAGCCTCACGGCAAGGCTATTTTGAGCCTTGCGTGAAGGTAATAGATTGATTCAGTCTCGCTAAATTCAAGAGGACGGTTACACCCCTATTTTTACTATAAATAGCCCCTTGCAAAAGAGAAGAGGGGCTGAAAAAAGTTTGGAGAAATTTAAGAGAACGTGTGTCCTCTTTCTTTCAAAGCTTCCAAAAGCCTTAGAGACTCAACTCTCTTGCATCCAAGGTCTCAACACGCCTTCTATCTTCAGAAGATTTTCAGAACCAAGCTAGAAGGAATTCTCTTGAGAAGGATTGACCACCCGACCGTTTGCATTGTCAACAGGATAAAGTGATCGCGCGCTGATCAGATTCCCACCGGCATACTTTCCCAGAATCTCAGAGGAGATCTACTTGTAATTATTATATTCTTTTTTAAAAGAATTACTTGTAGTTTTACTTCTCAATTCTTTTTTATAAGTTTTCCCCCAATCATTTCAATGGAAAACATTGTGCCCAGTATTTTTCGTCACCAATATTAGCAATTTTTTCTCTCATGTTCATTTCTGTTGTCCATGAGACAATTTATGATCTCTTTCATTTTTTCACATCACCAATTCTACGTGTCAATGATTTCCATAATCATTAGCTGCAGCTCTTCTATGTTGTGGCCTTTCCAGAATATCTATTTTTGCTCTATAACTCTTTGGGCAAGCCAGAGAGAAAAAAACTTTGAAATGTGAAAGGTGACAAAATTATCCACACTCTTATCTGTACTTTCCTCAAACAGAAATGCTGCCAACATTAATTTTAATTACAGCCCTCAGAATAGGATGTTTGAACCAACAAAAGATCTAACCTTCTGCACTAAATTACCTGTTAACTTACACATTACAAACTGATTAATTAATAAAAAACTTACAAATATAACTTTTATACACAAATGGCAGATGAAGAATCACAAGTGGTCAAGACTGAGTGAGAACTGAAATCAATCTTATAGAATTACAAGTGAAAAGAAAAATGCTTACATCAAAAGAGCATCAAAAAAGTTGTATCCGAACGGGAGACATTAACGAAACCCTGAAAATACAATCAAAGAATAAAACAACTCTTATGTCAACCTATTCTGTTTCAACCTCTTTTCTTTGTATGCACAATAGATAGAAAGTCAGATTCTTGCTCTTTATGTTGTCGACAATTGAGTTATTTTGCCACCATCTTCCACTTCTCTTCTTATTCTATGCTTTCAATTATCTTATCCAAATTCACAAACGCAAACCAGTTCTCTCCCTCATGCCTCTAATACCTCTAGGCAAGCCCCAGGTACTCATGAATTCATTCTCTTTCAATTTACTACTGTTGAGAAAATTTGTTTAAGCCACGCCCAGGAAACGGTAAGTGTGGGGCCTACGTAGGTACTTGATGATCAAGTCGTGCTTGTCGCCCTTCTCGTCCAGAACCTTCACGGGCACTGCATTTAGACGAGATTTTTCGCAAACCGCTGCAGAGGCTGCGTAGCCTTCTCGATGTCCGCTTGGGTAAGCTGGAAATGATGTTGCTCCATTTTGGCATCAGACCATGTGACCCTCTTGTTTGTTGTAATAGATGTTACCAAATCATAAGAGTTACTGCGAAAGCATCGAGAGATCTACCGTAGTAGGCAATATATTTTGTTTGCCACAAGAGAAAGAACACAAATAAAGAAACACAAGATTTGAAAGAAAAGAGAAAGAAAATCTTATTAACTTGAGAAGTAATACAAGATTTTACAAAGATATATCTGTAGGATCTCTCAAACTCTCAATACAAGGTGGATTTCTATCAAGCACATTTTCTAAAACCCATAACTCTAGGAGTTTTATAAACATCTATAATAAATCTAAACCTTCCAAATCTTCAGTAAAACCATCCTAGTCATCCAATCAATTGCCTCTGGAAGAAAGAATTTGGAAGCCCTTTCAAAATCCCAATCAGAAATCAACAAATCTGAAAATTCCTACAGTTGTCGACAGACTGAGATATGTTGAGTTACTGTTGGGTCTGCGGCCGATCTCCTATCGAAAGCCTTTGATAGATAGTGCTCAACTATCGACAGCTACATGACAGACTGAGTCATTCTCAGCTGGCTTACCTATCGATAGTCATCTGCTATTGTCGATAGCCTGAGCCCGTACATGTCTGTGCACGTTTTTGCCCGCTGAATCTTCTGAAATCTTCTCCATTTTGTCGTGTAGTCTTCACCAATGGATGTGAGGCACCCAAAATATCAACAATCTCCACCTTGACTTACATGACATGAGTCCCTTGTAGAAATTGACTTTCACACCATCAATAAGTTTCTCTCTCCTTTTATGACTTCATACGGCTCCCTCCCAAGAGCTCATTCTCCGCATTACCTTTGAAGAACATTGATGAAGTCAGAGATACTCTGAACTTCTCCACCAGAATGGTCTTTGTCTTCATGTCAGCCAGATTCTTCTTCGTACTAATCTTCACCAAGTCAATAACCTTTTCTAGTACAACCAATGAAGTATCCTGTTATATCTCACATCAATGTGCTTTGTCCGCTTGTGATACATGTGACCCTTAGCGAGATGTATTGCACTCTTACTGTCGTATTAGACCTGAATTGAATCCTATATGATGCCAAACATACCGACCAATTCTCTCAACCACAAGACTACCTTAGATGCCTCAACTGCAGCCATGTACTCCGCATCTATTATTGAAAACACTACAATATTTTGCAACTTTGTCTTTCAACTAACAACACACTCCACTACTATGAATACATAATTTGTCATAGATTTTCGCTGATCAAGATCCCTGCATAATCTGCATCATCATATCCTTGTAACACCTTAGGCTTTTATGTTTCCAATCTCTGAAACCCTAAGCCTAATCTTGCAGTCCCTCATAGATATCATACACCCACTTAACTTCTTCTCAATGTTGCTTTATTGGTTTCGACATAAATTGACTTACTGTACTAATTATAATGGCAAAGACAGGCCTAGTGCAGACCATAATATATATTAGTTATCCCATCATACTAGCATATGGTACTCGAGATATCTCATCCTCCTCTTCTTATGAGTTTGGACACATACTGGAGGATAACCTGAAGTGACCTGCCAAAGGAGTAGTGACCGGTTTTGCTTCAGCCATATTTAATCTCTCTAATATCTTGAGAGCATAATTCTCCTGGGATTGTCAGAGTTTGCGTGTACTCCTATCTTCGACTGATATACATACCTAAGATTTTCTTGGCTTCTCTCCAAATCTTTCATATCGTACTCCTTCTTTAGCTGAACTTTAATATTCTGAAAATATGTCTTATTTTTTGCTGCAATCAGCATATCATCCACATATAACAATAAATATGTAAGATCATCATTGCATTACTTGAAATATATACAACTATCATACTCACATCGGGTGTAGTTGGCCTTGATCATAAATGAGTCGAACCGTTTGTACCACTGCTTGGGAGACTGCTTCAGCCCATAAAAGGTACTTCTTGAGAAGACACACCTTATTTTCCTGATCTTCCTAAGAAACCTTTTGAAATCACCTAGAGGGGGGGTGAATAGGTGATAATGCTAATCTAGAAACTAAATGCGGAAGCTAAAACAAATTTGCAACACACTTAATACAACCAACAAGTGTAGCCGAATTCCCCGTGAAGGGCTCTGGACTAACTCCTCTTGATTCCCCTAGATAAGGGTTGACGTGCTATATGAAACTCTTGTGGTTAAGTACAAGTGAGGCACACACACAAGCAAGCCAAGCATATAAGGATGAACAATATGAAATAATGCAAGGCACAACACAAGCAAATATGATATGATGATAAGAATGAATGAATGATGCTTTGCACAAATAAAAGAAAAAGAGAGTTAAAGAGTCAATGGATCAAACGCAAACACAATGATATGTTTCGAGGTTCGAGCCCCTAGCTCTACCGAGAAGGATTTCTAATCCACTAAAGGAGTACCGAACTCCTCTCTCAACCTTACAATGCCACCGAGGCAATACAACCACAATCCACCTCTACCGAAGAGGGATAAGGCCCGTAGCCAACAACCAAACTCAATCACCTCTACCGAAGAGGGATACAAACCAATACCACTCCGATCAACCTCTACCAAAGAGGGATACACAAATACAAGGAGGGTTTATAACAAGTGGTTACAAAGACCACAAACTATCTTTTTTCCACAAAACAAAGATCCTAATAGAATAGGATAGAAGATATAGCTCAAAGTGTGGAAAAACTAGAGTTTGGAAAACAAAAACTCAAAGAAAACACTTGGGAAAACTCTTTGTAAATGATAGAATTGAAGAACAAAACAAATCTCCCAAATTTCTATTTTCTTTGATTTTCCCAAACCCTAAAACACAAAACCAATTAGGAAGTTTAAAGCCTAAAAACACTTTTGAAAACTTGTTTTAAACACTAGAGAAACTCTGGAATTTTTCTTGTCAAAAGTCTTATTAAAATCCCCAAAGAGATGGGGTATTTATAGCCCAAACAGAAAACTAGCCGTTAGGCTGAACTGTCAGCCTGACAGGCCTGCGGTCGACCGGTCGGTCGACCGCCAACGGTCATAAATATGACCGTTGGGGCTACCGGTCGACCGCCCGGTCGACCGCCCAGATACAGAGAGCAAGGCTCTCTGGTCCGGTCGACCGCCCGGTCGACCGGCCCATGTGTCTGCCAGACGTGCACAAGGCTGTGCACGTCGGTCGATCGCTCGGTCGATCGGCCCTTGGTTCGGTCGACCGTGCGGTCGGCCGACCTGGCCTGTCAGCCACTGTTCTGGGTCAGAAACAGGGGTTAAAATTATTTCTAAAAATTCTTTAAAAACTTCTAAAAATCCTCAAAAATAGTTTTATCATTTTGCATTGATATATAAACATATGATAAAAATTTCAACTCAAATATCAAGCAATTTGAACTATTTTTGTGTTTTAACATTTTTACCAAAAACCAAAACTTGTATTTTATCAAACTTTGATTTTTCAATACATGAATAGGATAGTCAAAATAAGTTTGTCTAAGAAGTTTAAGCATGCATGTATAGAAAGAATACATCTACTATACATATAAACCATTTAAACTTGTTTTGATCTACTATTCATGAAAACCAATATCGGTTAAACTAAAATCGAAAAACCAATATCCATAAAACGTGTGTGTTATGCACTTGAGCATATCAACTATTCTTATCTTTACACATGGATCTAAAACACACTAAACTAAACTATGGATACCTAAGTCTTCTTGACGATCTTCATCTTCAAGTAGACTCGATCCAAAACGCCGTGATCCAACGAGTAAGGCTATGTATGATCTTGATGCTCGGGCCCTGGAATCACCAAGTGAAAGCTTCCAAACTCCTCTTTTTGAAGCAATCACCAACTAATATCTTAATCAATGATCTGTAACTAAAGTCACAAGATAATTAGTAAACATAACTACATAAGTTAATCATCATCAAAACTAGAGTGGAAGGCCTCTGGGCCAACAATCTCCCCCTTTTTGATGATGACAAAACTCATGGAGTTATATATGCATGGAGTAAAGTTAAGCTTCAAAGAAGCTCCCCTTAACTCATGCATAAACAAATAAACAATAAATATGCAATAAATGACAATGCATAATCATGCATAAACAATAAAAAGGCTTTAGATATCAATGAAATTTTCAAAAACAAATAAACATGTTCTAGATACCAATTAAAACATCTAGATACCAATTAAACTTAATATATGCTAAAACATAAGTATGCATATAAAAAATTCAAACTCAATCATGCAAAAACATAGAGAAGTTTTTTTTTTTTTTATATGCATGTTAAACTCTCAAATATTTCTCCCCCTTTTTGTCAATCATCAATAAAGGGGTAAAAACCAAAACCAAATCAATAAATTTTTTCTCCCCCTTTTTGTCTAAAACAAAAAAATATCAATATAGGGGTGACAATCAATTAAGATATCAATAGAAAATATGTCAAAGTAGCATCTTGATACCAATTGAAAGTAAACATAGATCAATAAATAAATGGTATATGCTATATACATTCACGAAGAGGAAGATGTGAAGCTTCCCTACATAGATACATTACATGAAGGAGGGATGACAAGCCCTAATTCACATAACGTACACTATGCAATGCATAAGAGGAGAGGTGAAGCTCCCCCTACACACGTGTACCATATAAAGAAGAGATGTCAAGCTCCTCAATACAAGATACACTCAACATGAATCTATATGTAGAAGAGATGTTAAACTCTCCTTGCATATAGGCAATACAAATCAAAACAAAATTTTGAGATTTTAATTTAAATCATTCAAATAAACATTTTGATATCAAAAGAGAGTATTTTTCTTTTTAAACATATGATATCAATTTAAAATTTTTATTTTCTATCATAAAGCAAGGGAGTGGAGATGCAAATACCAATTGAAATATGAAAATCGAATTTTTTCCCCCTTTATGAAATACCAACAAAAATAATGCGTAAGCTCGAATTAAGATACCAATTGAAAAATTGAATCAATTGAAACAAAGTTAAAACTCAAGCTTTAGCATAAACAAAATTTTGTGCTTAATGATATAGTGATATAATAAGCACAAATAAAACATATATATGTATGAAAAGTTTAATACCAATCGAAATTGATACTATTTGAATTGAAAAACATACATACATACAAACATATATGAGTATACAAGAAAGGTCAAAATTGTTACCAATTGAAAGAATCCAATGATACCAATTGAAATAACAATAATATCAAAGTATAACTCATATAACCTATCCTCCCAATCATATTCAAGTTTAAAATGATTTTCAATATAAAGCATACATGAGCATGATCTCCCATCCAACCACCCTTGGAAGGTAGGGGTTTTCAAAAAATAGGTTTGAAAATTGAAGTATGTTTGAAAAACTCTACCATAACGAAGAATACCGTAACTAGTTATATGAAAAATTTGTAAACTAGTACGAAATCCTTCAAGCAAGGAATAAAACAAAATTATTTTTCATGAAACATAAATCCACATGATAATCAACACTCTAAGCCAATTAAGCATAAATATGACTCATGAAAACAAACACATAAGTAAACAATAAATGTGAGTGTACAAATAAGATGTGAAGATCATAATCATGAAAGATGGACAATAAGCTCAATATTCCTTGAAACATGAAAACATGAAAATCATCAAAAATTATTTAAGCTTCAAGGCATATGTATGTCTTATACAAACTAAAGTATACATACATATCCAAACACAACGAGTCCACAATAATATATGCATGAAGGCATGTGGCTCAAAGGATGTATATGTATAATCAATAGTTTAGACAAGATGGACATATACATGAAGTTAAACAAGGAATCATAAAACAAATTCAAAAATGGGAATACAAGTTTAAAATGCATGGATCATCAAAACTAGACTATACTAGCACATCTAATGGGTTCAAATAAGCATTCAAGCACAAACATATATAGATTTATTTGTGGCCCACTATATGCACAAATATATACCTAGTCTTAATGAAAACTAACATTTAAACATATATTCAAAATATCAAGCATAAAAACAAGATATAAATCATCATGATAAATATAAACATGATTATTATGTAAATCCACATATTATTAGAGCTAAGATAAACATGATAGCTAAACAAAGGTGAGAACACTAAAATAATGGTCCATATTAAACATGGGTGTCTCAAAAGGCTATGCATGCATGTCAAGGATCTAATAATCATGGCATTTTCATAATAATCTAAAAACGTCAAAGCATGCTATAAATAATGATTATGAAAGGCATGCAAAAATAAATAAGGAGTAAGAGATCGTTACCAAAACCTATGAGGCAACTCTCCATGACTCCAAAACAAGGTGGTCCTCCCACCAAACATCCC
Source organism: Agave tequilana (assembly GCA_038442645.1). Classification (NCBI taxonomy): domain Eukaryota; kingdom Viridiplantae; phylum Streptophyta; class Magnoliopsida; order Asparagales; family Asparagaceae; genus Agave; species Agave tequilana. The sequence goes on along the minus strand of JAVJIF010003786.1, from coordinate 175,780 downwards.
TTGAAAGTGATGTATCCAAATAGTCCACATGAAGCTCGGAACGCATCCACTCCAAGGTACCGATACTCTCACGTCATGCGAGAGACCACACCTACATCAAATACAAGAGGGGTGGTCTTTGGTACCCATATCTTTTTGGGTCCATGGGGGTTAGTACCTTCTCTAACCCAAACAAAATTATTTGCTAAATTAGAAACATGTATATGATCATAGCAAAATTTAGCAAGGTGGCCCTTACGTCCACAATGTGTACATGTGTACACATGAGCATACATGTGATGGGTGTGTCCGCGTGGAGCATGTGTATGCCATGATGGGTGTGCATGAAAAGATGGAACTTGTTTCTTTCGAAACAAAGTTTCCAAACGTGTATGGCTCTTGGCACATTGGCTCATGGTGGAGCCCAAATAATCAATACTCTTCTTAAGCAAACAAATATCATCATTAATCTTAGAAGAAGAGATACATACAATGGGTGATCTAGGTGAAACTACCCTAGCATGGCAAGCATGGGAATCAATCTTATTTTTCAAAAACTCATTTTTCTTTAAACATACATCTAAATCATTTGAAATAGAAATTATTTTATTTTTCAAAGCAACATTCTCTTTTAAAACAAAATCAACTTTTGAAGACAAATTTTCATTTTTCTTCAAAAGTGTTTCACAATCATTTTTAGATTTTAAAATTTTATTTTCTTTTAAAGCAAGATCTAGTTGAGATTTCAATGAATCCCTCTCATTAGAAATCTCCTCCTTTTCTTGCAAAACCATGTTAAGTCGAGAAAGCAAATTTTTATTTTCATTGTTAATGCCTAGACTTTTCTTTTTCAAAACATTATATTTTTCTATTAATTTTTCACAAACAATAGATAGTTCTTCATTCAAAGCATAGGCATCAACAAAATCATTACATGAAGAACTAGCATCATCATTATCTAGTTGAGATTCCGATTGTACCTCAAGGGAGTCATTCCCTTGGATCATGTAGCATTGTAGTGGCTCGGATTCTCCACTAGACTCCTCCTCTTGTTGATTGGCATTTGAAGCTCGGAGGTGGAGGTTGTTGTCAAATTGTTCCACACTGCAAAGGCGGAATCAAGGTTAGAAACATGCATACGATAATCTTTTGATAGCGTGCTTCTAATGGCCTCAAGGGCTTGCGCATTGGCCCCTATATGCTTGCTATTACCAAGATAACATTTCTTGGTAGCGGCAAGAAAGACATGCAAGCCTAGGGTCTTCAAATAGCAACTCATCTTGACCTTCCAAATATCAAGTCTAGAAATATCAAACATAGGAGGGCTATCCATGAGTGCAAACTAAATGTGTGCAAGCAAACAAATGTGCAAATGCAAATGGTAAATTAGCAAACAAGGATCTCACTCCTAGAATGTTAAGCCTAAGTATCAGGAGCGTAGGCTCTGATACCAATTGAAATCACCTAGAGGGGGGGTGAATAAGTGATAATGCTAATCTAGAAACTAAATGCGGAAGCTAAAACAAATTTGCAACACACTTAATACAACCAACAAGTGTAGCCGAATTCCCCGTGAAGGGCTCTGGACTAACTCCTCTCGATTCCCCTAGATAAGGGTTGAGGTGCTATATGAAGCTCTTGTGGTTAAGTACAAGTGAGGCACACACACAAGCAAGCCAAGCTGTAACGCCCCGATCCCAAGGATACGAAGACGTTATGTCGACGTACATACGCGAGGTGAAAACACACTCACGAGTACGTTAAGCCTCAATACAGGACAGGGCCTCCATATACATAAGAGTTCCAGCTGGAAATAAGTACAAGAATACCTGCAGAAAGGGGTTAGTGATCATAACAGATATAAATACAGGAATAAAGGAGATAACAGGAACAAAGCACAAAGATACCTATGAAGGAATCTCGATGGTAAAGTCTACTATGTGAATCCAATGAACTAGCTGCCCGAACGATAACACGGATCTCCAATCTGGGCACGCAAACTCAGGGTCGTCAGAAAGCGACCTAGTGAGTGGTAAAATGAAGGAGGAGGTAGTAATATATACAATAGTAATACAAGCACGATACATATATATAATACATGATGTTGTACTAGTAATATCATATAATAAATATATAAGAAGCAGTAGAAAATATAATCATGTCATATTTTAATACTAGCACTACCTAGCATGTTATCATCGGGTCATGTCTATAATAATAACTACAATTGTATAGTGATGATGTGATGGGCATAAACGTGTAGCTGAAGTATGCAACATAACCATACTACGGTGTGGTGTCTAGGCAGCATATAGGCAATGCAAAACAGAATATATGCAATGCATCGTATACATGTGCATAAGTAGTATGTCACCACAGAAAGCGTAACATGTACCAGGTAAAGTAACGATCATAAAGGTAACATGATAGCGGATAAATGAGTAGGAACAGTAACAAGTACAACTATACAATAGTAAACATGTATCAGGCAAGTCATGTTCTTTATACAATAGTAGCAATCAGTACCACCTGGTATTTTAATCAATCTCTTCCAGTGTCCCATACCACTGGCAGTTCATACCGGAGCCCGCACTCCAATCGAACCCATCCGAACATGGCATACGGGTACCATTATCCAAACGAGAGAGTGATTAAATAACAAGTGTTCCCGACGTCACTATTGTGTATACTGTTTTATTATGTTAATTGGAAACCCATGGTCGAGGAGTTCTTATCGGGTAGATGTATCCCGTGCATACCCGGGATCACGGCCTTAAACAAACCCCTGGCTGCTGAGACCAGGGCCCTCCGCTAAGAGGGAAGCATGAATCAAGTAACGAGAGCTCATGGAGCAATTGGTAGGTAGCACTACCGTCCCCTGCAGTGGGAGAACAATATGGATCCAGTACATCACCCGATAAGATCTAATCAACCGTCGAGTCTCCCCCATACCCCAGTTAGCTTTATGATCTGATATATCAAGTATACAATGTAACAAGAACAAATACAGTACATGATACGGGTAACTTGGTAACTGGACCTGAGCTCTATTGATAGCATAGAACAATATAACGGGAAACAGGAACAATATAACGGGAACAATATAACGAGAAACGGGAACAATAGATGTGGGATTCCACATATCACATATCAACAGCTCTCATGTCCAATAACGGGAATATCCATATCAGTAACAGGTAACAATCATATGGGATGAAATGGAACAATAATACATGTATATGCACGGTGATCCATATGACAAGAAGAAAGAAACAACACATGCATGTACACTTGTGCGGTGAGCATATGTAGCAGTGTTGTCTGTGTAACGAGTATCAGTGAAGTGGAGCATTTATATATCGGTGGGACATGAATACGAGATAAGAGAGTGACGTGTCATAGTAGCTGTGCAACGGGGATACATGTACAGGTGATAACAGTGTCCCGTGTGACAGGATAAGTAAGTCACGGTGAATATGCAGGAGATAACAGTGTCCCGTTTAACAAGTCTTGATGTATGTAGTACACTGTCTGTAACAATCGTGTCCAATGTAATACGGCTATAGATGTACTCGAGTGTCCAATACTCCTAATTATACTAACGAGTACTATCTTATGACGATGGTAGGTACCACCGAAGTATTAAACATAGTAATCTATCTTCATTATCAATTTAGTGGCTAGTGTTACTTAGGAACATTATTACCTTCGAAAATCTCGTTAACTAACCGATCATCCAGATATCTCTATACATGGTGTACTAAATCAGGTAACATTTATCTATCATTATGTCCTACCATTATGTTAACTAATTATCATGATTTCCCGATAAGCACGTTTTATGAATTAGGCAATCAGTCACTTTTACTAAACATGATAAAAATATAATTTATAAAAGAAAAATACTCACAAACTAGCTATAGGAAGGTAGCTCTCTTTCCCACGATCGCAATGGATCCAGAATCGCCCCAATCGGAGTCCGGATGCTCCCGATATCGCCCGAATACTAAATCATAACAAATAGGGTTAAATATGTAATAAAAATATTTAAATGCAAATAAGAAATATTAGCAGGGGTTTTCTGAAAAGTTACCTTTATTGGGTTTGAATGCGGGTTTGGGCTCATAACGGGTCGGGTTTAGATCCAAACCCAAACCCATTTCACTTAAGTTAAATGGGTATTGGGTTAACGGGTTTAGCTATTGGGTTTTGGGTTTTCAAATAAACCCAAATGGGTTATTGGGTTCCTTCCTTAACCAAAGAGTTATTGGGTTTGGGTTTTACCCAAACCCAATAAGGGAGGGGGAGCAGCAGCAGCAAGTGCTGCTGCTTGCTCGGGTGCGGGCCGGCGGCGCTGGCCAGCCTGCCGGCGGCGGTCCAGTGGCCGGAAGTGAGAGAGAGAGAAAGTGAGGGAGAGAGGAAAAGAAAGAGAAAGAGAGAAGAGAAACAGAGAAAAGAAAAGGGAAGAAAAGAAGAAGAAAAGAAGAAAGAAAAGAAAAGAAAAAGAGGAAGAAGAGGCGGCGGCGGTGGTGGCGCCGGCCGGGGGAGGCGCGGCCGGGGGAGGCGCGCCGGCCGGAGGGGAGGCGCCGGTCGGGCTGGGGCGCAGCCTGGCCTGGTTACAGGTTCCCCCCTGATTTGGGTCGCCCAGAGAGAGAGAGGTTAGGGAGAGAGAGGAGAGAGAGAGAGTGTGGGATTATGTGAGAGAGAGAGAAAGAGAGAGATTTTATAGGGGGAGAGAGAGAAGAGTCGGTGGAGATGGGTAAGACGGTGGGGGAGAACTCGCTGGAAAAAGGAAGAAGGGAAAGAAAAAGAAAAGGAAAGAAAAGAAAATAAAGTATTAAATAATATTATTTAATTTGGCCTAAAATTCGACTAGCTCCGAACGGTGCCCAAAAATTATAAAAAATAGAGAATATTATCTAAGACGTAAGATGAAAACGGTTTGAAAAAATTCAATCCGGTTTACAAATTAAAAATTCTGAAGTGTGTCGCCGATATCGGGCGACACCGGTTTGGCCCGATTTTCGATAAATTCAGAAAAATTCCCAAAAATACCCGAACGTAGATAACATGATTCTAAGGCACAGGGTGAAAGCAAATTCTCAAAATTCTACTCCGTTTGTGAAATAAAAATCGGAAAGTCGATTATCGGTATCGGTCGACACCGACTACGGAGATTTTTCAAAATAATCGAGAAAAATTCTAGAAAATCCTGAAAAATCTCAAATATTAGAAAATGATTTTTGAAACTGAAACCAGCTCAATCGGACTACCCCGGAGGTCAAATCAATGTTGTACGTCGTGTCGCGCACTGATACTGTGATACGTACATTAGGGATCAGGGGGTTACACAAGCATATAAGGATAAACAATATGAAATAATGCAAGGCACAACACAAGCAAATATGATATGATGATAAGAATGAATGAATGATGCTTTGCACAAATAAAAGAGAGTGAGAGTTAAAGAGTCAATGGATCAAACGCAAACACAATGATATGTTTCGAGGTTCGAGCTCCTAGCTCTACGTCCCCGCCTTCACCGAGAAGGATTTCTAATCCACTAAAGGAGTACCAAACTCCTCTCTCAACCTTACAATGCCACCAAGGTAATACAACCACAATCCACCTCTACCGAGAGGGATAAGGCCCGTAGCCAACAACCAAACTCAATCACCTCTACCGAAGAGGGATACAAACCAATACCACTCCGATCAACCTCTACCTCAAGAGGGATACACAAATACAAGGAGGGTTTATAACAAGTGGTTACAAAGACCACAAACTATCTCTTTTCACAAAACAAAGATCCTAATAGAATAGGATAGAAGATATAGCTCAAAGTGTGGAAAAACTAGAGTTTGGAAAACAAAAACTCAAAGAAAACACTTGGGAAAACTCTTTGTAAATGATAGAATTGAAGAACAAAACAAATCTCCCAAATTTCTATTTTCTTTGATTTTCCCAAACCCTAAAACATAAAACCAATTAGGAAGTTTAAAGCCCAAAAACACTTTTGAAAACTTGTTTTAAACACTAGAGAAACTCTGGAATTTTTCTTGTCAAAAGTCTTATTAAAATCCCCAAAGAGATGGGGTATTTATAGCCCAAACAGAAAACTAGCCGTTAGGCTGAACTGTCAGCCTGACAGGCCTGCGGTCGACCGGTCGGTCGACCGCCAACGGTCATAAATATGACCGTTGGGGCTACCGGTCGACCGCCTGGTCGACCGCCCAGATACAGAGAGCAAGGCTCTCTGGTCCGGTCGACCGCCCGGTCGACCGGCCCATGTGTCTGCCAGACGTGCACAAGGCTGTGCACGTCGGTCGACCGCTCGGTCGACCAGCCCTTGGTTCGGTCGACCATGCGGTCGGCCGACCTGGCCTGTCAGCCACTGTTCTGGGTCAGAAACAGGGGTTAAAATTATTTCTAAAAATTCTTTAAAAACTTCTAAAAATCCTAAAAAATAGTTTTATCATTTTGCATTGATATATAAACATATGATAAAAATTTCAACTCAAATATCAAGCAATTTGAACTATTTTTGTGTTTTAACATTTTTACCAAAAACCAAAACTTGTATTTTATCAAACTTTGATTTTTCAATACATGAATAGGATAGTCAAAATAAGTTTGTCTAAGAAGTTTAAGCATGCATGTATAGAAAGAATACATCTACTATACATATAAACCATTTAAACTTGTTTTGATCTACTATTCATGAAAACCAACATTGGCTAAACTAAAAACCGAAAAACCAATATCCATAAAACGTGTGTTGTGCACTTGAGCATATCAACTATTCTTATCTTTACACATGGATCTAAAACACACTAAACTAAACTATGGATACATAAGTCTTCTTGACGATCTTCATCTTCAAGTAGACTCGATCCAAAACGCCGTGATCCAACGAGCAAGGCTATGTATGATCTTGATGCTCGGGCCCTGGAATCACCAAGTGAAAGCTTCCAAACTCCTCTTTTTGAAGCAATCACCAACTAATATCTTGATCAATGATCTGTAACTAAAATCACAAGATAATTAGTAAACATAACTACATGAGTTAATCATCATCAAAACTAGAGTAGAAGGCCTCTGGGCCAACATCTTTCATGTTACTTCATGTATATCCTCTCCTCTAGCTCACCATGCAGAAATAATATTTTCACATCCAACTGCTCCAACTCTATATCACACATTGAGCCACGATTGTTAACAATAACTGAATAGATGTATCCTTGACTATTAGACAGAAAATTTCATTGTACTCAATACCTTCTTTCTGAGAATACCCTTTGACAACTAGCCTTACCTCGTATTGCTCATTGTCCTCTTTCTAAAGACTCACCTGTAACTTATCACTTTAGAACCCTTTGGTAGATTCATTGAATCTAATATTTGATTCTTCTCCAAAGACTGTCTCTTGTTCCATGGTTATGGCACCTGTTACTATCATCTGCCTCGATTGCATCCTTGTAACTGCTAGGGTCTCCAGCTTTTGTTACTAATGCAAAAGAGACTGGTCCTCATCCCAGCCATATCTGATTGGTGGCACTGAAACTCTGTCTGATCGCATTAATGGTTTAGGTTGCACCTGTTGCTCTTGAGTAGCTTCTTGTCTGTCTCCATCTAAATCCTCGGGAAGCCCCCAAACTTCGCTTGTGTTAGGTCGATCCACAGTGGGCTGCTTTTTATCCACCACAAATTAGTGCTTTCATTGAATTCTGAGTACACACTCAAGGTCACCCTCCTTTTCAACCCAAAATCTTCCTTAAAAAGCCTTGCCAATAGTCCCAAGAAAGCAAACCGTCACCCATAATGGTATCCCATCAAAGAGCGAGGTCAACAGCACCGCCGGGGACACGATCCCTGGCCTGCCGATGACCAACAACACTTTACTAACGATACGGCTCCTTCTCACCTTAGGGACAGCTGCCAGCCGAGTCATTATTCGAAGGTCAGATCTGTCAGATGCTTGTCAATATGAAGGAGCAAACGAAGAAGCAGCAGATCCAATCAAATCACAACCAAGAGCAAGCCGCTCTTGACCATGAGAATGCCGCCCGCAAACAGGAGGTATTGAAGCCTCACAATGACCAACTCCTGACGCAAATCACCATCTTCCAGAGAACTCAAGAGCAGACACAATCAGAAAGCGAGCCCAGAGTAAGAGGGGTCCAGACCGATGGGCCCATAACAAATTCAAGGCTGCCCAGATCAATGTCGCCCTCTACGAATACTACTCTGACAACAAGGTTGATTCTCCTCATTGCCAAACAGAAACCTATCACCACTAGACTCGGAGGAGAGTCGAAGAATCTACGGACATCAGAGCCCTTGATGAAGTAATCCAAAGACGAATTGACTAAGCTGCATTATATAGCCGATCAATACTTTCAGCTGCCAAAGTCTCTAACTCCCCTCTCTCCAAAGAGATCCTGGAGAGCGAGTTTCCAAGGAAGTTCGCAACCCCGAAATTTACTACTATTCCAGAATCAGTAACCCTATTCAATACATCAAGCACTTTCGGGACAAGGTGCTGTCTACTCCCGCAACAATCCACTAATATGCCTAACATTTTCATCTAGTCTGAAAGATGTGGTCTCAGATTGGTTCTACTCCTCACCGCATCATTCTCTTCATAACTTCGAGGAGGTAACCAAAGCGTTCCTCACTTAGAACGCCTCTCGTCGGGAGGCGAAAAGGAACAACCATCACCTTCTCACCATCAAGATGAGGTAAGGCGACAGCCTCAAATCCTACATCGGCTACTTTCAGAGCCACCTAATCAAGTCCCCAACTTCAGAGAGGATGTCTCTGTGCTCTCATTCATCAGCAGGTTATAGGTTTCCTACCCCCTATACAAATATCTTTTGAAACACAATGCCACTCGGATAAGTGAGATCTTATCCCGAGCTCAGCCCTACATCTAGTTGGAGGAAGCGATGAAATGCTCCACCAACCACTCACCAAGCGCGATGATGATGGAGAAAAGTCAAGTCGCAACATGAAGTTACTACCTGTGTTAGAGACCGAAGACGAGAGAAACCCACCTTCAAGAGACAAGCTCTCCTGATTCTCTCACCAAGTCTGCTCTAAGCCTGCAAGCCAATAGAGCACTTCACTCCGCTAAGACTCCCCATCAACGAAGTCTTCAACACCATTAAGTATCAACCATGGGTCAGACGATCAAAACCAATCTAGTATGATCTCACACTCTCCAGAGCAGAAGAATATTGCTCCTACCATGACTATAAGGGGCACAAGACTGTTGAAGCCTCAGAAGTACCTTGAAGAGCTCATCCGCCAAGGCTTCCTCAAAAAATACATCTCACTCCCGAAGCAGCAGCCAGATATGGACAACAGAGCATTCCGCCCGCAGCATGCAACACTCAATACAAAATGATTAAATGATTCAATCCTACCACAATAAACCGGGCAGCACCTCCATCCTTAATGCTCCATGTGTCTCGATCCCATGTATTTTATTTCAATGTTGAATAAAATTAAATTTTTGCTCCCAAGTGTTTCAACTCACTCTACTACTAGGATTACCCCTCTTAGAGTCCCATCGAGTTCGTTACTCTGCTGACAGGTCTTACCCCCACTTGGAGACGACTGCGGGCCCAACTTCACTGATGGGTCTCACCCTACTCAGAGTCTAATACTTGCACGCTCGTTGATGGGTCTCAATAATGCCCTGATCCCGCTGGTACAGAGAAATTACTGTGACATAAATACACAGAGTAGAAATACCCTCACATATGTATGCTAAGCATTAGTACAGGTAGTAATTAGAGTAAAAGTATGTGGCATTCACACATTTCAACAAAAAGAGTACAATTACAAAGTTATCATGAGGTGTGATATAATACTGCAAGCATATTACATCACTGATAGGCACAGAAGTATAATATACATATATGAACAGTACAAAAAAAGCTCACGAGCTATTGGAGAAATCCCATGAACTCATCAGGAGGAACTGGACAGGGAGGAGGACAGCTGGTCAGCTTGCTCCACAAGATAAGCTTGATCATCGGCAGACGGGTCCACTTTAGTCCAAGCTCTAGAAGTTTGGACATGCAGGTCCTCATAAAGCTACCCAACGAGTGATAAAATGATACCAAGTGGCATGCATAAGAAAACACTTGTGTATCGATAAAACTGACCCAGAATCATGTATTGAAAAACATTTCATGAAAACACACATGATCATGAAGTGAGGCATCAAGAATGTGTTATAAGTAGATGTGGTAAAATCAGTTGAACGAGCTTAGTTGACGGATTCATGAGATTAGTACGTCGAAGGAATAATCCAAATAAGAAAACCCACATATATTACATCCTGTCTCCATCGACTGAGTGCATATAACCTGAGTTGCCCTCAAATAATGGAATAGGAGAACATCATGAACATGTATGTCTGGTACCCAAGTCATGCAGATAAGTAAGAAGCAGTAAATATAAATGGTAACTGAGTAATTCGTATAAAATTAGGACTAAGCAAGTCAGCAGGTTAAGTACAATAGTACAAGTGTAATATCAAGTAAGAGACATGCAGTGTATTACATAAGGGGCGAGCAAGGTATAATAATAGTATAAATAATAATAATAGTAATAATAATAAATATCGATAAATCCGAATTAAAATCTGATAAAATCAAATGCAGGGAAAATCAATTGTACAATCTCAGTTTATGACTTCATTAGGCTAGTACGTCGAAGGGATAATCCATACAAGAAAATCCTCATATATATACCTTATATCTCATGTCACCGTAATCTGAGTGTATCAACCTGATTTGCAAAGCGACAAAAAATTTGATAAAATACTGACGAATTATTATATTAGTATTATTGTGACTCATCTAATTTGTATGCCTCGGTATTCGTCCATTCCACATACCTTCACATTCAAATTAGAGAGAAAATATTAATAATAGTATGCACTAAGGACGTCTTGTCACGCTAACACCAAGCGGCACAGGCGGGAGGAAGGATTATTTTTCTTGGGGATGGATTCTAAAGATGGCCCCCATGGATACCAAGAGGTGGTTCCCACCACGTGTATGGTGTGGCACTTTGCTCCATGTGACACTTTGTTCCATTTTGAACCCGGGGGATGAATTCTAGAGGTGGCCCCCAAGATACCAAGAGGTGGCGCCCACCACATTGTGGTGTGTCACTTTACTCTGTGTGGCACTTAGTTTCATTTTGAATCTCATGATCGTGTAAGGCATCCTCATCATCTTGACACCCGGCGTGTTGAAATTTAGAGGCGCTCTGCACCATATGTTGGCCCAAGGGCTATTTACCTTTTGTTTTGATGATAATAAAACATGTGGTTATAAATACTAAGAATTTCATCTTTATAAGTTTCGAGATTTTCTCTTGTTGCATTTAGCTTCTCGTTTTTGAAGCCCTCAAAATGATAATCCAAGAGCCCTAGCATAAACAAATATAAACATGAGACTCGTCACGAGTATCGAGCTGAAAGGATCAAGATGCAAAGATAAAATATTTCATGAGAAGATTTGTATTTTTGTATTTTTGCAAGAATTTAGTTTGTTAAAATCAAGAGTAGGTAGTGCTAGCTCATGATATTCACATACACACAAACTAGCTTTTATCTCTTATATTTTGAAAAACTATTTTAACTTATTTAAGTTTAGTTCTTCAAAGTGGTTTTTGAAAACTGTTTTAAGTTATTTAATTTTAGTTTTTCAAAGTGGTTTTTGAAAATTACTTTTGCAAAATATAGTTCAACTTTGTTTTTGTGTTGATCTTTGATCACAAAATTATGGACTCAAATTGATCACATGGACTTTATTTTGTGATGGTTTTATCAAAGAATTTTTGTTAGAAAAGATTGAAAAGTATTTCAAAATCTGTTTCAAGTTTTCGGCTTTGTGCCGACCGATCAACCGGTCGACCGCACTGCGGAGCTTTTTTGCTCTATCGATCAACCGATCGATCGACCGTGTGTGCACATGTTATTCATAATTTGACTGTGCGCATCGATGGATCGACCGGTCGACATATGACTGTGTCTGCTCTCTGTTTGGGATTGCTGTCGATCGAAAAACCCGAACGGTCAGAAATCTGACCGTTGGGGGTCGATCAGCAGACTAATTAAGCCTGGGTTTTCCCCAAATGGCTAGTTTTTTTTTGTTGATTAATTCCTAATGACTATATTTGGTTTTCTTCTATGTTTTGAGCCTCTATAAATAAGTGGCCTTCAAAAAACAAAAAAGAACTTTTGATTAGTGATTTTGAATCATTTTTACAAGGATTTACAAATATTTTTAAGAGAAAATTTCCACAAGCTAGTTTTTTTCTGAATGTAAAAATTTCTCAAGAGCTTTGTTCTTCATTCCTACATTCTCAAAGCTACACTCACCAGAATCTCAAAGCTAGAAATCTCTCCTCTTGATTACATGGATTGTTTTAGTGAGTCTCTTCTGAGTGATCCTTGAGTTATCACTTCCTTCTTATATTGAAGCATTGTAGAGGTTGCGGCCTTAAGCGAGCTTGCGGGTTCATCATTATAAGGTGTTGTGGCATCAAATGAGAGAACTTGCGGGTCCGGTTCGTTCTTGTGAGAACGTATAGAGAAGCGATCTTGCAGGATCGAATTCTAGTAGAAATCTTTTATTGTTATGAAGGCGGGGACGTAGAGCGGTGGCTCGAACCTCGAAACAAATCAACCGTGTTTGCGATTGCTTTCTCTCACTCTCTCTAACTTTACTCACTCTCTATAATTGTTTCGTGCTCTTTAATGCTCTATTTATAATTGCTATCTTGCTCTTGTGTTGATATTGTTAACTTATGCTTATTAGTTTCTAGAAATTTTTAATTTCACATTATTTGTCATAGATATATAGCCATCTCTATTCACCCACTCTAGGTGATTTCAATTTGTATCAGAGCCTAATCCCTAGTTTTTTATATAACCATCTCAAGGAGATCCTTCTTTTGGCTATATTTGTTGCATTCTATATTCTTGCTTATTTGCATTCATGGCATTTCATGATTTTTCTACCATCAAGTCCCCGCTAAAATTTGATGGGTTGAACTTCCCTATATGAAAGACCAAGATGACTCTATTCCTTAAATCCCTTGGATTTAGAGTAGCCAAGACTATTACCAAGGAGTTTGTTGAACCTCACAGTGATGAGGACACATGGTCCGAAGCAACCACAAAGGACTATAAGGCCAATGCTAATGCATAATATGCATTGACATAAGTACTAAATGATGATGATCTTTCACGTGTCATTAATTGCAAATTCGCATTTGAAGTTTGGAATGACTTGCTTATAACTCATGAGGGAACTTCTCAAGTCAAGAGATTCAAAATTGACTTTCTTCATTCTCAATATGAGAACGTCATGTGCTTGAAAATGAAACTATTACTGAAATGCTTTCTCGCTTCACTAAAATCACTAATGGATTATTTTTCTTAGGTGATAAAATAGACAATGATCAAAAGGAGAGAAAGGTCATTAGAGCTCTTCCCAAAGCTTGAGTGGTCAAGGTATCAACTCTCAAGGATCTAAATGATCATGAGGAGATGGAATTCTCCATATTTATTGAGAATCTGAAGACACGTGAATGGAGATGAAGGTTCGTGAAGAAAGGGAACCGCAAAAGAAGAAGTCCATAGCCTTCAAAGAGACTCCAACCATTGTAGAAGAAGATGAATCAATGAACAAAAGAGAAGAAGATGATTTTGCCATGCTTATTAGAAAGGTTGACAAAATATTCTACAAGAAAGGAAGGATGAACAACATGCGGAGAACAAGACCTCAAATGAGAAATGAACGAAGAAAAGAAGAGATGGGTCCATGCTACCATTGTATGAAGATGGGGCATCTTATTGTCGATTGTCCTTCTCTCCATGCGACCTCCTCCATGAAAGTGCACAAGAAGAAGAAGGCCATAGTGGCCACTTGGGATGATTCGGAGAAGGAGTCCGAAGAAGAAGAAATGGACACTGCAAACATTTGCTTCATGGAAAATGGAGAGGAATCACCAACGATATTCATTGAACCCTCTCTAGATGATAATGAGTTTACCGTGGATGAACTTGCACAATTTTTTGAAGAATTACAAAATAGGTATGAGCTTTCAATTCTTCAAAACAAAAATTGAAAAAGAAAAATGAGTTTTTGAAAAATAAACTTGAGATTGTTTTAAAAGAAAAAGAAGAACTTTCCTTGTGTTTTCAAAAAAATAAAGATGATTTTGAAAATCAGAATCGTATTTGTAAAGGGGGGGGAACCCTAAAATGACTTTTAATGAAAAAAAAGTTTCAATCTTTGAAAGATCGAATGAATGTTTTAGATTATACTTTAAAGATTTGTGCTTTAAATGTTAAGAAATTAGATGCTATGTTTTCAAAGGAAAAAATCCAAGGGATAAAAGCTTCACAAGCAAACACCATGCATGTTCACAATGCATAACACAATTATGCATTTATTTATTGTAAGGAGTACACTTGTACACATTGTGGCCGCAAAGGCCATTTAGCAAAATTTTGTTATGCCAAGTTAAACACAAAAATAAAAATGTCTGGGTTCATGAGAGTACTAACAATATAGGATCCAAAAAGAATTGGGTACCAAAGAATACTCTTAAAATTTTTGATGTAGGTGAGCCCTCCTCCAAGATGTAGGGGGAGACATCACCTTGGTGGTGGATGCATTGGAGCTTGTTGAAGATATAAATTTAATGTATCGCTATCAAGGAAGCTAGGTGGGAGTCAACCACCTCTTTTTGGAGATTGCTAGCGTATATCGGTAACATTTCCACCTTGTCAAAAACTTTGATTTGTCTAGAACTCTACTCTTGTTATTTATTTGTTTGCTATGATAAGTTGTTAAACATGCATGTACATGATTTGCTCTCAATTTTATTTGCTTAACTTGTTTCATGCATTTACATGATTTGTTCTTAACCTGTTCTAAATTTCAATAGATAATATGTTTAAGTTCTATTGATATCTTGCTTGTTGATGTAGTACACATACATATTGATAGCTTTAAACACTTCTTATATGTTCTATACCCTATGTCTATGAGTATATTTAAACATCACTTACTTGAATGAGTATATGTATACTATTATACTTTTGGGTGAAAAATATTTTTTTAGTATGATTTAAATATTTTTTTTGAAAATTATCATATGTATTTAGATTTAATTTGTTTTGATAAACCACGTCCCGTCTAGAAATATTTTTACTCTTTAAATAACCTTTAGTTGTTATTTTGAAAAATAATCTTAGTATTAAAATCCTTAAATTTTTTATTTTTGAGCTGGTCCGGTCGATCGAGTTAGCATGACAAACTGCACCTTAGGTCGGTAGACCGAGCGGTCGATTGACTTTTGTAAACTTGTTTTACAATGCTTTATGGATTTATCGATCGACCGAGCGGTCGACCGACTTTTGAAAAATTATTTTACAGTGCTTTCTGGATTTATCGGCCAACTGATTGTTATTCATTTTTGCATCATTTTCGACTTCCATATCCTGCTTTATGTAAATAAAAATAAGCTTTTTATTCCTTTTCTCTCTAAATTTGCAGGTCCACCATTAATGGAGAGGAAGGCCCATAATCAATGGAATTATCAAGAAATTAATGGGATTAATTAAAAGCCAAAAGGAAAAGCCCAAAAGTCAAGCCCAGATCTGGAGTCGTCCACGCATATCCCCAGCCTTCTAGAAGATCCAGCGTGGCTAACAAACTGTAACAGAACGGCAACAGAAATCGTTGGCGCAACGGCCAAGATTCGGCCGCGGAAACGCGGCTCTGGCCGCGGATCCGCCGCAGGAATCTGGCCGTTGAGCCAGCGTTTTGATCCCACGGTCGAGATTTGAGAGCCTCATCCTTTGGAGCCTATAAATAGACCCCTAGAGCCTCTGTGAAAGTGGAGGAGAGATAGGAGAGAAGAGCTTGTATTTTTGAGAGAATTGTAAGGATTTTCTCTAGCTTCCTTTAGTGCTCTTGTAATCTTCTTTTCCTTCTAGAATTCTGCAAAGAGAGAAAGAGAGAGTGTGAGAGCTTGTAATTGAAGTGGTGACAACTTGAATGCAAGGATTTATCCATCTATCTTCTCATCTTTACTTATTCTAGTGCTTTACTTTCTTGTGTTTTCCTTTCTTCAAGCTTTAATTTCTATTGCATTTTCTTCTTCCATGAATTGTTGTGTTCTTTCCATTACAATGTCTAGCTAACTCTTTCTAACATGACTAGCTAACCACTAACTTTACTAACTTCTAACTCTTGGGTGATTGCTTTATTATGATCTTGTAATTTCAAGTATCTATTATCCCCAATGAAGATAAGTTACTTTAATTCTTGGCAAATGCTTGTTTTCCTTCCATATGATTCATGTGAGCCTCATTTAGAGCCTTGTCTTTAGAACAAGTGCCTTGATGAAACATGGAGATGGAGCACCTAACTATGCTATTTGTAGTACAATTTTCTTACTTCAATGCTAGCTCGATTATGGCTTTGAATGACTAATGAATCTTGTATCTTCTTCCTTAGCATTACCTTGAGTGACACTCCTTGATTCCACCATTGAAAATCTATCTCGGGAGCCGATGAATCAATGAGGCTACAAGCCAAGACCGAGAAGAACACTCATCTTCCAAGTGGGAAAGTATTTGACCTAACAAGCAAGACAAACCTTTGCCGATGAATCAACATGAGGCATGCATCACCCTATGAGATTAGTAAGTTAGTAAATTAGAAGGGTTAGCTAGTCATGGTTTCTTCTATCTAAAAGTCTTTCAAAAGTTTTCCTTCTCAAGTTTTCTTTTCAAAGCTAGTCAAGTTTTCAAGTTCTTTTCACTTTTCTTTCCATCGTTTTTCTTTTCATGCAATAAATCCACAACAAATTCTTCCTTTACTTTTCCATGTCATTTTGTTTCTTTTGAACATAGAAGAACTCTCGTTTTCTTTCTTCACAACTCAACCGTTAAAGCTTCCATCGCGAGCTCTCCCTGAGGATCGACCCGTAATAGCTCATACTACTACGGTGATTCGGAAGGAGTAAAGTAACAATGTGAACACATTTTTGGAGTTTTTGAGCATCACTCACGAGCGTCGAAGGTTGTTTCTAAACCCTCTCTCTGAATTTAGTACACTCTTCCCTTCCGAATAACTAACCTACCGGTCGATCGACTTTGAAAGTTTTTCAGTGGTCTTGGGTTTTTTCGGTCAACCGACCGGTCGACCAAGCCTCGAACCTGCTGCTATTTTAACTATTTTAAAACCCTAGTTTTTCATATCTCTTTCATATTCTATCTTCCTCTGCTGAACCCCTTTTCTAAAACTCTCCCTCATCTCTCAATTTCTTTCTAAAATTTCTTGGATCTCACAGTTCACTTGGAAGTCTCTTGATTGGGGAAGTTTATTTGGATTATTCCCAAGGTAATTTTTATTTATCTCTCCTTGTTTCCTAAATTTCCTTGTTCCTATATTTTCTGCATAATTTTTTTAATTTCACAGTTCATCTCCATCTTATTTACAATGTCCACCAAGCGTCCTCGAATTGATAAATCTAAATATCCCGAATCTTCTAGACCCAAAAATGTGTTTGTTAATGATAACTGCATGTTTAAACATTCCATAATTTGTAACAAACATGTTATCTCGGGTTTTACTATGGTACTAGCTGACTTTGAACATCTGAACTTTGCCCCGATTTTGAGAACGAGTTTCCTAGAGTACTTTGTTACTGTAAAGGAACAAGTTTACCCTGAGATAGTTCAATATTTTTATTCTAACATGTCCTTCAGTGATAATCGTATTCAATCTAAGGTTAAAATATCGATATCAATATTTCTCTTAAGAGATTCATTCAAATCTTTCAATTATCCTGTGAGGGTGCAGATATCTTTCACTTTGATTTACATGATTTTGACTATCCTGTCGGTGAGACTGTTCTCACCGCCTTTTGTCTTCTGCACGATGATGAGAACCCGGGTCTAGTGAATGAGAAGATAAAATACTATACTTTATTATTCAAGCCCTAACTAAGATCATGTTCTGTAATCTCTTTCCAAAATCAGGAGAATATAGTTACACCCAGGGATCTGCTTCTCTTCTCATCTACTGCCTTCTGAAAGGCATTAGTTAATATCCCTAAACTCATTGTTGACTTTATGCTTTCTGAACACTAGTTGATTCTGAGTAGAAATCTCCCCTACGTGATGATTATTACTCGTCTTTTAAAGCATCTAAAAATTGATCTTTCTGGCAAGAAGGCCATTGCCCCCCTCTATAGACATAAATATTACACTCTTAAAGAGGATGCAAGTTGGTGCTCGTGTTCATGCACCTATTTCTCCTGTCCAGCCCATAGTACCATTTTCTTCTGGTTCTACTTCATCTTTAGCAGATCTTACGCTGCTGGTTATGACTCAAAAACATGATTTATCTCTTAAGTTCATTACCTCCATCGAGCAGATCTTGGCGAATCAATCCGAGCTATGACAGCAGTATCAAAATGATATGTCCTATGTGTGCTCCTTTATTCGCTATCTCCCAGAGATCCGTGGATGTGAGTTTTTCCAGGAATGATTGGCCCATTCCTATGCCAGATGGTTTCACTCGGCCTCTTCCTGCTACGGATCCTCCGTTTGATCTATGGGTCATTCCTTCCAATGCCTCTGAGATGTATTATTCAATACCTACTCCTCCTGAAGATCCAGATTTTCAACCAGGCACTTCTTTGAGATGACAATGCTTGAGCTCATCTTTCGTGATGTTAACAAAAAGGGGGAGAAAGAGCTGTGATGGATGTTAGGGTTATTTTAAATAACTGCTTTTGTATTAAGCACTTTGTGGATGATGGTATTTGTATTAAACACTTTGTGGTATTTGTTTTGTGTTAAAACATATGTATTTTCACTTTGTGGATGATGGTATTTGTATTAAGTACTTTGTGGTATTTGTTTTGTGCTAAAACACTTATGTATTTTCACTTTGTGGATGTTAGCACTTTGATTATGTGATATATTTTTTTTTTTTGAGATATGGTTTGGTCTTTATTTATATGTTAGTATATTGATCTTGACACATATTTTATTTGTGTTTGTTGATGGTATGTATCTTCTTACATTATATTTTTATGACCATCCATCAACCCCTTGTTTTGGAGGATGGAGGTATAAGATGGTTGGAGGAAATCATTTATGCATATGACTCTTTATATTTATATCCTAAATGTGCATAAATGCTTTGCATAAGAATTTGTATTGAATATCCTTTATTATGCTTTTTGAAGCATTGATCTTAACTTGTATATTTAGCATATGCACGTGTTGTGGGGAGCTTCACTTGAAGTTTCTTTCAAAATTATTTAAAATAACTCCATGTGTTTTGTCATCATCAAAAAGGGAGAGATTGTTTGCCCAAAAGCTATTTACCCTTTGTTTTGATGATAATAAAACACATGTGGTTATAGATACTAACAATTTCATCTTTATAAGTTTCAGAATTTTCTTTTGTTGCATTTGGCTTCTTCATGAAGACTTTCACATTTTTAATGCCCTCAAACTGATGATCCAAGAGCCCTAGCACAAACAGATACAAACATGATGTTGGCCCAGAGGCCTTTCACTCTAGTTTTGATGATGATTAACTCGTATAGTTATGTTTACTAATAATCTTGTGATGTTTAGTTTCAGATCTTTAACCAAGATATTAGTAGGTGATTAGCTTCAACAAAGGAGTTTTTGAGCTTCTCACATGGTGATTCAAGAGCCCGAGCATCAAGATCATATATAGCACTCAGTGAAGTCAAGCTCGGTGAATCACGGTTTGGATCGAGTCGGCTTGAAGACAGAGTTCCTCAAGAAGACTTCGGTACATAGTTCAGTTTTGTATTTAGATCCATTTGTACAAACTAGATAATGTGATATGCTCAAGTTCACAACACACACACATTTTATATTTTGGATATTGGTTTTCAGTTTTTGCTTTAACTGATATTGGTCTTCATGAATAGATATTATATCAAAACAAGTTTACTTGGTTTTATGTATATTAGAATTGTTCTATATACATGTATGCTTCATAGACTTAGACAAACTTAGTTTTGATACGCCTATTCATGTGTTTTAGGTTTTGTGTTTTAACAAAACTTATTTTTGGATTTATAGTCAAAAACATGGATATATATATGTTTCATGTATATTGGACTTATGTCCATATGCAACATGCTTCAAAGTGTTTAAGTATCATATTTTTGTATTTGGATGAGTTTTGGACAAAGCGTATTTTCAATTCAAAAATCCAAGTTTTGAAAAATACGGTTTTTGATTTTCGGCAAAATTTGTAAGTCACAAAAATGCTTCAAAATGTTTGAAATTTATGTTGAAATTTTTCACACAAGTTTGTATATCAATGTATTATGATAAAACTATTTTTTTAGATTTTTAGAGTTTTTATAGGATTTTACAGGTTAATAAAAACCAAGTTTTCAAGTCCTGAAATCCCTGCTCTGGTTTCTGCCGGTCGACCGGTCTGACCGAGCTAGGAGTCGGTCGACCGAGTCGGTCGACCAACGTGCACAGAATGTGCACGCCTGTTTGGTTGGAGGGCCGGTCGACCAACCCGGTCGACCGCCAGGGAGCTTCTGCTCTCTGGAAAGCCCCGGTCGACCGAGCCGGTCGACCGGCAGAGAGCTCTGCTCTCTGTTCCAGGCTGCGGTCGACCGAGCCGGTCGACCGAAGCTCCAACGGTCGGATTTTTGACCGTTGGCGGTCGACCGGACCGGTCGACCGCCAGCCGCCAAAGCTGAATAATCAGCCCAACGGCTAGTTTTTGATTGGGGCTTTATATACCCTATTTGTATGAGATTTTCTCAAAGATTTGAAGAGCCAAAAATCCAGAGCTTTCCTAGTGTTTTATACAAGATTTCAAAAGTGTTTTAGAGCTTCAAAAAGATCTATCTTTGTTTTGTTTTAAAGGGTTGGAAAATTCAAGAAAAAGAAGAAACTTTGGGATTGGTTTTTGATCTTCATTTTATCTTATCTTAGTTGTTTTCCAATAGTTTTTCTTTGAGTTTTTGATTTTTCAAACTCTTGTTATTTTTCCACACTTGAGCTATATCTCCTATCCTTTCTATAGGATCTTTTATTTGTGGGAAAAGTATTTGTTTGTGGTTGTGGAAACCACCAAGTGTTGTACCCTCCTTCATTTGTGATATCCCTCTGTGGTAGAGGTTGATTTGGGTTGTGGTTAGCTCCCTCTTTGGTAGAGGTTGAGATTGTGGTGTACTCCCTCTAGTATGAGGTGGAGTTGGGTTTGTGTAGCCTCGGTGGAGGTTGTATTGGTTGGTTTGGTGGAGTTCGGTACTCCGGTCTTCGGTAGACCATTTGTATTGCCTCGGTGGAGGTTGTATTGGTTGAGAGAGGAGTTCAGTACTCCTAGTGGATTGGAAATCCTTCTCGGTAAAGGCGGGGACGTAGAGCTCGATGCTCGAACCTCGAAACACATCTTTTTGTTTGCGTTTGATCAATTGACTCTCAACTCTCTCTCTCTCTCTCTCTCTCTCTGTTTATTTGTGCATTGATTCATATTGTCATATCATTTACATGCTTGTGTGTTTGTATGCCTCACTTGTGCTTAACCACGAGAGCTTCATATAGCACCTCAACTCTTATTCAGAGGAATCCTCACTTGTGCTTAACCACGAGAGCTTCATATAGCACCTCAACTCTTATTCAGAGAATCAAGAGGAATTAGTCCAGAGCCCTTCACCGGGAATTCGGCTACACTCGTTGGTTGCATTAAGTATTGTTGCAATTAGTTTTTAAATTTCACATTTAATTCATTAGATTAGCCCTATCACCTATTCACCCCCTCGAGGTGATTTCAATTGGTATCAGAGCCTACGCTCCTGATATTTGGTTTAACCACCTAGGAGTGTGATCTTTTTGCTAATCTATCATTTGCATTTGCACGTATATTGTTTGCACACACTCATGGATTGCTTGTCACCTCCCATGTTTGATGTTTTCAACATTGACATGTGAAAATTTAGGATGTCCATGTATTTGAAATCCCTAGGCTTGCATGTTTTCCTTGCTGCTACCAAGAAATGCTATCTTGGTAATCGCAATCATATAGGGGCCAATACACTTGCCCTTGAGGCTATTAGAATCACACTTAACAAAGATTATCTTATACTTGTTTCTAACTATGATTCCACTTTTTCAGTGTGGAACAAGTTGACTTCCTCTGAGCTACAAATGTCCAACATCATGGAGGATGAATCTAGTAGAGAATCCGACGATGCATGCTACATGGTCCAAGGGAATGACTCCCTTGAGGTATATTCGGAATCTCAATTAGATTGTGATGATGCTAGTTCTTCATGTGATGATTTTGTTGATCCAAATGCTTTAAATGAAGAACTTTCTATTGTGTGTGAAAAATAGTTAGAAAAGTATAATCTTTTGAAAAAGAAGACTTTTGCTTTAAATAAAGAAAATGAAAATTTGTCTTCTAAACTTAATTTAGTTTTGCAAGAGAAGGAAGAGATGTCTAGTGAATGTGACTCACTTAAATCTCAACTAGACCTTGCCCTAAAAGAAAAGGAGATTTTGAAAAATAGAAATGATTGTAATGATGTTTTGAAGAAAAATAAAGTTATAACTTCAAAACTTGATTTTGTTGTAAAAGAGAATGAATCTTTGAAAATTGATATAGATTCACATGTTTGCCATGCTAGTGTAGCTTTACCATCTAGCTCACCTATCGCATGCACCTCTTCTTCCAAAATTGAAAATGATATTTGTATGCTTAAGAAGAGTGTGGATTGTTTGGGCTCCACTATGAGCCAATGTGCTTTGAGTCATACACGCTTGGAATCTTTGGTTCGAAAGAAATAATTTTCATCTTTGCATGCACACCCTCCACGGCATACACATGCTCCTCATGTACACACCCATCACATGTATGCTCATGTGTACACTTGTACACATTGTGGACGTAAGGGTCACCTTGCTAAATTTTGCTATAATAGAGTTCATGATGTAAATTTAGTAACTAAATTTGTTTGGGTTAGGAAAGGTACTAACCCCCATGAACCCAAAAAAGTGTGGGTACCAAAGATCACCCCAATTGTATTTGATGTAGGTGTGGGCTCTCGCATGACGTGAGAGATGCGAGAGCGATGGTGCCTTGAAGTGGATGCGTTCCGAGCTTAAGGAGAACTATTTGGATGCATCACTTTCAAGGGGAGTTTGGTGGGAGGACCACCTTGGTTTGGAGAACTAGAGAGGTGCCTTCATCGATTTTGGTATCGATCTCTAACTCCCGTTTATATTTACATGCTTTCATATCATTGTTTATAGCATGTTTTGATGTTTATAGATTATTATGTTAAATGCCATGATTATTAGATCCTTGACATGCATGTATAGCACTTGAGATCACCCATGTTTATATGGACCCATATGTTGTGTTCTCACCATTGTTTAGCTATTATGTATATCATAGTTCTAATAGCATGTGATTTACATAATGATCGTATTTATGTTTATCATGTTGATTTATATCTTGTGTTATGCTCCATGATTTGAATATATGTTTAGATGTTAGTTTTCATTAAAAATAGGATATATACTTGTACATATAGTGGGCCATAAGTAGATCATTATATGTTTGTACTTGAACGCTCTTTTGTACCCATTAGGTATGCTAGTATAGTCTAGTTTTGATGATTCATGCATTTTAAACTTGTATTCGCCATCTTGGACATGTTTTATGATCATGTGTTTTCACTTCATGTATATGCCTATTTTGCCAAACCTTAAGATATACATGTATACCCCTTGAGTCATTTGCTTTTCTTGCAAATCTTTATTATGGACTCAATTGTGTTTAGGGATATGTATGTATACTTCTTGTTTTGTCAAAACATACATATGCCTTGAAGTATAAATTATTTTTATTGAAAATTTAGTTTTGATGATTTTCATGTTTTCATGCTTAAGGAATTTTGAGCTTTATTGCCTAATTTCATGATTATGTGATTCACATTATACTTGTGCACTCACTTCATTTAAATGTTTCTCATGATTGTGTTTTCATGAGTATGATGTGGGCTTTATGGACTTTGAGTGTTTAGTGACCATGTGATTTACATGTTTTTCATGAAATATATTTTTATTTTATTCTTTGCTTGAAGAATTTCGTACTAGTTTACAAGTTTTTCATTTAACTAGTTGCGGTATTCTTCGTTATGGTAGAGTTTTTACAAACATACTATATTTTTAAATCTATTTTGTGAAAACCCTACCCTTTAGGGGCGGTTGGTTAGGAGACCATGCCTTGTATGTTAATATTGAAAAACCTTATAAACTTGTGCATAAATGGGTGAAAAAGTATTATGAGATATACACTTAATATTATTATTGTTTCAAATTGGTATCATTGGATTTTTTCAATTGGTATCAATATTGACATTTTTTTTGTATACTCATATATATTTTTTATGTATGTATGCTTTCACTTCAAAGAGTATCAATTTCGATTGGTATTAAAATTTTTCATACATATATATTTGTCTTATTTGTGCTTATTATATCCCTATATCTTGGAGCACAAATTTTGATTAAGATAAGCTTGATTTATTTTTAATGACTATCATGTTTCAATTGATTAGTTTTCAATTGGTATCCTAATACAAGCTTTTGCATCATTTTATTTGGTATTTCATAAAGGGGGAGAAAATTCGTATTTCGTATTTCATCTTTCAATTGGTATTTTGTTTACCATTAGTTTTGTATTCCACTCCTATACTTTATGATGAAAAATGATTGAAAAATTAATATTGATTTTTAATTTGGTATCATAACTTATAAAAAAAATACCTTCAATTGGTATCAAGATGTTATTTGTTTACTTATCAATTGGTATCAAGATTTTGTTTTTACTATCAATTGGTATATGTTTTCATTTTGATATAAAAATGTTTGATTGAAACTTGTTTTCAATGCCTCATTTACTTTCAATTGGTAGGCATTTCTTAAATGTTTTTATGTTCACTTTCAATTGGTATCAATATGCACTTCATTGACATATTTTTTATTGGTATCATATTGGTATTGATTGCACCCCTTATTGGTATCATTTTTGTTTTAGACAAAAAGGGGGAGAACATTTTGTTTTGTTTTCTTTGACCCCTTTGTTGATGATTGACAAAAAGGGGGAGAAGTTTTTGAGTTTATATGCATGCATTTGAGTTTTTTTTATATGCATATAGTTGAGTTTTCAATATAGTTGAGTTTTCATTTTTTTTGGTATCAAGAGCTTCTATTGATTGATTAATTTTTAATTGATTGGTATCATATTCATGTTTTAGTTTGGTATCAAGAGCATGTTCATTTCATTGTTTTATGCATAGTCATGTTTAGTATTTATTGCATATCTTATTGTTTATTGCTATGCATGTGTTAAGGGGGAGCTTCTTTGAAGCTTAACTTTAATCCATGCATATATAACTCCATGAGTTTTGTCATCATTAAAAAGGGGGAGATTGTTGGCCCAGAGGCCTTTCACTCTAGTTTTGATGATGATTAACTCATGTAGTTATGTTTACTAATAATCTTGTGATGTTGAGTTTCAGATCTTTAATCAAGTAGGTGATTAGCTTCAACAAAGGAGTTTTGGAGCTTCTCACATGGTGATTCAAGAGCCCGAGCATCAAGATCATATATAGCACTCAGTAGAGTCAAGCTCGGTGAATCACGGTTTGGATCGAGTCGGCTTGACGACGGAGTTCGTCAAGAAGACTTCAGTACATAGTTTAGTTTTGTGTTTAGATATATTTGTAAAGACTAGATAGTGTGATATGCTCAAGTTCACAACACACACACGTTTTATGTTTTGGATATTGGTTTTCGGTTTTGGGTTTAACCAATATTGGTCTTCATGAATAGATATTATATCAAAACAAGTTTACTTGGTTTTATGTATATTAGAATTGTTCTATATACATGTATGCTTCATAGACTTAGACAAACTTAGTTTTGATATGCCTATTCATGTGTTTTAGGTTTTGTGTTTTAACAAAACTTAATTTTGGATTTATAGTCAAAAACATGGATATATATATATATATATATATATATATATATATATATATATATATATATATATATATATATATATATATATATATATATATATGTTTCATGTATATTGGACTTATGTCCATATGCAACATGCTTCAAAGTGTTTAAGTATCATGTTTTTGTATTTAGATGAGTTTTGGACAAAGCGTATTTTCAGTTCAAAAATCCAAGTTTTGAAAAATACGGTTTTTAGTTTTCGGCAAAATTTATAAGTCACAAAAATGCTTCAAAATGTTTGAAATTTATATTGAAATTTTTCACACAAGTTTGTATATCAATGTATTATGATAAAACTATTTTTGTGGATTTTTAGAGTTTTATGGGATTTTACAGGTTAATAAAAACCAAGTTTTCAAGTCTTGAAATCCCTGTTCTGGCTTCTGCCGGTCGACCGGACCGGTCGACCGAGCTAGGAGTCGGTCGACCGAGTCGGTCGACTGACGTGCACAGAATGTGCACGCCTGTTTGGCTAGAGCGCCGGTGGACCGACCCGGTCGACCGCCAGGGAGCTTCTGCTCTCTGGAAAGCCCCGGTCAACCGAGCCGGTCGACCGGCAGAGAGCTCTGCTCTCTGTTCCAGGCTGCGGTCGACCGAGCCAGTAGACCGAAGCTCCAACGGTCGAATTTTTGACCGTTGGCGGTCGACCGAGCTGGTCGATCGCCAGCCGCCAAAGCTGAATAATCAGCCCAACGGGTAGTTTTTGATTAGGGCTTTATTATAACCCATTTGTATGAGGTTTTCTCGAAGATTTGAAGAGCCAAAAATCCAGAGCTTTCCTAGTGTTTTATACAAGATTTCAAAAGTTTTAGAGCTTCAAAAAGATCATCTTTGTTTTGTTTTAAAGGGTTGGAAAATTCAAGAAAAAGAAGAAACTTTGGGATTGGTTTTTGATCTTCATTTTATCTTATCTTAGTTTTTTTTCCAATAGTTTTTCTTTGAGTTTTTGATTTCCAAACTCTTGTTATTTTTTCACACTTGAGCTATATCTCCTATCCTTTCTATAGGATCTTTTATTTGTGGGAAAAGTATTTGTTTGTGGTTGTGGAAACCACCAAGTGTTGTACCCTCCTTCATTTGTGATATCCCTCTTTGGTAGAGGTTGATTTGGGTTGTGGTTAGCTCTCTTTGGTAGAGGTTGAGATTGTGGTATACTCCCTCTAGTGTGAGGTGGAGTTGGGTTTGTGTAGCCTCGGTGGAGGTTGTATTGGTTGGTTTGGTGGAGTTCGGTACTCCGGTCTTCGGTAGACCATTTGTATTGCCTCGGTGGATGTTGTATTGGTTGAGAGAGGAGTTCGGTACTCCTAGAGGATTGGAAATTCTTCTCGGTGAAGGCGGGGACGTAGAGCTCGGTGCTCGAACCTCGAAACACATCTTTTTGTTTGCGTTTGATCAATTGACTCTTAACTCTCTCTCTCTCTCTGTTTATTTGTGCATTGATTCATATTGCCATATCATTTACATGCTTGTGTGTTTGTGTGCCTCACTTGTGCTTAACCACGAGAGCTTCATATGGCGCCTCAACTCTTATTCAGAGGAATCAAGAGGAGTTAGTCCAGAGCCCTTCACCGGGAATTCGGCTACACTCCTTGGTTGCATTAAGTGTTGTTGCAATTAGTTTTTAAATTCCGCATTTAGTTCATTAGATTAGCCTTATCACCTATTCACCCCCCTCTAGGTGATTTCACATGAGACTCGTCACGAGTATCAAGCTTAAAGGATTAAGATGCAAAGATAATAGCTTTCATGAGAAGATTTGTATTTTTGTATTTTTCTAAGAATTTAGTTTTGTTAAAATCAAGAGTAGGGATAGAGCTAGCTCATGAGATTCATACACACAAAAACTAGTTTTTATCTCGTATATTTTGAAAAACTATTTTAACTTATTTAAGTTTAGTTTTTCAAAGTGGTTTTTGATTGTACACGTTTATTGCATATCTATTATTACATTCCAACATCTATCTTGCTATAAATCCTGCTAATTTCTTGTCTTATTTTGCTGGTTTGTCTTAATGAAGGGAGAGAAGATAAGACCAAATAAAAGCCAGTTAAATTCTGATTTAATTGAATATATCTGATTAACTGGAGATAAAGCCAAATAAAAACAGTTAAAATCAGATTTAGAAGAATCAATTTGTTAACTTGAAGAATCAAAGGATATTGTCAAAATTCAGAGATTCAAAAGACATATTATCAGAAGATCTTTTCCGCTGGGCAAGCGATTTTGTCCATATCTCTATCCTTATCTCCAACCTTATCAGAAGATCTTTTCTACTGGGTCAGCGATTTGGTTGTTGGCCCAAAGGCCTATCACTCGAGTTTTGATAATAATTAATGAAATACACCTAGAGGAGGGTTGAATAGGTGTACTAGCTAATCCAGAACAAATGATGCGAAATTTAAAACTCAATTACAACACACTATGTGTAACCAAAAGTGAGCCCGAATTTCCCGTGAAGGGCTCTGAAACTACTCCTCGAGATTCCTCTAAATTAAGAGTTGAGGTGCTATATGAATCTCTCTTGGTTCAACTCAAGTGCGGGCACATACAAACTATATCTAGCATATAAATATGTGCAATATAAAGTAATGCAAGATATAAGAGATATAGAGGTGAGAGATAGTGGATCAAACGCAAACAACAAGATATATTTCGAGGTTCGAGCCACAGCTCTACGTCCCCGCCTTCACACAAAAGGATTTCCACTACGTCTATACAGGACCTTCCATAAAGGGACCTCCACTGAGGAATTACAACTCAACACTTGGAGTACACTACTCCTCTCTCAAACACAATCACCTCTACATAAGAGAGATATGCACAAAGCCAAAGCAAAGAAAAGATTATAATCTTGGTGATCCAATGATCACAAACAGTACTTGGTGATCACAATAGACCACAAACAATTTTTCTCATAAAAAGAAGATCCTATAGATAGGATTAGAGATGATAGCTCAAGTGTGAGAAAAACAAAGTGTTTGAAAAAGAGAATAACAAAGAAAAACACTTGGGAAAAACACTAAATAGATTTGTAAAGAAAGATCAAAATCAATTTCCCAAAAACTCTCTTTTCTTTGATTTTTTTTCAACACTTTAAAAACAAATAAAAGATTAAAAGTTTAGGCACAAAAACTTCTTTTAAATTTGCTGCAAACCACTGAAAAAGATTTGAAGAATAGCTCTCAAAAACCTTGGTGAAAATAGCTTGAGAGAACCCCTATTTATAGGCTCTCAAAAATATAGTCGTTGGGGTCCAGAAAAGGTCATTTTTGACCTGTCAATCGACCGGCCGGTGACCGGCCAACAGTCATATTTCTGACCGTCAACCCACCGGTCGATTGCCCGGTCGACCGCCTGATCGAATTCGCCTACAGGTCGACCGCCTAGTCGACCGAGCCTAAAGGGACTTAGCCTTGTCGGTCGACCGCCCAGTCGACCGGTACTATCCGAGAGTTGGGTAGTTACAGTTGGTCGACCGCCTGGTCGATTGGCCTTATAGAAAAGGCCTTATGCATGTCCTTGTGCACATCGGTCGACCGACTGATCGACCGAGCTCTGTTCGGTCGACCGGTCAGTCCACTGCCAGCAGGCTCAGGCTAGGGATATAGGGTTTCAAACTTGGTCTTTTTAACACCTATAAAATCCCATAAAATCTCATAAATTTCATAAAAATAAGTTCTTTTAAATATTTGAAGAAAAAAGATGTGTGACAAAAAATCAACACATATTATAAACTATTTGAACTTATTTTTGTGATATAGAGATTAAGCTTTAACACAAATTGGTATTTTTCCCAAAACTAAACTTTGAAATGGAAAATCGATTTCTCTCAAACTTGTATAAATACAAAAATAAGATATTTAAACTCTTTTGAAGTATAGAAGTATAGATAGAATCTATTACACATATAAAAGATATATCTATGATTTTGACATTAAATCCAAAATAAGTTTTGTTAATTCCAAACTCTAAACACATGAAATCAAAATACGGT
This sequence comes from Agave tequilana, assembly GCA_038442645.1. Classification (NCBI taxonomy): domain Eukaryota; kingdom Viridiplantae; phylum Streptophyta; class Magnoliopsida; order Asparagales; family Asparagaceae; genus Agave; species Agave tequilana. The sequence goes on along the minus strand of JAVJIF010003786.1, from coordinate 145,639 downwards.
TTTTAAAATATATGAAGTATAAATGTATATAGATGAAATCAACATACATTAAACTATGTAAACTTGTTTTAATTCTATCTATTCTTGAAAATCATATGTGTGTGTGTGTGTATAATTGAAATTCAAAAACCGGTTAAACCGAAAACCAACAGTATTGAACTTGTGTGTGTGAACTTGAACATGTTAACACTAGTTATCTTTCACAAGATCTAAACACAAACTAAACAAACCGAAGTCTTCTTGTAGAACTCCTTCTCCAAGCCGACTCGATCCAAACACAATCCAAAGAGCTTAACTCCATCCGAGTACTAGATGCGATCTTGACGCGCGAGCTCTTGAATCTACATGTGTTAGCTCCAAAACTCTTTTATTGAAGCTAAACACCTACTAAGGTCTTGATCAATAATTGAATCTATATAAACACAAGATCATTAGTAAACTAACCTTCATAAGTTATTCATCATCAAAACTAAGGTGAAAGGCCTCTAGGCTAACAATCTCCCCCTTTTTGATGATGGCAAAACTTATGAGGTTATATATCCATTCATTAAGGATAAGGTTCATAGAAGCTCCCCCTTAACTCGTGCATATGAATAAAATGATAAAGATATATATTTTTATGCATAAACATATTGTAAAACATCCATATATAAACCTGAATCCGTCTCCCTCTTTTTGTCACTCATCAACAAAGGGGTGAAGACAAACAAACCAATAAACATATTTTAAAACAAAATTTTGATACCAATGAATACAATTAATTGAAAGAACCAATTGAAAGAAATAATCTTTTTATCGAATTGATACCAATAAAGGGACATGATATCAATTGAAAGTAAAAATCAAATTTTTAGGTAAACACTACGTTCATTTTGCAATAAGGAAACCAATTGAAAATAATACCAAAATAAAATTTATTGATACTAATTTTTGACAATATCAGCATATACCAAAATAAAGTATTTTTTTATCATAAAGAATGAGAGTAAGATACCAATTGAAAAGTAAAACCAATTGAAAGATAAAATAAGAATTTTTCTCCCCTTTATGAAATACCAATAAAAATAATGCATAAGCTTGTATAAGAAATTAATTGAAAAATAATTGACATTAAGGAGTAAATCAAGCTTAGCAAGAAATAGTTTATGCTAAAAATAATGTATGCATATATGTTTAAAGCATAAGAAAACATCTGTATGTATGTTTCAGAGTAATATAAAGTTACTTCAGATATGATCTATACATATATAGAAGACATGAGTATACAAAATGAACTTTGATACTAATTGAAATCAAATTTTTGTTGACAAAACAAATGTTGGTACCACTTGTAAATAAACAAAAATTTTAAGATACCAATAGTAGATTTTGATATCAATTGAATGTGAAATTTATATAATTGTAAGTACCAATTGAAATGAAGCATGAAATAGATTTTGATACCAAAAGAAATATAAATACCAATTGTAAATTAATGCCAAAGCTATTAAAGATACTAATTAACATTTAGAATTAAGTCAAGCTTAGCATAAACAATTTGTGTCTTAAAAATGTGTAAAGATATTGCAAAACAAACACAATCAAGATTATATATATGTATGTAAATGGGAATACCAATTGAAATTTGAAGCATACATATATAAGAAAACAAATATGAGTATACAAACATATGAAATATCATGAAGATCATGTGTATAACTCATAACTATCACCTTATTCATGCACAAGTTTAAAAGATATTCAATAAGGGTATACAAGGCATGGTCGCCCATCCAACCGCCCTTGATGGTAGGGGTTTTCAAAAAATTATGATTTGAAAATGTTTTAACATATTTGAAAACTCTACCAATTGAAGAATAAGGACTAACTTTAAAGATAATTCTAAAAACTAGTATGAAATCCTTCAAGTAAGGAATAAAACATGAATATATCTATGAGAATATGAAAATCACATAATAATTTGACACTCAAAGTGTGTAAAGCACAAAAGATTATCATGAATCCAATATCATGAGTAAACAAGATGATGTAGAGTGCAAAAATTATGTAATAAGTATAATCATGGAGATAGGCAATGAATCTCATATGAAATTCCTTTATAAACGTGAATATCATAAAAATTCAATTTATATCAAAACAAAACAAACTTCAAGGCATATGTATGTTTTGTCTAAACTAGAGTATACATACATATCCCAAATATAAATGAGTTCATAATAGAATATTGCATGAAAAGCAAGTGACTCTGGGATAGACATGTGTATCTAAAGTTTGGACAAAATTGACATATACATGAAGATAAACACAATTTTATGAAAAATGTACAAAAATTAGATATATATGTTAAAATGCAAGAATCATCAAAATAAGGTTATACAAGTGCATCTAATGGGTACAAATAAGCAATAAAGTACAAACATATAATAATCAAATGTGGCTCACTAGTTGTACGAGTATAAACACTAGTTTTAACGAAAATTACATCTAAACAAGTAATCAAAAATATAGAGTACAAAATCATAAACAAACATGATCATTAAGGTAAATGCATATGCTTTAGAGCTAAGATATACATAATAGCTAAATTATAGTGAGAATACAAAAATAATAGTTCATATAAACATGACTATGTCTCAAATACTATTTATGTATATCTCAAGTCTAATTAACATTACATTTAACATAATAAACATGGAAAACATGAAAACCAATAGATACTAAAAACATTCATGCAAAAGCATGTTAATAAAATAAAGAGTTAAAGATAGTTACCAAAACTAATAGGGCTAATCTCTAGGTCTCCAAACTATGGTGGTCCTCCCACCAAACATCCTTGAAAGTGATGCATCCAATGTAGTGTCCATCAAGTTCAAACGCATACACCATCAAGGCACCAAAACCCTCACGTCAAGTGAGAGCCCACACCTACATCGAATACAATAGGGGTGGATTTTGGTACCCATACCTTTTTGGGTCCATAGGGGTTAGCACCTTTCCTAACCCAAACAAATTTGTATGCAAAATTTGAATTATGCATTCTATCAAAACAAAATTTGCAAGATGACCCATACATCCACAATGTGTACAAGTGTACACACTAGCACACAAGATGTCATGTGTGCGAACGTGAGAAGCATGTGTATGCCGTGATTGGTGTGCATGAATATGTGAAACTTATTTCTTTCAAAACATGAATTCTAATTTCTTGGGATCCATAGAACATTGGCTCAAAATGGAACCCAAACAATCTACACTTTTCTTCAACATGAAAATATCATTTTCAATGATTGAAGAAGAAATAGAGCATGCAACATGTTTATCAATAGAAGATGAATCTATAGTAGCATGACAAACATGAGAAACAAAATCATTTTTCAAAAAAATATTTTCCTTTGAAACTAAATCTAGTTCTTTGTAATTAAAACAATTTTATTTTTTAAAGAATCATTTTCTTTTAAAACAATTTCAAATTTTGAAGATAAAACCTCATTTTTCTTCAAACATCATCACAATCATTTTTATTCTTTAAATTTTCATTTTCTTTTAAAACAAGGTCAAGTTGAGTTTTCAAGGAGTCTCTTTTACTTGAAATCTTAACCCTCTCTTGTAAAATTATGTCTAGCTTTGAAAATAAATTTTTATTTTCTTCTTTTAATTTAAAATTCTTATTTTTCAAAACTTTGTACTTTGAAAGCAAGTTTTCACAAAGCATAGATAGTTCTTCATTTAATGCATGTGCATCCATGTTATCATCACAAGAAGAACTAGCACTATCATCTAGTTGAGTTCCGAAATTACCTTAAGGGGGTTATCCCTTGACCATGAAGCAAGTTTGGTCGGACTCTTTTCCAGTAGATTCTTTCTCCACATTGTTTGTCGTCTGTAGCTCGGAAGAGGTCAATGTATTCCACAATGCAAAAGTGGAATCACAATGAGAACCATAGAAAATTGATGTTTGCTAAGTGTGTGTCTAAGTGCCACTAAGGCTTGTGCATTAGCCTCTATATGCTTGTCAATATCAAGATAAGATTTCTTGGTAGTGGCAAGGTAAATATGCAATCCTAGGGATTTAAGGTATGCACTCATCTTATACTTTCATATATCAATGTTGGTAATATCATATATGGGAGGGGCAAGAAAATCTATGAGTGTAAAATATGTGCAAATGCAAATCTAGATTAACAATCCAAGATCTCACTCCTAAGTAGTTAAACCAAATATCAAGAGCGTAGGCTTTGATACCAATTGAAATACACCTAGAGGGGGTGAATAGGTGTACAAGCTAATTTAGGACAAATGATGCGAAATTTAAAACTCAATTGCAACACACTATGTGTAACCAAGAGTGAGCCTAAATTTTCGTGAAGGGCTCTGAAACTACTCCTCGAGATTCCTGTAAATTAAGAGTTGAGGTGTTATATGAAGCTCTCTTGGTTCACCACAAGTGTGGGCACACACAAACTATATCTAGCATATGAATAGGTGCAATATAAAGCAATGCAAGATATAAGAGAGATAGAGGTGAGAGATAGTGGATCAAACGCAAACAATAAGATATGTTTTGAGGTTCGAGCTACTGCTCTACGTCCCCGCCTTCACACAGAAGGATTTCCACTACGTCCACACAGGACCTTCCACAAAGGGACCTCCATTGAGGAATTACAACTCAACACTTGGAGTATACTACTCCTCTCTCAAACACAATCACCTCTACACAAGAGGGATAGGCACAAAGCCAAAGCAAAGAAAAGATTACACCCTTGGTGATCCAATGATCACAAACAACACTTGGTGATCACAATAGACCACCAATAATTTTCCTCACAATAACAAGATCCTATAGATAGGATTAGAGTTGATAGCGCAAGTGTGAGAAAAATAAATGTTTGAAAAAGAGAATAACAAAGAAAAATACTTGGAAAAAACACTAAATAGATTTGTAAAGAAAGATCAAAACCAATTTCCCAAAGACTCTCTTTCTTTGATTTTTCCAACACTTTGAAAACAAATAAAAGATAAAAATTTTAGTCACAAAAAATTCTTTTAAATTTGCTAAAAACCACAGAAAAAGATTTGAAGAATAGCTCTTAAAAATATTGGTGAAAACAACTTGAGAGAACCCCTATCTATAGGCTCTCAAGAATATAACTGTTGGGATCCAGAAAAGGTCATTTTTGACCCGTCGGTCGGTCGATCGACCAACGGTCATATTTCTGACCGTTAAGCCATCAGTCGACCTCCCCAGAAAATTCGCCTACCGATCGACCGCCCGGTCGACCGAGCCTAAAGGCACTTAGCCTTGTCGGTCGACCGCCCGGTCGACCGGCACTATCTGAAAGTAAGGTAGTTATAGTCGGTCGACCGCCCGGTCGACAAGTCTTATATGCAAGGCCTTGTACAAGTCCTTGTGCACATCAATCGACCAGCGTCCTTGTGCACATCAGTCGACCGACTGGTCGACCAAGCTCTGGTTCGGTCGACCGGCTGGTCAACTGCCAGCAGGCTTAAGCTAGGGATTTAGAGTTTGAAAATTGGTCTTTTTAACACCTATAAAATCCCATAAAATATCATAAATTCTATAAAAATAAATTCTTATAAATATTTAAAGACAAATATGTGTGACAAAAAATCAACACATATTACAAACTATTTGAACTATTTTTGTGATATAGAAATTAAGTTTTAACACAAAATCGGTATTTTTCAAAAGCCAAACTTTGAAATGAAAAACTGATTTCTTTCAAACTAGTATAAGTACAAAAATAAGATATTTAAACTCTTTTGAAGCATAGAGTGTATGGATTGAATCCACTACACATATAAAAGATATCTCTATGTTTTTGACATTAAATCCAAAATAAGTTTTGTTAATTTCAAAACTCTAAACACATGAAATCAAAATACGGTTTTCTAAATATATGAAGCATGGATGTATATAGATGAAATCCAACATACATTAAACCATGTAAACTTGTTATGATTCTATCTATTTATGAAAACCATATATATATATATATGTGTGTGTGATTTGAAATCCAAAAATCGGTTAAACTGAAAACCAACCGTATTGAACTTGTGTGTGTATGTGAACTTGAGCATATTAACACTAGTCTATCTTTCACTAGATCTAAATACAAACTAAAACTAAACAAATCAAAGTCTTCTTGTAGAACTTCTTCTCTAAGCTGACTCGATCCAAACACGATCCAAAGAGCTTGACTCCATCCGAGTGCTAGATGCGATCTTGACGCACGAGCTCTTGAATCTATATGTGCTAGCTCTAAAACTTCTTTATTGAAGCTAGACACCTGCTAAGATCTGGATCAATAACTGAAAGTATATAAACACAAGATCATTAGTAAACTATCCTTTATAAGTTAGTCATCATCAAAACTAAGATGAAAGGCCTCTGGGCTAATAATTAACTCATGTAGTTATAGTACTAATGATCTTATGTCTATTTAAGTTTTAGATTTTTGCTAAGATCTTAGTTGGTGTTTCGCTTCAACAAAAGATTCGAAGTCAAGTTTTAAAGGTAGCACGTGTTGATTCAAGAGCTCGTACTTCAAGATGCATCAACTACTTAAAGAGGGTCTAGTTCATGGATCAAGTTTGGATCAAGTCAAGATGGATAAGAAGATTTTCAAGAGAACATTTTCAAGAAGACTTGAGTCCATGTTTGTAAGTTTATGATTTTTATTTTTAGATAAAATATAAATGATAGATTAGTTGTGGATTGCTCAAGCTCATATACACACAAAATATTTCGTAGTTTTAGTTCTTGAAAAATATAGTTTTGATTTTGAGAATTTCAAGAATACATATTTTGATTTCATGATTAGATTTCATCAAAACAAGTTTACATGATTTATATGTGCATTGGATTTCAACCGTGCACATTGTTACTTCATTTTGTTTAAGAAACTTATTTTGATGAGTTTATATCATGTGTTTAAAGTTTTGTATTTATCAAAACTTATTTTAGAGTTTATTACCAAAAATAAGTATATTTCATTCTCTATGTGTATTGGATCATTTTCATACACACTATGCTTCAAATGTATTTAAATATCTCATTTTTGTATTTGAACAAGTTTTGAAAAAATTCAGTTTTCATTTAGGAAGTTTGTTTTTGAAAAATACAGTTTTTGGTTTAAGTCTAAATTTTTATACCTCAAAAATAGTTCAAATTGTTTGTAATATGTGTTGATTTTTGATCTCACTGATTGAGGTACAACTGCACAAAAAATACAGAATTTTAGATTTAGAATGAAGATGTGCAAGTGCTCAAATCTTACCGCTATAGCAAGTGGCTATGCGGGTCGTGATCCACAAGGAGGGTTTTGCGATAGAAGCGTTTACGTTTTTGTATTGAAATCTTTATGAAAACCAAACGAGAGTTCTTCTCTGTTTTTAAGTTAAAAAAAGGGAAAAGAATTATGTTAAAGTTAGAAGAAAATGAGAGATGAAGAAGGTAGAAAAAAATCAGAAAACGGCAAAAGCGACTATGTACAAATGATTATTTACAAGGAAGTGAAAAGGAGTTGTGTTGGTGATTTAATTTACAGAAATGAAAGAAAAGAAAGAAGAGGAAGAAATACTTACCTAGATTGATTGATGACTTATCTGAAAACCTTTGCATGTTCTACCTTTGTTTAGGAGGCGTTCAACGTATAGATCATAAGCCCGAGCTCAGTCCCCGTTCGCATTATATCATCAAGTCTCACACAAGCATGAAGTGATACGTCTTGAAGAGGAGAACGTCTTCATGAACTATCGTTGGCACTCACATAACATCGTTATACTTGTGCTTTGGAATTCACTTGTAAACTCAACAAAAACAAACAAGGTAAAGTAGAAAGAGGAAGAAGAAAGCAAAAGAAAAGGAAAGTAAAGATACGAACATAAACAATTGTTTACCTTTATTGCTTGAAACAATGGAAGAAAGGAGGAGGGTACATCGGTGTCACTCTCAACATATGCCTCTCTCTCTTACTTACATGAATCATCATCTAACCTAAGCTTACATACAAGTTACATAAAAAGAAAAGAAACACCTAAACTAAGAAATGAAAAACTTGGATAAATTCTATCTCTGCATGGTCGTCCCATTTTCAGCGAACATACTGGCTTTTTATAGGCAAAACCCTAACCATCAGGATCCCAGGGAGATCGGGGGAGCAAACGCTCCCCCTAACTCCCCAACCAAGCCGCGAAAATGCGGCTTGGGTCGCGTTTCCGCGGCCAGGGTGTGGCCAGGTGGCCACACCCTGTTGGTAGGTCGCCCTGGTTTCGCTTTCTGCTTTTATCTTCAGTTGGTTTTTTCAGTTTGAGTCCCGTATTGTGACGAAATGGTCTTGGATTCTTGGCTTTAACCGATTGATTCTGAGAGGATTCTTCTCAACCGGTTTTCAACCTCTTGATTTTGCCCTGATTCAGTGAGCTCGAATTAATTCTGATTTAATTCAGAATTTTGGTGGGCTTTGAGCTCATTTCTCTTCATCTCCTTAAAGAATGGGCCTGCAAATAAATTAAGCAATTAATTAAGACAATGCAAAGTTTTATTCTAGAATAAGTATGGAAATATGATACTAAATATGCAACATTAGCGACCAATCACACCCCCATACCTATCTTTTGCTCGTCCTCGAGCAAAACAACTAAACTATACTAAGGATTATTAGACCACTTTCGCAGGTCACGCGATTGCACTGAGCATGTGCAACAAGCCGTTAAACCTCTAGGTTTCCCCTAGAGGATGAGTTTTGTCTCGTGAGGGTTTTCAGCGGATTACACCCATAAAAACCCATAAAGAAAGGGAAATAAAGAGTTAGTATTTTTGAAAAGCATTTTGAAAGAGAAAAATATTTGAAATATAATTGTAAGATTTAAGCAATCTATAAGTATAGGAAAACTTAATTTTTCATTCCTAAACTTAGTCTCTATTCAAAAATTTGTTATCAATCAAAGTAAGGAGTCAAATTGTACTTCTCATCTAGTCTATTACTTTACCCTAAGTCATATGCACCTTGTGACTGTGAAACTTTTGACTAAGGGTTCATTAACTCTAACTCTTATGCCTTATTTATTTATATATATATGTTTTTTTTTTGGTGGTATTATTCCTTAGTTCTATTAGGCTTTCTAATCTGCCCATGTAACGAGCCTTTAATCGATGACTCCCAAACCAAACGGTCTTAGGGCACCGGGTGAGAAAACACCCCAAGGACTTAAGGACTCGAGCAAACAAGGTCACAAAACTAAGGATTTTATTATTTGAACCTCTTTTAGGCGTGAATACTTATGCTTTATTAGGCACAAATACCTAGCTTAATCAGAGGATTTTTATATATATATTTCTTCTCAAACTTATCTAATCATCTTTCGCATAAATACTAAGGCTTACTTAGGCCAAAGCACCTAGCTAATCAATAATTAGATTTGTTTATTTCTTTCTTTTTTTTTTATAAGGCATAAGAATCTTTGTTTTTGAACCCTAAGTGTGTAAGTGTATGAAGTGTGCATATTTTATTAAGGTAAAGATCAAGACTAAATTACTTTGACAAATTATCTTCCTAACTCTAAATATCAAACAAATAATCTTATTTTGACCAAGTATAAGAAATCCTAATCTGGATTTTCCTATTTCTTAAAATTAAATTAATTTCTTACAAAAAATATGTCAAAATATTATTTCTATTTTCAAAAAGTTTTTTAAAAGTAAAGAAAATGTTAAAAAAAAATTTAAAATAAAAAGAAAAAACTAAGTTATGTTAGACCCTCCCCCACACCTATCTCATGCATTGTCCTCAATGTATGAATTAATGCATAGATGCATGAAAAAGAAGAAAGGGAAGGAGAATGTTACCTTAAGGTGGTGGTTCCGGTGGTGGTCTGATTGGTCCACGAAATTGTTGACACTTAAAAAAGACAAGATTCTTATTGGTCTGAATAATGTCTAAACTTGTTGACATTTACAGAAGACAAGTGACAGACGAGCTGAAGACCAGTTTTCACCCCTCCGAGGGACAGGGAAGCAACTTGGACTCCACTGATCCAGCAAGCAGACAGTGAACCCGGATTGTTTCTGAACAGACCTCAGCAGGTCTAAGATGCTAGCACTTAGCATCACATGAGCCCAAAGGGATAGCCTCGCCTGAGAGGCTAAGATCATTCAGCTTCGCCTTGAAGCCATTCAAAGCTCCGCCAGGAAGCTAACTTATAGCTTCACCTAAATTGCCAAAGCGTAACTTCGCCAGAGGAAGTCAGCTTCGCCCTGAAGCCATTCACAACTGTGCAGAAAGGGTATGTGGTAGCTTCGCCACAAACGACATCTAGCTCCGCCGAAGAGCTTTCTTCGGACTTCGCCAGATACTGCCTCCAGCTCTGCTGTGAGTTCAAAGCGGGCAGCGCCGCTATCGGTCTGCTATGGTCAACCTTTAACCAATCAAATCTCCGGATGAGATCGGATTAATATCAAATCCAATCAAGATCAAATCTGAGATCAAATTTCGCAGTTGATTGCCACAATCTCTTGACTCTCCTAAAACGAGTAAGAAGATCAGGGGAAATCCTCCAACGATATGGAAAGGATCAAAACAGATCAAGAAGATCAACCGACCTGCCATTCCTAGCTTCGCAGAAGCTGATCCTAGCCTCGCAGCAAGGCTACTTTCCAGATTTAAACAGATTTGATTCAATCTGTTTCCATATCTTCAAGGGACGATTATACCCTTGCTCTCCTTATAAATAGCCCATCAGGGGTACAAGGAGAGAAGAGGCAAGGATATCTCCAGAAACAAAGCTTTTCTGAGACAACACGCACAAGAGGACTCCACAAGCAGAGGCTTCTTCATGACGCACCGTGCGCTCTTGAATTCAGAGACTTTTAGAGAATTGCTTCTTTAATCAGGGTGTTGATACCCTAATACCTTCTTCTCAAGGAATCTCCGAAACCAGGCGAGAAGGAATTCCTAATTGAAGGCGGTTTTGAGAAGTAGTAAGAGGGTTCTACCAACCTTCTATTCTCTGATTCCTGGAACCAGGCGAGAAGGGAATCTCATCGCTCGCATCGTCAAAGGGACAAAGTGGTCGCGCGCTGACCAGACTCCTATCGGCACACTTCTCCAGAATCTCTGAGGAGATCTACTTGTAATCTTTTTAAGAATACTTGTAATTTAGCTCCTCAACCCTTTTTATTGTAAGTTTTCCCCTTTGCAAATCAATGGAAAACAAGGTGGCGACTCCGCTGCGGAATGTATTCTCCACTGCCGAGAATCAAGTGTCACAATGCGGCAAACAGACCTTCGGGTCTAACTCTGAAATCAGAAAAGCTGGTGCAGCCAGAGCCTCTCTGGCTAAATCTTCAAGGAAAGTCTCTGCGGAGATAGAAAATGTTCTCTGCGAACCTACTGCGGTTCTCTGGCGCAACAAGGAAGCACGCCCGCAGTCCAAGTCCTTCACTTTCGAGAATCTGGTCGTTCAATTCGACCAAGGAAGATTTGAAGAAGTCCTCTCTGGGGGTGTGATTGGGAAAGAGTAATGTAGAGTTATTACACAAGTATTCAATTAAAGAAGAAAGGTTTAGAGTTAACCTTTATGCTCGTTTACTCCACAAATGTATTTAAAGATCAATATACCCTTTCCAATCTCCGCTATAGCAATGGCTATACCGGGTCGATTCTCCGGGAGAGCTAGCGATAGAAGCGTTACGGTATGGAGTGAAGAAATGAAAAACGAAATGTCTTCTATGTATTCACACAAATGCAAGAAGCAACATGAAAAGAAGTGATGGATTTGTGCATTATGGAAAAAGAAATCAAAAGAACTTGGGAAAAGTGTGTTGCAAAGAAAGAAAAGCTAGTAAAGAAAGTGTTAGAAAACTTTAGATGAGAAAGTACATGGCTAGCTAACTTTACCTCATTGCTAACTTGCTAAACTCAATGGTGATGCTTGATTGCCTCATGTTGATTCATTGGCAATAAGGATATCTTGCGTGTTTGTTCAAGTGTTTTACCGTTATGAAGATGAGTGTTCTCTTGTTCTTAGCTTGAAGCCTCATATGAATTCATTGGCTCTCTAGATAGATGTTCAATGATGAACTTTAGGATTGGTACTCAAAGATGCTAAGTTCGAAGAATCAACATTCATTCAAACATTCAAGACATAACAACAAATTAGCTTGAAGTAGAGAAGTTGTTCTTACAAGTAGCATATATAGGTGATCCATCTCCATGTTCCATCAAACTTGTTCTAGACAAGGCTCTAAATGAGGCACACATGAGTCATATGGAGTATGAACAAACAATTGCCAAGGGAAAGCAACTCTTCTTCCTTGGTAAGTAAAAGAAATATCACAATGCAAGTATAAAGACAAGCATCATCCAAAGAGATAGAAGTTAGCTAGGTAAGTTCTTAGCTAGCCATGCAATAGAGATTTAGCTATCCATTATACTAGAAACAAAGCAACTATTCATGATGTAAAGCAATTAGAACTAAAGCAAATGAAATAACACTAGAATGAAAACAAGAATTTAAAGCAAAGTAAAGTAAAGCATACTAGAGGTTGCAAAGAGATGAATGGAGCTCTTTTGATAAATCCTTGCCTACAAGAATGTCACTTTCTTGATACAAGCTTTCAAACAGCACTCTCTCTCTTACTTTGTCAAAATCTCTAGGAGGAAGAAGATGAAGACTAAAAACCTAGGAGAAAACAAAATACAAGAATTTCCCCTATTTTCTTCTCTCTCTCTTCTCTGCTCTCACACACAGACCCTGGTCCTCTATTTATAGCCATCCATGAGAAGGATCTAGAGCCCTGGCCGTTGGCGCAAAATCCGGGCTCCAACTGCCTCCAAACCGCCGCAGATACGCGGAATATCCCAGTTTTGGCGGCAAAATCTGGGCCGTTGAGCCCAGATTTTCTGTTGTGATTTGGTTGTTAGGTTGTTATCCACGTGGTCTTCTGGAAGATCCAATTGGCGCGCGGATCTCAACTGAATCCAAATTCAAATCTTGGGCTCTTTTGGGCTTATGGATTTAATCACTTTAATTATTGCTAATTAAAGTGATTAATGGGCTTTTTCTCTTTTAAGTTGTGGACCTGTAAAAATAGAGAGAAAAGGGGTTAAAAATCACATTTTAATTACAATATGCATAGTATGGAAGTGGTAAAATATGCAAATATGTATAACAATCACACCCCCATACCTAGCTTTTGCTCGTCCTCGAGCAAAAAGAAAGAAAAAGAAAGAAAAATAAAATCCTAACTAATTTATTACACCACTTTCGTAGGTGACACGATTGCACTGAGCACGTGCAACAAGCCGTTAAACCTCTAGGTTACCCTAGAGGAGGAGTGTTGTCTCCTGAGGGTTTTCAGCGGATTGCACCCACAAAATCCATAAAGAAAAATAAAAGGGTTAGTGAAATTTTTGATCCATGTTTTAAAGATTCTAACTTGATCTTCAGGTTTCAGGTTACTCTAAACTTTTCATTCTTCTTATAAGTGTCTATTTGGAGTTTTGTTTTCAGCTTAGGTTAAGATTTTAGGGAAAAGATCAAAAACCGGATTTTGCATCAATCCTAAGATATATACATCTATAAATATGAAGGATCTTTCTTAGACTAAGTTTATTTATTTACTAATATATATAATTTTTTTTATTTATGTTTATTTATTTACATTTTCCTTAGCATCCTTAGGCTTTCTAGTTTACCCTTGTATCGAGCCTTTAACCGATGACTCCCAAACCAGATGGTCTTAGGGCACCAGATGAGAAAACATCCCTCAGGTTTAAGGTCTCGAGTAAAAAAGGCCACGAAGGAATTTAAGGACTTAACCACCTTTAGGCGTGATCGGCAATGCTTCTTGAGGCACGGCTAACCAGCTTAGTCAGTGGCTAAGTATTTATTATTTATTTATGTACATTTTTTTTATTACATATATGTGTAAATAAAATCACAAAGTCTTTGATTAATCCTTCAATATGTTAAATGTTTATATCTAAAGAAAGAATTAAAATCTAGTAATTTCTCTAATCCTTTATTACTTAACCTAAAAATCTAACAAAACTCCTCTTTTCAACTTATAATTAGAAATCTTAATTTAGAGCTTCCTTAATCCCTAAATTTCAAGTTTGATTCTTTAAACATGGATCAAAGAATTTCTATTTATTTTTTTTATTTTTTTATTATTTTTTTTAATTTTTAATTTTAATTTTTTTATTTTTCTAAAAGAAAAAGTAAAATCTAAAAAGAAAGTGGAAAATCTATAAAGAAAGGTAAAATCTAAAAGAAAAAGTAAAACCTAAAAAGAAAGTGAAAAATCCTAAAAAATAAAAGGCCTAAAAAAATGAAAAATCCTATGTTAGTATCTACCCCCCCATACCTATCTCATGCATTGTCCCCAATGCATGCAATATGAAATGATGCATGAAATAGGTAAAGGGCAAAACTACTCCCTCTGTCGTTTAGGACCCGCGGTGGAGCTAGGTCCAGCCGATTGTGATCTTCGCAACGCAGCCTCCATACTACGTAGCCGAGAGGATTGCTCCTCTACCCTCTTCCTAAGCCGGACCTGCCCCTTGAAAATCTTCTTCATGCCTTTCCAGATAGTGGACATGAAGGCTCGTGAATCAGTAGGGGGTACCTGCCTCCAAAATTGAGGCTCATCAATTTCTTCTAAACTCTCCTCCGAATCAAGCTCCACAGGTTCATTTTCAGGCTGAGCAATAGGTGTCCAAAGTGCGTGCAAGCAACCATTATATGAGCTTGTGGGTCTCTCTACAGTAGCAAGCACTTGGTCAAATGTATTAAAGACAGCATCTGAGATAAATTGTTTACACAGACGTGTGATTAAGATAGCATGGGAATGTTTTGCACCCCGAGTGCGGGAGGAATTGTCAAGAATGGCACGGAAGATGGCCCGATTTAAACAGACCGTGTGGTTATGTGTCATTAAATCATGGATTACTTGTAACACGGGTCTGTTAAAGGAAGATTGGTGCTCAATCCCAAAAATGTTGCGTTGGACCCAGCGTCCAATGCAATGAACATTTCGAAAGGACGTGTTGGCTTTGAGCCCACGGTCTTGAATTGTACAACGGACCCCCATGAGAGGCATATAATCTACCAATGGCAAGGGGTCGGTATGGTGGGGATGACTGGGGACATTAGTGATTTCAGCAATAAGTGGGATGGTGACAAAGATATCACCGAATGGCATGTGAGATACAAATTGGTACGTGTCATGATTCACAGATGCTTGATCAATTGAATTGTAAAAGGTAGTGACAAGATCGGGGCAATAGTATGCATCGTGCTCATTGTTATCATAGACCAAAGAGTACCAATTCCAAGCATGTATTCTATCCACAAAAATGTGCCCATACCCCCTACTGTCATTCAAAAGTATAGAAAAATCCCTTTCCACATACAAATTCGGTGCCATATATGCTAATGGAATGTAAAGCAAAGGATTTGAGATAGGAAAATGCAAACCACCCCCGGAGATCGTGGGGGGATATCCAAAACAGTTGTGCAGAAGGCACCCGAGACAGAATTGGGAAGAGTTGCTCTGGATCTGCCACTGGAAGTAGAAGTCAGCCAGGCAGAATTTTTCTGGGCGCCAGAGGTGGCCGGAGTGCGGTGGATCTGCGGCTGGAAGTGGGTTTTTGCGGCAGAATAGAGGAGTCTGGTGAAGGGGAAAGTTGGCAGAGGTCGGCTCTTGAGGAAGGTTCTCAGATCTGAAGGGATTTCTGCGTTTGAGGGAGAAGGAGTTGGTGAGGAGAGTATTTATAGGGGTAGGAAAAAATGGGATTTCCAAATTTATCCCTAGGTCAAAGGTATATTTACAACCCTAGGTCAAAGGAGTTTGGAAATGAATGGAATCCTAGGGAAGAGAAAATCCTAGGAATGTGAAACTTTTATAAGCACAAAAATCCCTAAATTTTTTTTATTTACAAAAAATGTAAAAGAAAATTATTTACAAGTGTGGTCCCAAAATGATATTCAGGAAAATGCACGGGAAACTATACAGATGGAATTGTCACAAATAAACTGGGTCACAAAGACCCAATTCATGAACTTCGTGTGACACGGGATCAGTGGTAAAGAATGGCTTAAGACGTTGACCGTTCACAGTGAATTTGTTGCCATTATTTGGGTCAAGAATCTCAATTGCACCATGGGAGAAAACTTTTTGAACAATGAATGGCCCTGACCACCTGGTTCTCAATTTACCAGGGAAAAGGTGGAGTCGTGAATTGTACAACAGAACCTTTTGTCCTACGACAAAAATCTTTCGGTGAATGGATTTATCGTGAAAAAGCTTGGTTCTGTGTTTAGTGATCCGAGCATTGTCATATACCTCGTTTCTCAGCTCTTCAAGCTCAGATAGCTGCAACTTCCTTAAAGCACCGGCTTTATCCAAATCCAAGTTCAGCTGCTTTAAAGCCCACATAGCTCGGTGTTCTAATTCAACAAGCAAGTGACAAGGTTTCTCAAATACAACTCGATATGGAGACATACCGAGGACAGTCTTGTAAGCGGTCCTGTATGCCCATAAGGCATCAGTGAGTTTGATGGACCAATCCTTACGGTTCTGTCCTACAGTTTTCTCCAAAATGAGTTTTATCTGTCTATTCGTGACTTCAACTTGCCCGTTGGTTTGAGGATGATAAGCCGTGGACAATTTGTGAGTGATAGAGTATTTACGCATCAAGGCTTCAAAAGCCCTATTGCAAAAATGACTCCCATTATCGCTTATTATCGCACGGGGGGCTCCAAAGCGAGAAATGATGTTTTCTCTTAAAAACTTAATGACAACATGGTTGTCATTCGTCCGTGTTGGAATTGCTTCAGCCCACTTGGAAACATAATCTACGGCTACCAAAATGTATTGGTTACTGTAAGACAGAGGAAAGGGTCCCATAAAATCGATGCCCCAGAGGTCGAAAATTTCAACTTCCAAGATGGGTGTGAGGGGCATCATGTCTCTTTGTGTGATACGACCCGTCATTTGACACTTATCACAAAGTTTGCAAAAATTGTATGCATCCTTAAAGAGAGTGGGCCAGTAGAATCCACTCTGAAGCACTTTCTCAGCAGTTTTCCGTGGACCAAAATGTCCACCGCAAGCTAACTTGTGACAGAATGTCAAAACGCTCTGATGTTCATCCTCAGGAAGGCATCTACGTATGATTTGGTCAGGACAGTACTTGAATAAATATGGTTCATCCCAAAAGAAGAACCGCATTTGGCGCAAAAAACGATGTTTTTCTTGTCCTGACCAATGAGAAGGTATTTGCCTGGTAGCAAGGTAATTTACTATATCAGCATACCAGGGCTCTCCACATATCTCAAAAATGTGCTCGTCGGGAAAATCATCATTAATCGGTATATTCTCCTTAGGTGCATTTGGGATTCTCGACAAATGATCAGCTACCACGTTCTCAACGCCCTTTTTATCTTTAATCTCCAAATCAAACTCTTGCAAAAGAAGTATCCATCGTATCAGTCTTGCCTTAGCATCCTTCTTTTGCATCAAGTATTTAAGGGCGGAGTGATCAGTGAAAATAACAGTTCTGGACCCTAGCAGATATTGACGAAATTTCTCCAACGCAAAGACAACCGCTAAAAATTCCTTTTCAGTAGTTGTGTAATTGAGTTGGGCATCATTCAGCGTTCTGCTAGCATAATAGATTACATGTTGCCTATTATCAATACGCTGTCCTAAAACAGCGCCTATAGCAAAGTCTGAGGCATCACACATAATCTCAAAAGGCTTGGTCCAGTCTGGTGCAGATATGATCGGTGCAGAGACAAGTCTACTCTTAAGCTCCTTCCATGACTTTTGACATTCCTCATCAAAGATAAAGGGTACATCCTTTCCTAAGAGATTTGTCAAGGGTCTTGCAATGTTGCTAAACCCTTGAATAAATCGCCTATAGAAACCGGCGTGCCCTAAGAATGATCTAATGTCCTTTAAGCACGTCGGTTCAGTGAGCTTTGTTATGACTTCCACTTTGGACTTGTCTACCTCGATTCCTATTCTTGATACCTTGTGCCCAAGCACGATTCCTTGCCTGACCATAAAATGACACTTTTCTCAGTTAAGTGTCAAATTTTTTTCCATACAGCGTTGTAACACCAACTTTAAATGGTACAAGCATTGCTCAAAGGAATACCCATAGATCGAAAAATCATCCATAAAAATTTCCAAAAATTTCTCTACCATATCCGAAAAGAGGCTCAACATGCAACGTTGAAAAGTTGCAGGAGCATTGCAAAGACCGAAGGGCATCCTTCGGTAAGCAAATGTTCCAAAGGGACAGGTGAAGGTAGTCTTCTCTTGGTCTTCGGGAGCAATTGGGATCTGATTATATCCTGAATATCCATCAAGGAAACAATAGTACTCGTGTCCCGCCAATCTCTCCAGCATTTGATCAATAAATGGAAGTGGAAAGTGGTCTTTACGTGTGGCGGTATTCAACTTCCTGTAATCAATACAAACTCGAATCTTCGTTGGAAGACGTGTTTGTATTAATTCTTTATTCTCATTTTCCACCACCATAAATCCAGCTTTCTTAGGCACAGCATGAACTGGACTTACCCATTGACTATCAGATATGGGATAGATAATCCCATTGTCTAATAGTTTCAAAATCTCAGATCTAACAGCTTCTTGCATAATGGGGTTAAGTCTACGCTGTGGGTCTCGTTTAGGCTTGGCATCTTCCGTCAAGTGAATTCTATGTTGGACAATGGAAGGACTAATCCCCTTGATATCAGCCATGGTCCAACCAATGGCCTCTCTATTTTCCCTTAACACAGTCAGAAGGTCCTCTTCTTGTTGTTCAGTAAGATTGGATGCAATTATTACAGGAAAGGATTCCTTCTCATCTAAGTATTTGTACTTGAGATGATCGGGAAGAGCCTTAAGCTCAGAAGAAGGTACCGGATCTATCACAGGTTGCTCATTGTGCAAGGGAAGAATAGGGGTGGAATTAGTTGTCCGTTCAACATTTGATCCAACAATCTGATCCAGGTTGAAGTCATCCGACTCCAACTCAAACTCCTCTTCAGACTCATACTCCACCTCGTCCACATGTTCACTGGTCAAACCCTCAATCAAATTTACTTCGAAGGAATCATTGTCCACATCCCTTGGCTGCTTCCCCAGATGGAAGACATTCACCTCTTTCGTCATATCTCCGAACGTTAACCGCATCGATCCATTTCTACAATTGATTATTGCATTTGCAGTGGCTAAGAAAGGACGTCCGAGAATGACGGGTGTTTGCGCTCTGTGATTTTGTACGGGCTGTGTTTCAAGAACAACAAAGTCCACGGGGTAAATAAATTCCCCGACCCGTATCAAAACATCTGTAATTTCCCCCTTTGGAATCTTTACAGAGCGGTCAGCCAATTGGATAGTCATCTGGGTTGGACGAAGGTTGCCTAACCCTAACTGCTGATAGACGGAAAAGGGGAGAAGATTGATGCTCGCACCCAAGTCTAGCAAAGCCCTATTTATGGTGGTCTGCCCTATGATACAAGAAATGGTAGGGCTCCCTGGATCTTTGTACTTCACAGGGATCGGACCATTGAGCAGTTCACTTATGTTGGAAGCCAAAAAGACTTTTTTAGGGACATTTGCTTTCCTCTTTTTAGTACACATTTCTTTCAAAAACTTGGCGTAGGATGGGACTTGTTGAATGGCATCTAAGAGAGGGACATTGATTTGTACTTGGTTGAATATCTCTCTTATCTTCTCCATGTGAGCATTCATCTTATGATTTGTAAGCCTATTTGGGAATGGGACAACAGGCTTATATGTTTGCTCATCAACTTTCTCTTTTCCTTTTGACTGAGAAGTGGATGGTTGTGTGCTTGATGAAGGATTGTCTTGCATGGGTTGAATTGGAACAGAAGGTGGTGACACAGATTTGGGAGACTGATTTGAAACCTTGTTATCTACACGTTTTTCAGATCTAAGGATTTGAATTGCTTGGCATTGCTGGGTCCCAAGTCTTCAACTTCGTGCAGAGGAAAATGGGCTTTGGGATTGGGCACAGGTTGGCTAGGTAGCATTCCTTTTTGTCTTTCAGTCAAAGAGTTAGCCAACTGCCCTATTTGAATTTGCAATTTGTTCATGTCCTGCTGCTGATTGTTCATCATTGAAGCTTGGTTCTTAGATAAGGTCTCTATCATTTTCTCCAAATCAGAAAGTCTTTTGTCTGAAGGATTGGGTGGTGGATGATGCTGAAATTGGGGCTGAAAATTTCCTTGATATGGCACAGGATTTTGATATGACTGGAATCTGGGTGGACTCTGGTATGAATGAACATTTGGTGGGTTCTGGTGGTAAGTCGGTGGATGAGACTGAGCAGGGTATTGTTGTGGAAATGGTTGTCTCGGCTGCTCAGGGCCAGACTGACTCCAAGAGAAATTCGGATGGTTTCGTCATCCCGGATTATAGATTTTGGAGTAAGGATTGTAAGTGGGTCTGGTGTACGTGGCATTTGTACTCTCCTGAAACATTTGAGTTTGATAAACTGAACACTCCTCAAACAGATGATTCAGATCATGGCAGTAGGTACAACCCGGATTAACAACAGATGGGTTGACCTGATTCACAGCAGAGTTTTCCCTGGACTCTAGCAACTCAATCCTCTTCATCAACTGAGTTATCTTAGCTTCTGCAGCTATTGAGGATTCTATGGAATGTAAACCAGTTCTGGAAGTTGTGGGTGCAGGTTTCTCAGCACATGATTCCCACTGGACTGTCTTTTCAGCTAATGCCTCAAAAAGATCCCAACCCTGATCTTCATCCTTCTTTAAGAATTTCCTTGACACATGGTTTCAAGGAGCGTCTTAGTCTGATAATCAAGCCCATCATAGATAATATGGCACTGGCGCCATTTTTCTATACCGTGATGGGGACACAGGGCTACTAGGTCTTTGAAGCGCTCAAAATACTTCCAAAACGGTTCATTGGCTTCTTGTTTGAATTGCATTATATTCTTCCTCATAAGGGCTGTCTTATGGATAGGATAAAACTTTTTAAGAAAGACCTTAACGAAATCATCCCAAGAAGAAATTGAGCTAACTGGGAGATTATAAAGCCACTTCTTAGCGATATCCTTAAGTGCAAAAGGTATAAACCTAAGTCTGACAGCATCCTCGGTCAACTGGGAAATTCTCATCATAAGGCATACTTCTTCAAACTCTCGGATGAAGAAGTACGCATCCTCAGATTCAAGGCCATGGAATCGTGGAAGTGTGTTTATGAACTGGGGCTTCAACTCAAAGTTATTTCCATTAGTGTTTGGGAGGAGAATGCACGATGGAAGTGATGTGCGAATCGGATAGAACTTGTCCTGCAACGAAACGTTGGTGGTCATGATTGTGTCGAGTGGTGTTGTATGTGGCAGTGTAGAAGTTCTTACAAGCCTAGCAGAATTCGGATCTCGATACCACTCTTGCATACAATTACTCAATCAACGTGCACCTTTCACACAGGCGGAAAATGAAAAAAAATAACAATCAAGAAAAAGGAAAAAAATCAATCCAAGCTTTCTAGGTTTCCTGGACCTAGACGACTCCTAACTTTAGATCGTCCACAGGAGGTTCGGTGTAGACTTTGACTATAAGCAAATCAGCCAGGGAAGGGTAAGGTTGGTGGGAGGTTTTCCGTCAGAGACGTTCCTTAATTAAGTAACCAACAACCTTCGGGCTTTCGGCCCTCAACCCCTTTCCTAGACACTGATTTTACAAAAGTCACTTTCCAACACTTTTCCCCCTTAGGATAATCTCCTAAGTGAGTCCGGATGTCCCTAGGGCCAACGTCTAGCAATTTTTAATTAGAAGCTTAGGATTGTGAGTGCGTGGGAAAATGGTTTTTGGGCTAAGGAAGGGGTGATAAAATCCCCACCTTATCTTTTTATGGGATTTGCCCTTAAAGTTTCTTTGTGCAAGTGTACGATATCAACAAACAAGGTTCACTCAAAGCTTAATTAAATCAAACAAAGAGTGAGTCCTAGTCTATATGCTATGCTTACGTACCTTGTCTCCAGCACTCTTCAACAGTAAATGTAAAGGAATTGAAAGACACGTGCCTAGTATGCAAATGTCTAAACAATTTTCTTAACTTGCAACAAATTTTTTACTGTTGATTAGCAGATATCAGGTGAAGCAAACAAGATTTAAAGTATTGCAGCAGCAGTATTTTGCAGAGAATCAAGCCCTGCAGAAAAGTGGTCAGTAGTCAACTCTTCCTTGCCGCAATTCTGCGGCAAAATCCCAGAATTTGCGGCAATTCAGAGGGATCCTGGTCTCTGCTTTCGAGAGCAGAGGCCCAGGTCCACTTATATGTTTCTGCAATGCAAGATTTACTGTTTCTTCAACCTGTACCTGCAACAGAGAAGAGTATTCATTTTAATTCTTCACTTGAAAACAAATACCGTTGCTCTCCCCGGCAACGGCGCCAAAAATTTGATTGGGAAAGAGTAATGTAGAGTTATTACACAAGTATTCAATTAAAGAAGAAAGGTTTAGAGTTAACCTTTATGCTCGTTTACTCCACAAATGTATTTAAAGATCAATATACCCTTTCCAATCTCCGCTATAGCAATGGCTATACCGGGTCGATTCTCCGGGAGAGCTAGCGATAGAAGCGTTACGGTATGGAGTGAAGAAATGAAAAACGAAATGTCTTCTATGTATTTACACAAATGCAAGAAGCAACATGAAAAGAAGTGATGGATTTGTGCATTATGGAAAAAGAAATCAAAAGAACTTGGGTGAAGTGTGTTGCAAAGAAAGAAAAGCTAGTAAAGAAAGTGTTAGAAAACTTTAGATGAGAAAGTACATGGCTAGCTAATTTTACCTCATTGCTAACTTGCTAAACTCAATGGTGATGCTTGATTGCCTCATGTTGATTCATTGGCAATAAGGATATCTTGCGTGTTTGTTCAAGTGTTTTACCGTTATGAAGATGAGTGTTCTCTTGTTCTTAGCTTGAAGCCTCATATGAATTCATTGGCTCTCTAGATAGATGTTCAATGATGAACTTTAGGATTGGTACTCAAAGATGCTAAGTTCGAAGAATCAACATTCATTCAAACATTCAAGACATAACAACAAATTAGCTTGAAGTAGAGAAGTTGTTCTTACAAGTAGCATATATAGGTGATCCATCTCCATGTTCCATCAAAGGCACTTGTTCTAGACAAGGCTCTAAATGAGGCACACATGAGTCATATGGAGTATGAACAAACAATTGCCAAGGGAAAGCAACTCATCTTCCTTGGTAAGTAAAAGAAATATCACAATGCAAGTATAAAGACAAGCATCATCCAAAGAGATAGAAGTTAGCTAGGTAAGTTCTTAGCTAGCCATGCAATAGAGATTTAGCTATCCATTATACTAGAAACAAAGCAACTATTCATGATGTAAAGCAATTAGAACTAAAGCAAATGAAATAACACTAGAATGAAAACAAGAATTTAAAGCAAAGTAAAGTAAAGCATACTAGAGGTTGCAAAGAGATGAATGGAGCTCTTTTGATAAATCCTTGCCTACAAGAATGTCACTTTCTTGATACAAGCTTTCAAACAGCACTCTCTCTCTCACTTTGTCAAAATCTCTAGGAGGAAGAAGATGAAGACTAAAAACCTAGGAGAAAACAAAATACAAGAATTTCCCCTATTTTCTTCTCTCTCTTCTCTGCTCTCACACACAGACCCTGGTCCTCTATTTATAGCCATCCATGAGAAGGATCTAGAGCCCTGGCCGTTGGCGCAAAATCCGGGCTCCAACTGCCTCCAAACCGCCGCAGATACGCGGGAATATCCCAGTTTTGGCGGCAAAATCTGGGTCGTTGAGCCCAGATTTTCTGTTGTGATTTGGTTGTTAGGTTGTTATCCACGTGGTCTTCTGGAAGATCCAATTGGCGCGCGGATCTCAACTGAATCCAAATTCAAATCTTGGGCTCTTTTGGGCTTATGGATTTAATCACTTTAATTATTGCTAATTAAAGTGATTAATGGGCTTTTTCTCTTTTAAGTTGTGGACCTGTAAAAATAGAGAGAAAGGGGTTAAAAATCACATTTTAATTACAATATGCATAGTATGGAAGTGGTAAAATATGCAAATATGTATAACAATCAGGGTGGCCTAATGCTTCGAGCACGGAAGCATAGGACGGTCTCCACGACTAAGATTTCAGAACAGAAACCAGAAGCAGAATTCTGCCAACACCCTTCAGCCTCGCGTGTGGCTAATCGGGTTCCTTGCGAACCTAAGTATCCTCTGCCAAAGCGGATGTGGAGGCCTAAACAGAAGACTCTGGCTGAAGCTTCAGGCGTAGCTACGCCAAAACCGCGTCTGTCTCGCAAAGAAAAAGGCAAGATGCCGGTCTGCTCCTACAATGCTGCCAACCATGAAGTCACGACGGCAATCATACCGTCGCCCAATTCAAGAGCAGCAACGCATTGTGCCAGCCTTGTTCATACAAGCGAAGCTACTGTACCTCAGCGTACTCAGCGGGTTCATCCCCTTCGCAGCAGCATAGCGGATAAAGCACCACAGCGTGCTCCGCTTTCTAGTGCGTCAAGCACTAAGTTCGCGCCTATTGGCAAAGCTAGAACTCAAGCATTACTCAGTGCTAATCCTTTCTGCAGGGATAAAAGGAACAAGACATTCTCCTATACGCTATCCAAGGGAGCTTCTGCACCAGATCGTTTAAGCCCAACTGGGTCTGACCTGCGGGAATTCTTGACGAACAAACGGAAGTCGAAATCTTTTCGAACTACTTTCCCCTTTTGTCAGCTGGTGACCGTCCACTCGGTCCATTGCCGGCTGGGACCAATCCCTGCCACTTCTCCAGGCCGACGATCAGTTTTTGATCAACTATCGGTACAGGCCCCGGTGAAACATCGTAAAAGGAGCATCTCGCGAGATCTACCCTCTGCATCCGTCAACATGGCCGGAAGAGGACAAGAATTACGCAGGGGAAGACAAGCATCTGACGACACCCCCTACAGCTCCCCAAATCCAGATTACAGCCCAGGCTTAGGCGAAGTCTTGGTGCATGAAGAGGGTGTTTTTCGAAACACCAGATCTAGGGTGGCGATATCCTATAATTATGAACAGCCTTCCTCCTCAACGGCCCTAGCCTCATCGGGGCCCAGGAGAGCACTCCAGCCATCGGATGAAGAGGACAAAGACAGTGGGTACGCCTCTTCGGCGATAGTTAGCTCAGTGCGAACAGACAGAGCATCAGTTAATATGGCTGATAACACTAATGACGACCTTCATCGACGCCTGGAAGCTCAGGAACAAACTTCCAAAACCCAGCAAGAGGCCCTGGATAATATTCAATAGATGCTTGCTCGACTCCTCAGCAATCGGAATGACAATGATACCGGGAGCAATCACGATGAGGAGGAACATTTCAGCAATGAGCAGCCAAAGACGGAAAAATCTAAAGAGGGTTCTTCCTTAGACACCGAAGTCCTCAAAAGCCTCCAGGCTCAAATCGCATCCCTAGCTCAGAGGGATGAATTAAAGAAAATAGGGGCAGTCCGTCCTTACCCATTGGAGTGGGATTCGGTGCCATATCTACCGAAGTTCAAACCACCAACGTTGCATACGTATGATGGTAAGAGTTCACCAAATCAGCACATCTACTACTTTCGGTCTTAGACTGGTAATGTTATAAGCAACGACGCCATCATGGCTAGGCTGTTCATTGGCACCTTAAAGGGGATGGCATTTGACTGGTTCCGAAGTCTCCCTCCGGGCTCTATCAATTCCTGGATCGACCTGGAAACCCGGTTCCTCTCTCGTTTCTATGAGGACGATACCGAGGTAACCATGGACAAGCTCCTCTCCACGGTGCAGAAGAAGGGCGAATCCGTCCGTGACTACATTGAGCGGTTCAGAAACTTATCCTTGATGTGCCCAGCAGGGATGCCGTTACCCATGCTCTTGCAGACGTGCAGGCACAACTTCCTGGACCAAGTAGAAGTTCGCATGGGGGCTGTCAAGGCCCACACTTGAAAGAATTGGTCGAACAAGCTGAGATAGCCGAAAAGTCGGCTAAAAAGTTCGAACCATCCACCCTTAGAGGCAAATGGGGTATGAACAGTAAAGGACGTAGCGACCTACCGCAGTCTTCTCAAGCCAAAGGGAAAGAGACTATGTTTGTGGAGTTATCCGGGGATGTGCAGTCAAAGGCCAAAAAGAGTGGCTTCAATAATCAGGAGCCTAAGTTCCCTCCAAAACAGTACTTCTTCAAAGACGATCAGGTGGTCACGATATTCCATTTGCTCCACAAAGGGAATAAAATGAAGCTACCAGACGCTCGGCGTCCCAATGAGATAGGACGCACAAATGACCCCAAATACTGTCTCTACCACAGGATGATTCACCATCCTACTGACAAGTGCTATGTCCTCAAGGACAGAATTCAAGCCTTGATCGATGCCGGGGTTCTGACATTGAAGACAGAGCAGAAGAAAGTC
Organism: Agave tequilana; assembly: GCA_038442645.1. Taxonomy (NCBI): domain Eukaryota; kingdom Viridiplantae; phylum Streptophyta; class Magnoliopsida; order Asparagales; family Asparagaceae; genus Agave; species Agave tequilana. The sequence continues at coordinate 119,108 of JAVJIF010003786.1, read as the reverse complement.
ACTGCAATATGGTGACTCTCGAGTTCGGCAGCACCCAAAAGGTCACAGTTCCTGACGGGACCTATCCAGCCCCTGCACCGCGGTTGGAAGTCAAGCATCCTCCAGCTACAACTCAAAACAATAAGGGTCTTGTTCCCTTAACATTGGAGACAGGGGAAGTCATGTGGATACACCCAGACCTCGTCCAAGACGTGCAGTAGGATTCAAAGAAGCCTAAGTCAAAGGGTAAATCTTGCAATGTCATCTCCATCCTGCCAGACGACGACAATCTTACATCGGCTTCCCTCAGTGATTCTGAAGGAGAAAAGCATGCTTGCGCAGCGCAAGCCGATGCGCCTCAACAGACGGGTACCCGATCCGGAAAATCATACTTGAGGCAGTATGAAAAGTTTACTGACGAGATACAACACAAACAATGTCAGTACCAATGTCAGCACCCACTCCAATTCCAACCAAGGGAAAGAGAGGCCTAAGGAGGTACGATTCGACCACGTGTTGAAGAAACCATCAGGCCAAGGGTTTGATACGCCCTTTCGGTTTGACATATTGGCTCAACTGGCCAATATCCCAGCTCGTATCACTATACACGAGCTCCTTCGCCTCTCAAAAGAGACAAGAGAAGCACTCAGGGATGCGCTAGCCAATTCAGAGTCCTTTCTGACATGCATGCCTGAGGTCCCTAACGACGACGTTCAGTCTCCTTGCCCAGAATGTCATCATACACAATCCAAGGTGCCTGCTATTACATTCACGGCGGAAGATATGCTTCTCAAAGACAACAAGCACGATCGACCTCTGTACTACACCAGATATATCGGTTCAACGTGCATTGAAAGAATACAAGTCGATCCGGGTCCGCATTCAGCATCATCCCCAAAAGGCTTCTCTACTTCCTCGGCATACCGCTGTATAGGTTGTCCGCAATCACTACTACAATATACGGTTTCAATGCCGGAAGCAGTCACCCACTTGGGAAAATCCGGCTCCGTTGCAGAATCAGGAGCCTGAAGTCAGAAGTAACATGCTATGTCATTGACGCTGACACGTCATATAACCTGTTGCTAGGACGACCATGGATACATGCCAACTGGATCGTTCCCTCTACTCTGCACCAATGCTTCAAATATGTTGAAGATGACGCGACAATACGAACTGTCTTTGCTGAGAAGCAACCATTCAAAGGGGTGGAGAATTACTTCACCGACGCTCTCCTGTATCAAGAGGCCGGTGGAACACCTAAAGAACCATTGTCGGACGATGATGAAAGTGGCAATGAGGCGAATTCAGAATCCGAAGCAGGCATGCCAGCCATTCTGATTGGTGAACCAATTATAGCATGTCTCAATAATCCCCAATGTAATACTCCTTCAGAGGATGAAGGTGAATGGGTAATTAATGATAATATTTCTTTCAATTATCTTGCGAGTATTGGGCTGTTTGAATCCATTGTGGATGGCTCTCTGCACATGCCCTTACATAAGCCGAGTGCGGCCAGCACACCTATGGAAGCTATAGAAGGGGCCACGCTAGTGATCCGTCCGTCCAAACAAGGTCAGTTACCGATAATCTTCGGTAGAACCCAACCACGGGGACCCACAGCTGCAGATTCAAGTTCAGATTCAGACACTCCACAGTTCTTCCATTACGCGCGGCCGACGCACTATATTATGAAGAAAATGGGATACGACTTGAAGCCTGGAGCGGGCCTGAATTTTGGAAAAGGAAGGCGCGGTTTGATGCGGAACTTTGTGCCTAAAGGGAAGCCTGCAAATTACTATGATAGAACACGCAGGGGGTTGGGATATGTTACACCCACATCGTCAGCAACGGTTCAATTCAAAGACGATGAACCAATTCCATCACATTCAGCCTCCTCCTCCGAGTGGGACTCAGACGTCAGTGTGGGAATGATGTTCGAAAACCTCACTGTTAATATGACTTCAAGCAGTCAAATGGACCCCGCAGAAGCTGTTGATGAGGAACCATGGGCCCAGCATTTGGACCTCCAGTGGGAAAAGCGATTCGAGCTGCGCGAACCACCTACCGAAGATAAGGTGGTGCAGGTCAACTTGGGCAGCCAAGATCATCCCAAACCCATCTTTATAAGTGAAAGCCTATCACTTACAGAAAAGGAAGAATTGATAATACTTGTAAAGAAGTATATAGACGTCTTCGCATGGAGCTACGAAGACATGCCCGGACTTGATCCACAAGTAGCCGTGCACCGTCTAAATATCAAACCTGACGTCAAGCCAGTCAAGCAGCAACAACGTCGGTTTCGCCCAAACATCATGGAAGCTATTGAAGCCGAAGTTCACAAGCTCATAGCATGTGGCTTTATCCGGGAGGAACAACATCCAGATTGGGTAGCTAACATCGTCCCCGTCCTCAAGAAGAACGGGAAAATACGGATCTGCATCGACTACCGTGATCTCAATACGGCCTGTCCTAAAGACGAATTCCCACTACCCATCACCGACGTCATGATTGACAACACATGCGGATTCGAAAGGATGTCTTTCATGGACGCTTTTCAGGGTACAACCAGATTAAGATGTATTCCGACGACGGGAAGCATACTTCATTCCGAACACCATTGGGGGTATACTGCTACACTGTAATGCCATTCGGACTGAAGAACGCCGGAGCAACCTATCAGTGGGCAATGAGTACAATCTTCCACGATCATCTTCGAAAAACGGTGGAATGCTACGTCGACGACATTGCTGTCAAAAGCCGCAATAAGGATGAACATCTTCGCGACCTGAGAACGATGTTCGACATAATGCGGGTTCATCAATTGAAAATGAATCCGACAAAATCCTTTTTGGGAGTGTCAAGTGGCATGTTCCTTGGATTCATTGTCACATCAAAAGGCATTCATCTAGACCCAGACAAAGTCAAAGCCATTCAGAGCATGCATCCACCGAGGAATCTCAAAGAGCTTAGAGGCTTACAAGGCAGGCTGGCTTATATCAGAAGATTCATTGCAAATCTCTTAGGCCGCTGTCAACCGTTCACCCGACTCATAAAAAGGGTGCTTCCTTCATATGGGATCAAGCTTGCCAGGAAGCTTATGAAGACATCAAGGGTACCTCACAAAGCCTCCAGTCTTAGTGGCCCCTACATCAGGGAAACCATTCTTGCTTTATGTAAAAGCTATGGACTACTCTCTCGGTGCCCTCCTTGCTCAAAAGGACGACAATGGTCACGAGCAGGCCATTTATTATCTGAGCAGGACTCTGATAGGGGCGGAATCTCGCTATAATCCTATCGAGAAGGAGTGCTTAGCTCTTGTCTTTGCCGTTCAGAAGACACGACATTATTTGGTTGGCCAAACCATACATGTCATCTCCAGAGTGAACCCATTGCATCTCCTTATGATAAAGCCAGGATCACTGAATTCAAGATTGGCTAAATGGGCACTTCTTTTGTCTCAATACGACATGATCTTTACCCCTCAGAAGGCGGTTAAAGGTCAGGCCCTGGCAGAGTTCTTGGCTGCTCATCCAGTTCCGGAACATTCAAAACTTCACGAGGATATTCCAGATGAAGTCTTCGAGTCCAATGTAACCTCAGAGGATGAAGTGTGGCAGATGTTCTTCGATGGAGCATCACGAATAGGCCCTAAAGGCAAGATCATTGCCGTAGTGGGGGTTGTGTTTATCTCCCCACAGAATCATGTCCTTCCCAGAGCATTTTCTCTGACGGAATCATGCTCCAACAATGTAGCAGAATATAATGCCCTGCTCATTGGTCTTCAGCTTGCCCATGGAATGGGGGTACGCTACCTCGAAGCTTACGGCGATTCAAAATTGATCATCAATTAGGTTAAAGGCGAATACGAAGTTCGCCACGAGGACTTGGTGCCTTATTATCACACGGCCATTGAATTGGCTGACTTATTTAAAGGTTTCTACATCGGGCACGTGTCTCGATCCCAGAATACCAAGGCGGACGCTCTTGCTGCATTAGCAACAACACTAGCCTTACCAGCCGACACCGAGTATCACCTCACAGTCGCAACTCGACATATTGTATGCTCCAAGCACATACTAAGAACTCGAGAAGCCTATAATGTCTCCACGGATCTTGAGTCAAGAGACTGGCGCTTTCCTCTCATTGACTATGCTTTGCACGGTCTGCTTCCAGACGATCCTAAAGAAGCGGCGTCTGTCAGACGAAGGTCTCTCCGTTTCTACTACGATCCAACTTTGAAGACACTTTACCGTCGTTCATATGACGGTGTTCTCCTCCGTTGCCTTTCTCATTCAGAGGCACAGGAAGCGCTTAAAGAAGCTCACGACGGCATTTGTGGAGCTCATCAGCCAGGTCCGAAACTTAAAGACAGGTTGCGTAGGCATGAATATTATTGGCCAACTATGATAGCCGACGCCATCCAATATGCACGAAGGTGTAAAGCATGCCAGATCCATGCAGACTTCATACACCAGCCTTCAGAGTTGCTCCACCCGACTGTTGCTTCATGGCCATTTGAAGCATGGGGAATAGATGTCGTAGGACCAATCAGCCCCTCTTCGACAAAAGGTCACCGGTTCATCCTCGCAATAACTGATTACTTTTCAAAATGGGCGGAAGCTATACCATTAGCTGAAGTCAAACCTCTAATGTGGTTAACTTCATCAAACACCATGTCATCCATCGATTCGGTGTCCCTAGGCGGATCATCCACGACAACGGTCCCCAATTCATAAGCCAAGTGTTCTATCGGTTCTGCGATAAATACCGAATTCAGAATGTGGCTTCAACTGCCTATAATCCTGCCGCCAATGGCTTGGCGGAAGCATTCAACAAAACGATCATCAAGCTACTCAAGAAGTTTGTCTCCTCGAACAAGCGAGATTGGGACGAAAAGCTCGGTGAATGTCTCTGGGCCTATCGAACCACGGTTCGGACACCGACAGGCAATACGCCTTTTTCCTTGGTATATGGGTGCGAAGCAGTCATCCCATTGGAAATCCAGATGCCGTCATTGCGAGTAGCTCTGACCACTAAAATCACATCAGAAGACAATGATCGGTTACGTCTTCAAGAGCTCGAAGCCCTAGATGAGAAGCGACTTCAAGCCCAGCAACATATTGAGCTATATCAAGCTCGAATCTCAAAATCCTTCAATAAGAAGGTCAGACAGAGAGTCTTCCAGAAAGGAGACCTGGTTTTAGCCTTCAGACGACCGATGATTATGACGCACAAGACCAAAGGCAAATTTCAGCCTAAATGGGAAGGACCGTTCATAATAGAAACAGTCTATTCAAACGGAGCATACCGCCTTATGACTTCAGATGGCGACCAACTCATGATGCCAATCAATGACAAGTTCTTAAAAAAGTATTATCCTTAATCAAGGATCCTTCTCATGATCAAGTTAACACTTCACCTCTGATCAAGATCTTTGTGTCCAAAGTACACACAAAGAGAGCCTTCCTCTTCCTCCAAGCGAGATAATACAACCGTAAACCAGTAGGAACCTGGTCGTGCATTGGTTGTCCCGAAGGAGAATCGAGGTTATGCATATAATAACCAGATAATCCGACATCCTTAACGATTAAGGATAGAGGAAAATGTTGGCCTGTAAGCCCAACATAAGTCCTCGACAACTCATCATGCTGAGGGGAATAGCATGGCTAGCCCAACCCAAACGGTAGTTGGTAAAGGCATATCAAACCCGTTGATAGCTGGGGTTTGCTAAAAATCCTAAGGGACCTGTTCCCATTCGATTCCCTCGTTTCTCCCTGTGAGAACGAGACCTCCAAAATCACTTACCATTCTCATCCATAGAATGGTAAGACCACATATATAAATTCCGCTGTTACGTTAACATTAAACCTATGACAGCAATTCCCTCGTTTCTCCCTGTGAGAACGAGACCTCCAAAATCACTTACCAATTCTCATCCATAGAATGGTAAGACCACATATATAAATTCTGCTGTTACATTAACATTAAACCTATGACAGCAATTCCCTCGTTTCTCCCTGTGAGAACGAGACCTCCAAAATCACTTACCGATTCTCATCCATAGAATGGTAAGACCACATATACATTTCGCTGTTACGTTAACATTAAACCTATGACAGTGATTCTCTCGTTTCTCCTTGTGAAAGCAAGACCTTTTTCCAAATTTCATTACAACCTTGAGCCTGTTGACATTTACAAAAGACAGGTCTCGATACTTGTTGACATTTACAAAAGACAAGTATCACCAACCTTGAGCTTGGTGGCGTCTCAATCGGTTATGTCATTGCAACCTCTGAACCAGCAGACAGCCGAGTCTCAATTTTGAGCTTGTTGACATTTACAAAAGACAAGTCTCAACCCCGAGCCCTGTTGACATTTACAAAAGACAGGTCTCGATACTTGTTGACATTTACAAAAGACAAGTATCACCAACCTTGAGCTTGGTGGCGTCTCAATCGGTTATATCATTGCGACCTCTGAACCAGCAGACAGCCGAGTCTCAATTTTGAGCTTGTTGACATTTACAAAAGACAAGTCTCAACCCCGAGCCCTGTTGACATTTGCAAAAGACAGGTCTCGATACTTGTTGACATTTACAAAAGACAAGTATCACCAACCTTGAGCTTGGTGGCGTCTCAATCGGTTATGTCATTGCGACCTCTGAACCAGCAGACAGCCGATTCTCAATTTTGAGCTTGTTGACATTTACAAAAGACAAGTCTCAACCCCGAGCCCTGTTGACATTTACAAAAGATAGGTCTCGATACTTGTTGACATTTATAAAAGACAAGTATCACCAACCTTGAGCTTGGTGGCATCTCAATCGGTTATGTCATTGCGACCTCTGAACCAGCAGACAGCTAAGTCTCAACCTCGAGCCTGTTGACATTTACAAAAGACAGGTCTCAACCATACTTGCTGACATTTACAAAAGGCAAGTATTACCCCTTTAGTCCTGTGAGGGCTAATCTTGAGATTGGTGACTTCTCAATCGGTTATGTCATTGCGACCTCTGAACCGGTAGATGGGCAAGTCTCATTATCCAATCCAACAAGGATTATGTTCTCGAGTGGCTACAATACAACTTTGAAAGGACAATTCAGCAAGTGAAACGAGTTAGAGACTCGATAGGGAGTCAAAACAAAAGAAAGAATTTTCATTGATTCCAAAAGGATGAGATACATGAAGGCACATATACAATGACCTACAGGCGTACATTGTAAGATCTGATCCGCTCTCCAAGGGAAACCAGCCTCGTCCTCCTGTCATCAGCAGCCTGGGCAAGCTCCTGCGACTTCAGCTCAGCCTCATTGAAATCCATTGCCTGGGCCAAACGAGCTTCGACCTCCGCAAAAGTTGCCCTCTGCAACAATCCCTGCTGCGAGAGTTTGTCACTTTGAGCCTTGAGCTGCTCAAGCCGCGCAACTTCTTCAAGACGCACCGGTTCAGCCTTGGACAAGAGAAGGTTTCCCTTCCTAATCATCTCCTTGGCCTTCGCAATCCTATCTTCAGCATCAAGAAGAGCACTGGTGGAAGCATCGATGGCATTTCCAACCTCTGCTTGCCTTGTTTCCAAGGATTTTAAATCAGAGGAAATAGCCTCAGTGGCTTCTTGAGCGGCAAGATGGGCCTCATGCTTTTGAGCGACAAGGCGCGCAAACCGCTCATCAACCAAAGACTCCAAGTCCGAGCGGCTGAGACGGCGCCATTCCTCTACGTCCCTCTCAAATTGATCTACCAGGAGCTCCAAGGCAGCGGCCTGGTGGTACCCTTCAAGGTCCCGAATACTTTCAATATTGCGGAAGAGGACCACCTTCAAAGTTGAGAACGATATAGTCGAACCTTTCAAGACCAGGTCGATGCTTCGCCCTAAGCCTTTGTAAAAACTATCGATTATGTCGCCTATAAAATCGTTTTCAATCTCGGCCACCTCTGGTAGACGGGCAACTTCAGAAAAATCCACCAGCCTGGTTGACACTACCGTGGAAGGAGCAACAGGAACACTAACAGCAGTAAGACAGGCCGTTGGTGATCTCAGCGGAGTCTTCATGGAGATCAGTACACTAGCCACCGCGGAGGTAGGACTAGTGACCATCTCCTGAACAGCAGGTTCAACCACTAGGGTTGGAGAAGTAGGGCTGGTAATCACCCTCAGCTTCGCGCTTGGAAAAACTGTCGGCACCTCACTCGTTGATATAATTGGGAGTGAAGACACCTCCGGGAATGCCGTCCCTTCAACCTCTGGTCTTTCAACCGCCTTGGCCGATAAGAGGGCAGGTCGCCATATAGCGCATCCAACACAGCAGCATCTGCCGCGGTCGAAGCGCTCATATCACCCCTCGACCCCTCGGGAAGATCGTCTGGTTCCCTTGAAGCTAATGCACCTTGAGGCGGAACACCTGCAACAAAATTGTGTTTAGGCAAGACACAATAAATAGTAAAAGCCAAAAGGTCGAAACAATACCAAAGGATGATGTCGCCTCAAACATCTTGGCAGCCGTATCAGTCTCTACGGGCCCCATTGAAAGTCCTTTGCGGAGTCAACACGAATGGCCGGCCCGCTTTCGCTTGCCGAATCTTCCGTGGACCACCCAAAAGAGCTTGACGCTACAGGACTTCCTTTGAAAGTCCCAACGCCCGAAGGGCCAACGTCAGCTGCATCACCTCCGGATTTCTCCGGGACGGCAAAATACCGGCCTCATCACCCCCGTGGTAAGCGGATAGGGGATCATAATGTTCCCCTTGTTCTCCGACGGCCCCAGCTCTCGGGCTCGTCACCGCCTCAGCTCCTACATCACGAAGCAGATAATAAGCGGTCCGGAACACATGGAAGATATATTACAAATATGAAGCTGATCTTACCTAAGTCCGGAGCAATTTCACCAGTAGTCGGTTCACCAACCGATGGTTCAACTACTAATGGGACAAGAGGAGGAACCACCACAGATGGTTCGCCCTTTACAACGACCGTGGGAGCTTGGCGACGAGGCTTCTTCACCAACTCCTTCCTACGAGACACACCTGTCCGTTTGCGCTTGAGAGGGGCATCAGAGCCTTCCTCCTCGGCTTCTTCTATATGTCTTGGGAGAACTGTCCCCATCACGCCAGAACCGGCTGCGAGAGTCTCAGCACCCGCCTCCGCTTCAAAGCGAGGACTTTCCGCATCCGAGGCTTCGCTGTCATCAACAGCAACGAATTATTCTATGCCCGGGACGCGAACTCTCCTACCTCCCTTCTCTCAGAGACCTTCCGCTTCAGCCGCTGAGAAATTAACTTCACACCAGAACTGTTAGCATTGAATCCAAGGGGTGTGGAGTTGGAAGTGGCATACCACTGGCAGAAGCACAGGGTCATTAGAAGATTGGGAGTCCTCAACGGTGTACGCAGCCGCGCCCCAGTACAGCCTGTAATGAAGAATCATCAGGCACGGGCTCCATCAATGAGACTCCCCATGAAAGCCAGATTGAGATTTGGGTTGCCCACATACAGTTGGTCATATCCAAACTGCCGAGCAAACCGACTTGGAACATAGGGCTCCAAATAGCAGGTGTCCCCGCTTCTATACAATAAATGTGAGGGCCGAATGCTGACCAGCCACTCAAAAACTCCCCGGCTCAGAGACGACTGCCCCTCCCCCGCATCTTTGAACTCTTCCCCATAGCCTGCACCCCGAATACGGGGAAAACAGCGAAAGAGACTATAGACGTCATAGCGACGTACTAATTTACGGGCCTCAGCCACGTAAGTCTTCTGCCATGAGCATCCTTCGAATCGGCGGAGGAGCGCCATTCGAACATCTTGCGGGGGATCCTCTCCAGCTTCAATCAAAGAAGGACAATGCAGGGCGAACCACGCCATCAAGTAAGTGTACGGCAGACCTATCCTGGGATTAGGACCATCGCGAGGCGAAATGGCCCCCTTTCCCCGCTTCGTTGCTGGCAACCTGCAAAAAGCCTCCGTTAATGCACGAATGCCTCTCTGGATACAGCATACCATGGCTGGAAGAAGACCCAGAGGACAACCATGAGCCAGACGAATAGCGGGCAGCAAAATATTCGGATGAACAACGTCACCCGAAGAAGACGGCACCACGCACCTCTTCAGCCAGACTGTCAAGAAGCCAGCCAGCAGGGCCTTCCGGGACATCGGCCGGCGAGCCTGATGATGGAAACTCCGAAGGACATCACCCTTCTCATAAGGGCCATCATCTTCCTTCACAACCAAATCCCCTTGGAAGTGCTTTTGCATCTGGTCAAGGATGTCTTCATCAGCAACTCCACAGTGAGCCGCTTCAAGAGTGTTCTCCATATCTGGGAACAAGTAATCTCCCCAGCTCTTTAAGCTACAGGAAGTTCCCTTACTTCCCCCATGCATACTGGAGCAAATGTATAAGTGGCACATTAACTCCCGGTAGGTCTCGAACAAGGCAGGCTCCTGCTTCTCCAGAAGAGCCAATTCTGCCTCGCACGAGAAGTATTCTTCATAGGGAAGAGACCCAAAAGGCAGGGCAGAGACTTCCCACATCTCATGCAAGGCCATGCCCAATTCGCCAATAGGGGTGAAGAAAGTCCCTGAAGCGGGGCAATACAATTCAAAGATGGCGTAGAAACACGCCACGTTCATCTCAATACCGTAGCAGGTCGCCCTGACGGCCTCATAAAGGTTTACCCCCTCCAGATCCTCCCCGAAATGAGCGAGGATGTATACAGTTAAATCCCTCCACCATGCCTTCGGAGGGTGAATCCAGCCTGGAGTCCTGAAGTCAGTGGCCGGGTAGTTCCCATTGACCTTGCAGAATTGGTTGCCAAAGGTCAGCGCCACTGCGGGATTTTCTCCCACTGGGCTCTCTCGCGACACATTCCCAGGATGTAGACCCATTATGCAATAAGGAGGCCCCGCTCTTGCATAACCAGGAGACTGAAGCATCAATTTTCCAATGTGGACAGAGTTAGTGCTCCGGCTCACTTCCCACGACATCTTCCGAGCCTGCGTCATGCTCTGGAAGGAAGACAAAGAAAAATGTCGCTTGTTGGACGGAAGGTAGAACTTCTCACCATCCAACTGGAAAATCCACTGCCCTTCCCCTGCCAGTAGTTGGTGATCAGGATCTGGTGCGGCATCCCCGAACATGAAGTCGGGCTTCCTATAAGTTCGACGGTCAATATCTTCAAGAGAAGCCGTAGTCAAAATACTCCTCGTGGTGTATTGATCACCACCATAAATAAGCGTGTCTCAGACGAGAGAGTTCCCCTCACTAAACAGAGAAGCCTACCCTTGAAATTGCAGGCTGATATTACCGTCCAATCCCCTGGTCATCCCAAATAGATTGTTCGAAGGACCAGGAGTGTAGTGCACTGCAGAAGCAAAGAAGAATCATGATTAGTTCATCAGCCAAGCGAATACAAAGACACAAGTTTCACCAAGGCATAGCCTCGCCCTCTGAACGAAGCTAACAAGGTGACAGCTTCGCCAAAGCTTAGCTTCGCAGTTACAGTCAAGTCCGCATTTCGCAGAAAATGTCTAAGTGTTAGATTCACTTCGAAAAGCTTAAGCAGAAGGCGGCACAGCCCTGAGGGCTAACTTCGCCACAAGTCAAATGCAGACTTCGCATAACAGGATTGCCTTAGCTTTGTTAGCTTTGTTAAAGGAATAGGACGAACTTCGCAGATATGCTAGCTTCGCCGGAAGCTCGTTCCTGTTTTAATCCTATCTCGCATGGAGTTTACCTCCAATAACTGAATTCAAGATGAAGGCAAGGCGGAAATCAAATGAGCAGAAAATGAACTTTCATTGATTTAAAAGGAAAGGTGTTGGCCCAAAGGCCTTCCACTCTAGTTTTGATGATGATTAACTCATGCAGTTATGTGTACTAATAATCTTGTGTTATTTAGTTTCAGATCATTAATCAAGTTATTAGTTGGTGAATGCTTCCACACATCTTTCATATGTTGATTCAAGAGCCCGAGCGTCAAAGATCATATATAGCACTTGCTCAGTGGATCAAGGAGTTTGTGGATCGAGTCGGCTTGGAGATTGCGCTCTACAAGAAGACTTCGGTACCATAGTTTAGTTTTGTGTTTAGATCCAAATTGTAAAGATCAGAATAGTATGATAATGCTCAAGTTCACAACACACACGTTTCATGTTTTGAATAATGGTTTTTGGTTTTTTCGGTTTTAGGTTTAACCGATCTTGGTTTTCATGAATAGATAGATCAAAACAAGTTTACATGGTTTAATGTATATATGATTTGTTCTATATACATACATGCTTTAATTTCCTAGACAAACTTAGTTTTGACTCACTTATTCATGTGTTTTATGTTTTGGTATTTTTGACAAAACATATTTTGGAATTAATGACAAAAACATGGATATATATTTGTTTCATGTATATTGGACTTCTATCCATATGCATCATGCTTCAAAGTGTTTAAATATCATGTTTTTGTATTTGGAAGAGTTTTGGACAAAACGTTTTTTCTATTCAAAATTCAAGTTTTAGAAAATACAGTTTTTGGTTTTTGGTAAAAATGATTAGACACAAAAATAGTTCATATTGATTGATATTTGAGCTAAACTTTTTACCACATGTCTATATATCAATGCAAAATGATAAAACTATTTTTGGCGATTTTTAGAAGTATTAAAAGAATTTTTAAACATGTTTCTAACTTAGTTTTCTGTTCCAGGCTTCACCAGTCGACTAGTCTTCTGACCAAGTCGACTTGGTTGAAGTTGGTCGACCGGGTCGGTCGACCGACGTGCACAGAATTGTGCACGTTTGGCAGACTTGGGACGGTCGACCGTCCGGGTCGACCGGGTCTGAGAGCAGAGCTCTCTGTTTGTTTGGGTCGACCAGGGCGGTCGACCGGTAGCTGCCAACGGGCAAAAATTGACCGTTGGACGGTCGACCGTACGGTCGACCGGCAGGGCTATTTTGGCAAAATCTGCTGCCAACGGTTAGTTTCCAGATTTGCCTATAAATACCCCATTGGAAAGAGTTTTTCTCTAAGAATTTTTGTGCGAATTTTTCCTTACTCTCTGGTGTTTCCATAGCAATCAAAAGAAGTTTTTGGATTCAAATTGAACAATCTATTTGGTGTTTTTGCTAGGGTTTGGAAATTCAAAGAAAAGGGTTTTTGGGAAAAATAGTTTTGATTCATCTTCTACATCTTGGTTTCAGTTTTTCCCAAGGATTTTCTTTGTGATTTTGATTTCCATTCCATTGGTTTTCTCCACACTTGAGCAACATCTACTTTCTTATTCTATAGGATCTTTGTGTGGGAGAAAGAGATGTTTGTGGTTGTTGTTTAGACCACCAAGTTAAAAACCCAATCTTTGTTTGGCTTTGTGCCTTGGGTTGTATCCCTCAAGTTGTGAGGTGATCCTTGTGTTTGCTTTGTGCTAATCCCTCGAGTTGTGAGGTGATTGTTTGTTGGATTGTAGCTTGCCTCAAGGAGGATGTTGTTGTTGTAAAGAGAGGAGTTGGATACTCCTTGTGAGAGTTCTTTGTGGACTAGCTAGTGGATTAGAAATCCTTCGTGTGTCGAAGGCGGGGATGTAGAGCTGGGTGCTCGAACCTCGAAACATATCTTGTTGTTTACGCTTGATCCATTGACTCTCTCTCTATCTCTCTCTTTACTTTGTGCAGTAGAGCTGGGTGCTCGAACCTCGAAACATATCTTGTTGTTTGTGCTTGATCCATTGACTCTCTCTATCTCTCTCTTTACTTTGTGCCTTGCAAATATTCATATTGTGCGTTCATAATTGCTTGGCTTGGTTGTGTGTGCATCATTTGTTGATTGCACTTGAGTGTATTGTATTAAGTTTTTAAATTCCGCATTGAATTCATTAGATTAGCATAATCACCTATTCACCCCCCTCTAGGTGATTTTTCAAAAGGTACATTGATATTACATCAAGGTTGTGTTCAGTTGCTCAGCAAGATCATTTGCGCAAAAGGCATACAAGTGGTTTTATCTGCTTCCAAGCCAGACCAACTGGACACGAAAGGCCTTCCTCCTGCATAAGGCTGTAATCTTCACATAAGGACAGATGGTGCCACCAGGACCGATGGTGCCACCAGGACAAGGTCATGATCTCACAGGTGACGTCCGCTTTCCCGAAGTGGATCATCTCAGATAAGCGACCACCAGCCTCGCCTCAAAAGGGATCATCTCGGATAAGCGACTGCCAACAGCCTCTGGACACACATTAGCTGCCCCAGTTTGTTCCTCCTGCTTAAAAGTAAAGCTTCAACCAGGAAAGCATGAGGCAACTTTTCGGTCTCTTTCATCAAGTCACAAAGTTGGCGAACGTAGCTCACTGCAATGCAAACTGAAACAACTTAGCAGTTAAACACCGAAGAAGCTGCAAAAGCGCTAAGTCAAATTTTTTGGGGCGAAGTAATCTGATTTCAGTTAAAGCAGAGGATAGCCTCGCTTGCACAGTGATGATGGGCTAGCTCAGCAAATGCCAAGTCCTAGCCTCGCCTATATGGCTAAGCCAGACCGATCCTGTGGAACACAGTCTTAGCCCCACCTATATGGCAAGACTGGCTCAACTTTGAAGAAACTAAGTCCCGAGTTCTACCTGCGTAGCGGACTTAACATGCAGTGATCTTTCTCTGATCAAGTCAAGATGATAACTTCGCTGGAAAGCTATGCTGAAATCCTTAACCTGCAATCAGCCAATTGCAAAATGAGGAACAAGGGAAACTAATCCCTGAAGCAGCTGTTAAAGCTAAATTAAGGGAGATGAATTCCCTAAACTTGGTGAAGTCGTTGAATGATCAAGACTTACCAGTCCTTGGCTGGATAATGACCAGAGTGGGCATTCCCACTAATTAAGAGATCTGAGTATCTCTCTCAACCAAGAGAAAAGAAGAAGAGCAGACCACTTCTCTTCAGAGGACCTTAAGTGTCCTATTTATAGGCCTCATGGCCTGAGCGCTGCCGCCTCAAGTGTGGAAGCACGAGCGCATTCAAGGCATTTACTGGGCCTTGAGAAAAGGGACGGTTTCCCTTGGAACCGTGCAAAGGAAGAAAAGTCTCCCTCATAAAAGGCACTCATGGCACCTTGAAGAAAGGGAATATCCTCCCTTGGAAACGCGCGAGGAAAGAATATCTCCCTCGATTAGTGCTAGAGAAGAAGTAATCCTTCTTGTAACCGGCCCACGGCAGTTGAACTCGGGAAAGCGACAGATGTTCCAGAGCGAACCTACCTAGCCGCGAAACTACCCAGACGCGAATCTACATGATTCTTCGGCGAATCTACATCCTAAAGCAGGATTGAAAGCGAACCTGAACTCAACCATCATGGCGACGTTCATACTCCACACACCACCGATCAAAGCAGTTCAAAGTATTTCGAAGTCTGAGCTATTGCAGACTTTCGAAAACTTTAAAGGGGGTCTTGTTGACACTTAAAAAAGACAAGATTCTTATTGGTCCGAGCAATGTCTAAACTTGTTGACATTTACAAAAGACAAGTGACATACGAGCTGAAGACCAGTTTTCACCCATCTCCGAGGGACAGGGAAGCAACTTGGACTCCACTGATCCAGCAAGCAGACAGTGAACCCGGATTGTTTCTGAACAGACCTCAACAGGTCTAAGATGCTAGCACTTAGCATCACATGAGCCCAAAGGGATAGCCTCGCCTGAGAGGCTAAGATCATTCAGCTTCGCCTTGAAGCCATTCAAAGCTCCGCCAGGAAGCTAACTTATAGCTTCGCCTAAATTGCCAAAGCGTAACTTCGCCAGAGGAAGTCAGCTTCGCCCTGAAGCCATTCACAACTGTGCAGAAAGGGTATGTGGTAGCTTCGCCACAGACGACATCTAGCTCCGCCGAAAAGCTTTCTTCAGACTTCGCCAGATACTGCCTCCAGCTCCGTTGTGAGTTCAAAGCGGGCAGCGCCGCTATCGGTCTGCTACGGTCAACCTTTGACCAATCAAATCTCTGGATGAGATCGGATTAATATCAAATCCAATCAAGATCAAATCTGAGATCAAATTTGGCAGTTGATTGCCACAATCTCTTGACTCTCCTAAAACGAGTAAGAAGATCAGGGAAATCCACCAACGATATGGAAAGGATCAAAACAGATCAAGAAGATCAACCGACCTGCCATTCCTAACTTCGCAGAAGCTGATCCTAGCCTCGTAGCAAGGCTACTTTCCAGATTTAAACAGATTTGATTCAATCTGTTTCCATATCTTCAAGGGACGATTATACCCTTGCTCTCCTTATAAATAGCCTATCAGGGGTACAAGGAGAGAAGAGGCAAGGATATCTCCAGAAACAAAGCTTTTCTGAGACAACACGCACAAGAGGACTCCACAAGCAGAGGCTTCTTCACGACGCACCGTGCGCTCTTGAATTCAGAGACTTTTAGAGAATTGCTTCTCTAATCAGGGTGTTGATACCCTAATACCTTCTTCTCAAGGAATCTCCAGAACCAGGCGAGAAGGAATTCCTAATTGAAGGCGGTTTTGAGAAGTAGTAAGAGGGTTCTACCAACCTTCTATTCTCTGATTCCCGGAACCAGGCGAGAAGGGAATCTCATCGCTCGCATCGTCAAAGGGACAAAGTGGTCGCGCGCTGATCAGACTCCTATCGGCACACTTCTCCAGAATCTCTGAGGAGATCTACTTGTAATCTTTTTAAGAATACTTGTAATTTAGCTCCTCAACCCTTTTTATTGTAAGTTTTCCCCTTTTGCAAATCAATGAAAAACAGAAATGTGGCCCAATCAACTTTTCTTTGGGTTCGGAGGAACCCACCAGAAATTTCACTAATATAACTCATTAAAATTGTGTATCCATGAAGGATTTTTATTAAGTATTTGACCCCATCTAATTTTCAAATTCCATAACTGATTTCGGAGTCAAATTTATCAACCACCTCGTCCCAGAATGGAGTGTGAAAAGATAGAACGGTTGACTTGGACTCAGGAAGTATAGGAACTAATACCGACTCAGGAAGGTGACTTAAGTCAAGTAAAGGTTCAGGAGTCGATACTGGTTCAAGAAGTGTGTCCAGGTCAAGAAGTTGAAACTCAAGTCCACATTGATTTTCCAACAATGGAATGTGACTTAATATTGGTGATTCATGTTCAGGAATGATAGGTGGGGGAATCAAAACTGACTCTAACATATTACTCAAGTTTGGTAACAAAATAGGAGTCAATATTGATTCAGAAGTTGAACTGGATCACAGATTTGAGAATCTAGGTCACATATCTCATTGAGTTCAATATCAAAAAAATGAGAACTTACCAATTTGTCAATAGGATTTTCAAAAGTGTAAAATTGGTCAAGTTCAATATGATCATCAAAAATGGGTAATTCAATTTCATGATGAATTGGCACAGGATCCAATGTTGACTCGGGGAAAAAATTAAAATCAGGTGAAGATACCGGAGTCATTATTGAATCAGGAAGTAAAATTGAATCCCTAAGTTGGGGTTCATGATCATATTCATTTTCAAGTTCGATTTCAGGAAAAACATAACTTGCCAGACTGTCAAAATTTGGAGTTTGGGCAAGTTTAAATGATTGTTCTGAAATGGAATCTTGATTTCCAAAACAACCTGACTCTTCGGCTCTAACAGAATGGTTAGTGACATCAGAACTGGTCCAGCGGTGAGAACGTAGAGATTCGACCATCATATCTATGTCACGATTACGAGTGTTTTGAGCCTGAGTCATGGCTTCAAGCATCTTTTCATAGTTGATAGGTTCATTGTTTTGATGAAAAGATGAAGAACTGTCTTGAAAGTGGTAGTGAAATTGCGAGTCCATCAGATTTGGGGATTTGTGGTTGGACTCACGCATACTCATTTCCAAAATTGATAGTTTTCTATTTTGGACTGGTGGAACTGAGTAAGAATCTTGAAAATATTGTGGACTAGGTGGAGAAGGAGGATAAATTGGTTGAAAATTAGACTGGGGAGGTGAATCCCCAATGACTCTGTGAAGAGTTGAAATCATTATGGAAATTATAGTTATTAGGTTGGGGATATGGGTTATATTGATTCGGATAAGACCAATCCGGCACACTAGGTTGGTCAAAGTTATGATATGCCGGGTTGGTAATATCTGAAAATGAAGTCGGTGTGTAATATGGAGTATTATTGAAGTTGGAAAAATTATTATTATAAGCCATATCACACAATAAAATACAAACAAAAAGAAAGAAAAAACAAGCAAAGAAGCAAACAAATAAAAGGAAAAAATTCTAACTAGGTTAGGGTAAACCTATGACCTAGACGACTCCTAACTGATTAGATTGTCCACGGGAGGTTTAATGCAGACTTTGACCACAAGCTAATCAGCCAGGTCAGGGCAAGGTTGGTGGGAGGTTTTCCGTCAAAGACGTTCCTTAATTAAATAACCACCAACCTTCGGGCTTTCGGCCCTCAATCCCTTTCCTAGACACTAATTTGGCAGGAGTCAAATTCCAACACCTTTCCCCCCTTAGGATAATCTCCTAATTGAGTCCGAGATGTCCCTAGGGCCAACGTCTACTCATTTTTAGTTAGGCTTGGGTTAGTGAGTGCTTGGAATCTGATTTTTGGGGTAAGGAAGGGTGATTAAATCCCCACCTTATCTTGTTAATGGGTGGTGCCCTTAAAATCAATTTGTGCAAGTGTACAAGATAAATAAGATTCACTCAAAGCGATATAAATCAACCAAGAAGTGAGTCCTATGCTAAATGCAATGCGTACGTACCTTGCTCCAGCACTCTTCAACAGTAAAAATAAATGAATTGAAAAGACACGTGCCTAAAATGCAAACGTCTAATCAATTTTTTTATCTTTTCAACAAATGTTTTACTGTTGATTATTAGCAGGCTTATGTGATGGCATATAAGAAAAAGTAAAGTTGCAGAAAATTACAATTTGCAAAGCAAGCAGCCCTGCAAAAATAATGTTAGTAGTCCACTCCTTTTTGCCGCGGATCCGCGGCTTTGGCCGCGAAAACGCGGCAAAGCAGAGGGCACTTGGTCTCTGCTTTCTAGAGCAGAGGTCCAAGGCCACTTATATGTTACTGCAACTTTAATTTCCTGCTTTGCTTGCCCTTTAACCTGCAACAGAGAAGAAAGTTCGTTTTAGTTCTAAAAAATTTTAAGAAAAATCAGATTTCAATAAAAACGTTACCCTCCCCGGCAACGGCGCCAAAAATTTGATTGAGGTACAACCTGCACAAAAAATACAGAATTTTAGATTTAGAATGAAGATGTGCAAGTGCTCAATTCTTACCGCTATAGCAAGTGGCTATGCGGGTCGTGATCCACAAGGAGGGTTTTGCGATAGAATCGTTTACGTTTTTGTATTAAAATCTTTATGAAAACCAAACGAGAGTTCTTCTCTGTTTTTAAGTTTAAAAAAAATGGAAAAGAATTATGTTAAAGTTAGAAGAAAATGAGAGATGAAGAAGGTGAAAAAAAATCAGAAAACGGCGAAAGCGACTATGTACAAATGATTATTTACAAGGAAGTGAAAAGGAGTTGTGTTGGTGATTTAATTTACAGAAATGAAAGAAAAGAAAGAAGAGGAAGAAATACTTACCTAGATTGATTGATGACTTACCTGAAAACCTTTGCATGTTCTACCTTTGTTTAGGAGGCGTTCAACGCATAGATCATAAGCCCGAGCTCGGTCCCCGTTCGCATTATATCATCAAGTCTCGCACAAGCATGAAGTGATACGTCTTGAGGAGGAGAACGTCTTCATGAACTATCGTTGGCACTCACATAACATCGTTATACTTGTGCTTTGGAATTCACTTGTAAACTCAACAAAAACAAACGAGGTAAAGTAGAAAGAGGAAGAAGAAAGCAAAAGAAAAGGAAAGTAAAGATACGAACATAAACAAATGTTTACCTTTATTGCTTGAAACAATGAAAGAAAGGAGGAGGGTACATCGGTGTCACTCTCAACATATGCCTCTCTCTCTTACTTACATGAATCATCATCTAACCTAAGCTTACATACAAGTTACATAAAAAGAAAAGAAACACCTAAACTAAGAAATGGAAAACTTGGCTAAATTCTATCTCTGCATGGTTGTCCCATTTTCAGCGAACATACTGGCTTTTTATAGGCAAAACCCTAACCATCAGGATCCCGGGGAGATCGGGGGAGCAAACGCTCCCCCTAACTCCCTAACCAAGCCGCAAAAACGTGGCTTGGGCCGCGGCCAGGGTGTGGCCAGGTGGCCACACCCTGTTGGTGGGTCGCCCTGGTTTCACTTTCTGCTTTTATCTTCAGTTGGTTTTTTCAGTTTGAGTCCCGTATTGTGATGAAATGGCCTTGGATTCTTAGCTTTAACCGATCGATTCTGAGAGGATTCTTCTCAACCAGTTTTCAACCTCTTGATTTTGCCCTGATTCAGTGAGCTCGAATTAATTCTGATTTAATTCAGAATTTTGGTGGGCTTTGGGCTCATTTCTCTTCATCTCCTTAAAGAATGGGCCTGCAAATAAATTAAGCAATTAATTAAGACAATGTAAAGTTTTATTCTAGAATAAGTATGGAAATATGATACTAAATATGCAACATTAGAGATCAATCACTCACATATTTTTACTTCAAAGTATTTCAATGAACATATTTTTGTGGAATTTATCGGATTTAGTAGAATTTTTATGAGTTTTACAAGTCCAAGCTTTAATCTCCTAAAACCCAATTTTTGGGCTGCTTGCGGTCGACTGACCGGTCGACTGAAGACAGGCTCGGTCGACCGCATGGTCGACCGACGTGCACAACATGCACGAGCCTTGATCGATCGGCCGGGTTAGTCGACCGACTGAGAGACAGTAAGTCTCAGTTGGGTCGCGGTCGACTGACCGGTCAACCGACAGAGCTTGTCTTGGGGAGCGGTCGACCGGGCGATCGATCGCAACCCCAACGGTCAATTATATGACCGTTGGCAGGTCGACCGGCCGGTCGACTGATAGATCATTCTGGCCCCCAACAGCTAGTTTTTTACAGCCTCTATAAAAGGGACTTTTGGGCCATTTTTTAAAGATTTTTTCACAAATTTTGGAGCTAGTTTTTCCTATCTTCCACAGAGTTTTCTCTACAAGTTTTTGAGCTTAAGTTCTATATCAAAAGGAGAGTTTATCAAGAGTGTTTATCTTGATCTTTTTCAAAAAATTTATTGAGTTTTTTACTTCCACTTCTATCTTATTTTTCTCACACAAGCTTGAGCTTTTCATATCCATATCTATCTTCTAGGATCTTTATTGTGACAGTGTTTGTTGGTGATCAAGAGAAGAGATCATCAAGTATTTCAATTTGTAATTTGAAGGAGTTGTAGAGGTTGTGGCCTCGGTGAGCTTGTGGGTTCGCGTGTGTTGTTCTTGCGGGAATAAGTGAAGGACTTGCTGGTCCAAGAGTTCTTGAGGGAGCTCGTTGTAGGTGTTGTGGCACTGAGTGATCTTGCGGGATTGATTATAGTAAAAATCCTTCATGGTGGTGAAGGCGGGGACGTAGAGCAAGTGGCTCGTACCTCGAAACAAATCTCCCGTGTTTGCGATTGCTTATCCTCTCTCTCACCTGTGTTTGTATCTTGCGTGCTTATTATAATTATGCTCATCTATTGCATGCTTGATATTGCTTGTGCTCAACAGATTTATATGCTTGAAATTGATTGTGTGCTCACACTTGTATTTAACCAAGAGAGCTATCATTGCATCTCAACTCTTAATATAGAGGAATCTTGAGGAGAAGTCTAGAACTATTCACCGGGAATTCGGCTTCACTCTTTGATTATTCATTGTGTGTTAGCATAATAGTTTTAGTTTGCATGATTAGCTTTCCGCATTTGTTTGGCATTAGATTAGCTAGTTACCTATTAACCCCCTTTAGGTAACCTACACTGGTCTCATCTTCAAGCACGCTCTCCCTTATCCATTTCAACCTATAAATACCATCACTTCAGAAGGCAAAGGGGTACCACTCCAGAAGAGAGTCAGGATTAAGTTTATGCTTTAGATTTAACTTAGATTTTTGTTTTTCTTTTAATGCAAATTTTCATTTCTTTATGTAACTTAGATGAGAGAAGAGCTTCATAAGAGAAAGAGAGTGTAGGCCGTATTGAGAAGTGACACTAGTGTAAGTTTTCTTCCTTTCTTTTATTGTTACTTAATTGAAATGCATTTTATGTTATTCTTTGTTTTCCTTTGAGGTGCTTATAAATCCAAATGAATTCGATAGCCTCGAATATGCCTTGCCCTTGCAAGTGTCATTGATGGCTTATGGTGTTGGATAACCATTTTTGTTTTATTTTCTGCTCGCACTTTTAGTTCATAGTTTAGATTGAGAATGGGAAAGATCCTATATATCATACTATGATCGCCTTTAAGCCAAGGTAAGTCGTTCGGATAAAAGGTAAAGCAAGCACCAAAGAGGAAGTATTCTTCAGTTTTTATTTCTTTTTATTTCTTAGTTTAGAAACACGTTCTAAAAATCAACTATTTCTTCCTTCCTTTGATTCTTTCTTTTTAACTAAGCTTTCCTTTTTTTTTTGAAACATCAACAACATCATCATCTTCTTAACTTTTTTATTTTCTTTTTCTAAAACTGAGAAGAACTTATAACTTGTTTTTGTAAACTAAAAAGAAAAAAAATCTACTTAACGCTTCCATCGCAGTCCCTCCTTTTGAATCACAATCCGCATAACTTAGTATAACGGTAGAATTGAGAACCTAGCATTTTTCTAAACTCTGTATTTTTCTCTGCGCAGGTTTATCTCGATCAAATTTTAGCGCCATTGTCGGGGAGGGACGGTAAGTTTCTTTTTAAAGTTTACTAATGGTTATATTTCTTCTTTGCTTTGGTGTGCAGGGACAAAATTCATAAAAATTAAATCTGTAAAAGAAATCTTATTGCTCTATGATCCTGCTTTAGAAAGCAGGGCACAAAACTCAACAGGACGCGCAAACACGGCATATTCCATTCAAACGCGGCATTTTTATGGACTACTGACTTGATCTTTTTTGCAAGTCATACAGAATTGCAAATTAAATTAAATTCTGTAGCTAGTTTTTCTTGATATATATTTGTCCACATTGTAATAACTCAAAAGTAAAATATTTTTTGTAATTTCTTAAAAAATAATTAGACTTTGTATCTAGGCATTTGTTTAATTCGTTGACATTTTTACATTACTGTTAAAGAGTGCTGAAGCCAATATACGTGTGCATAGCATGTAGTACAGGAACACTTTTGATTATTTAATATTGCTTAAGTATTGCTTTTCATATGCATGTACACATTGCACTAAAATGATTAAGGGCATATCCTTAAACAAGATACAGTGGGAAAGTTATTACCCTTTCTTAGCCCAAAAGCCATCTTCTCACTCACTAACCCAATCCTAACTAAAATCGAGTAGATGTTAGCCCTAGGGACATATCGGACTCAATTGGAGATTGACCTAAGTAGGAAGTTGTTAGAGTTTGACTCTTATCAAATTGGTGTTAAAGGTTAGTGATTGAGAGGCGAAACCTCGAAGAACAGTGATTTGACATAATTAGGCTCGTTGCTCAGGCATGGAAACCTCTCACCGGTCTTATCCCTACCTGGCTGATTAACTTGCGGTCAGATTGCTGCAATATACCTCCCATAGACAGTCTAACTAGTTAGGAGTCATCTAGGTCTAAGGTCCAACTAACATAAGCTAAATTTTTCTTTCTTTTTATTTGTTTATTTGTTTGTTTTTCTTTGTTTGTTTTTCTTTGTTTTTGTGAGATATGGATTATAACCATAATTTTTCCAACTTTAATTCAGATCCATATTTCACCCCACCCACTTTTAATTTGAATAATACCAACCCGATATTACATTATTTTAACCAACCAAGTATGTCAGATTGGTTTTATCCTAATCAGTATATGTCCCATCCCCAGTATTATGAATAAGATTGAAATGATCATCACCATTCTTCACTGAGCCAGTGGGGATACAACTCCCCGAGTTATATTATCAACCACTTTTCCAACAATCATCTTCATATACTTTTTTTTGAACAACCATGTGAAGAAAATTTTGACATAAAAAGGAGTAAGAAAGCCATACTTAAGTACTTGCAATCTTGAAATTCAACAGACTCAAGTATCCTGCAAAATTCTCAAATTTAAGAGCCTTACTCCATTTTTTAAGTCCCACCACAACAAGAAGTATCAGGTGACTTTGAAAATAGTACGGAATACATGATTCAAAATTCTTTTACCCAGTCCATCGATAAGTTAGAAGTAAGAATTAGTCAATTGAAAAATATGTATAGGAATGAGAAAACTCTCCCTACCCAATTTTCGACTATTCCCGATTTCCCTAGCCATATTGATAGGAACCAAAAATCATGATGTCTTAGAAGATTCAACCAAGATTCAATTTCATCACACCACCTTGAACTTGACCAATATCAAACTATTAGCAAATTGACAAGTTTTCATTTCAGTGAAATTGAACTTGAACATGAATGTAAACCCGATCTTCAATTTTGTGATTTAGTTCCAAATTTCGAATCAATGTTGACTCCAGCATCCTTGTCCGATTTGGACTTAATTCCAGATCCAACACTGATTCTCGTATCTATAGATTTTTCACATGAACCACCTATTTTGGGTCACATTCCATTGTTGGAAAATGAATGTAAATTTAAATTCTTTGATTTGGACTAAACTCTTGAACTGAATCCGACTCCTGAATCTAAACTTGATTTAAATCAATTTTATGAGTCAGTATTAATTTCCATTCCCTCCACTTTTGAGTCCAAATCAACCATTCCACAGAATCACATTTCATTGTTAGACCAAGGTATAAATCATTAAGACTCTATGATGATATTCTAAGATTGATCTATAACCGGGATGAATTTCATGTTAAGATTTTGCATGATCCTATTCATATTGGAGATTGTAAAAATATAAAAGAGGTCATCAAAGGTGGGTTACATGAACCACTTTATTATTTAGATTGGGCAGCAATGCTTGGCTCAATCCGACAACCACCGGAATTATCACCTTGAGGTAATATTTTTCCTTCACGTGCTTCTTTTTATTGCATTTATGCATTCATGCATACATTGAGGATAATACATGAGATAGGTGTGGGGGAGGGTTCTAACATAGGTTAGGTTTTCTTTATTATTTGTATAAAAATCTTTTCTTTAAAAAAACTTTTTGAAAAGAGAGACAATATTTTGACCTATTTCTGTAAAAAAAATAAGTTAATTTTAAGGAATATGAGAATCATAATTAGGATTTCTTATACTTGGTTGAAATAAGATTATTTGTTTGATTTCTTGGTTTAGCAAGAAAAATTGAAAAAGTAATTTAATCTTGATTTTTACCTTGATGAAATATGCATACTTTATATGCTTACACACTTAGGGTTCAAAAACAAAAATTCTTATGCTTTATAAGAAAAGAAGTAAAAAAGAAGAATATATATATTATTAAAAATCTTCTGATTAAGTTGGGTGTGCCTCATAAAGCATAGGTATTCATGCCTAAAGTATCCATCTTATAAATAATAACTCTTAGTTTTGTGGTCTTATTTGCTCGAGTCCTTGGGGTGTTTCTCACCCATTGCCCTAAGACCGTCTGGTTTGGGAGTCACGGAGTAAAGGCTCGTTACATGGGTGAATTAGAACTAAGGATACCACCATAAAATGTAAAAAAAAATAATAAGACAAAAGAGTTGGAATTGAAGAACTCTTAGTAAAAACATTCACGGTCACAAAGATACATATGACTTAGGGTAAAATAATATAATAAATGAGAAATACAATTTTAATTCTTACCTTGATTGATAACAAGTTTTTGAATAGAGTCTCAGTTTAGGAATGACTAAGTTTTGATAATCCCATAACATATAAATTACTTGTTACAAGAATACTTCAAATATGTTTTTCCTCTTTCAAAATATGTTTTTAAAATACTAACATTTTGTTTTTCTTTCTGATGTGTGTGCTTTATATACATATTTTACATCACATTTTATGCCTATTATTAGTCATATTTAATATTGCATGGGTATTTTGTTAGTGTTATTTTGTAGAATTTAGGTCAAGAGCAAATAGAAGAAAAAAACAAAAATTGACAAATTGGCGATATCAAATGAACAAAAGAGATGCAGAACTAGAGATCTGAAGCAGAGTTGGAACATCTCAACAGTGCCTTCACGCAAAATCAGAAATTTCACAAAAATTTGGAACTGAAATGGACCAAGACTTCGGCCTCCCAGCCGTAAATTTTGGCCAAGCAACCGTGGACCAGTCAACGAGAATGCCAATTCAGATATCAACACGAGTCAAAAAGAAGAGCGCCAATACAGCAAAAAGTTCAGCCAGCCAGCCGAATTTTCAGCCAGCTGGCCGAATTTTCCTAGAAATTCGAGTAAACTAAGAAACTTAAGTTTTTGTATTCGACTAGGGTTCTACTACTCTTTATTCTATATAAACGCCGCCAAGCCTCTTGTAAAAAAAATAATTTTATTCTCTCGTTTATTTTGAGCGAAATCAATAAAATTTTGTTGTTAGCCATTAATTCTCAGAGTACTTTCAGTAGAAAATTCTTCAAGACTTCACCTTTATTGGTGCTCTCTTATCTTTCTCTTACTTTTATTTTTATTTGATTTTATTCCATGATCTATTCTAATATTATAATCTATCCTATTTTCTTAGCCATGAACTAATTTTCTTTAACTATGGGGCATGATGTAGGGATTGTATGGTTTTGTGTAAATTCTCCTATGTGTTTTATAAAGTTTAAATATTTTATATGCTAAGTTGTTAAATCTTGTGCCTTATTATTACCATTGGTGCGCACAATTGATCAGAAGGCTAGGTTAGAGTCCGAGAGGAGATAACTTAGCAAAAGCTTCTAGGATTAACAGTCATAACTTGAAACATTGAGACATAAGAGTTGTGCAGTCAAGTAGAAATATCTATCATACTTAGTGCATCTTCTGACTAGCAATCTACTAAATCGAGTGATGTGGATTCTAGATTTAGAAGATAGAATTGATATTGTTCGAGAGAAAGTATTGATTAGGATCAGAAATTCCGATTGTTAGCATGAATAGGATGAATTAGCACAAGCATAATATTTTATCGGATTACAATTATCGAAAACATTACTCTTGTTCTTTTCATAATTAAAATAAACCTTTATAGTAATAGTCTAGTTACAACATCTTCTAACTAAATTGATTATTCAAATAGAATTAGGAAAGATTAAGTTGGTACTTAAACAACAATCCTCGTGGGAATGATACTCTACTCACCCTCGTGGGAATGATACTCTACTCACTACTATATTACTTAAAAACTATTGGTACACTTGCCATTCGAATTCGCACATCAAGTTTTTGGCGTCCTTGCCAGTGATTGTATAATTTTCAATATCAACAATATCTATTATTGTTCTGCTTTGAATTTTCTCTGCAAATCTAATATGAAAATCTTTTTCTCTGCAGGTTATAGGAAGTTCAACCTCAACAGAGCACAGAGTTCGGCCACATAGCCAAAATTTCGGCCACGTAGCTGAATTTCTGTTCTGAACTGAGTTGAGTTTTCTCCCAATTTATTGTTACTAGTAGATGAGACGTTCTAGGAGTGCAAAACTCATAGAACCTGATCCAAAAATTGACAGAACCTTCAGACTCTTGCTCAAGAAGAGCGAGATCGAGAAAAAGCAATGGCGGAACAAAATGAGAGAAAAGCTCTGAGGGATTACGCTGTACCCTCTCTTACTGGAGCCAATTCATGCATTATTGCATCGATAATTCAAGCAAACAACTTTGAACTGAAGTCGGGGTTAATTCAGATGTGCAACACACATGTCAATTCGAGGGATTCCCATATGACGACCCCAATGAACACATCTCTAGTTTTCTAGAGATATGCAACACACAAAGAATTAATGGTGTGTCTCCGGAGGTAATAAAGCTGAAACTTTTTTCTTTTTCTTTGAAGGATAAAGTGAAGATATGGTTCAATTCTTTGCTTAAGAATGCCATAGCAACATGGGATGAGATGGCGAATAGGTTCCTCACAAAATACTTCCCTCTATCTAAAGCGGCAAAACTTCGAGGTGATCTCACAACTTTCACTCAACTTTAATTTGAAAGTATCTATGAAGCTTGGAAAAGGTACAAAGGATTGATCAGGAAAGTCTCACATCACGGACTTCCTGCTTGGTTGGAGATCCAATTTTTCTACAATGAAAATACCAAGAAGATAATTAACGCAGCCGCGAGAGGAGCACTCATGGTCAAGGAATATGATGAGGCATACGAGCTTCTTCAGGAGATGGCCTCAAATAGCTACCAGTGGCTATCAGATCGAGCGATGCCAAGGAAGATAGCTGAGGTACATGAGATAGACGCAATCTCTGCAATACATGCACAACTTGCATTATTAATAAAGAAACTCGATGCAATTAATGTAAGCGCCATCCAAACTCAAAACCCTCTATATGGGCCTATTTGGTTAAGGGTGGAAGTGAGGAAGTGAGGAATTGAGGAAGTAGTAATAATTCCCTTTGGTACTTGGGAATTGGTTAGTAAGTTTTCCAGTGTTTGGATGTTGTTGGGAAGTGTGGTTTGGAAAATATTTTGTCTTTTCTGGTGCTTGGATGGTAATGTGAAAGTGGAAGTGAAAAAGTTGACCACAAAGTTGACCGTAAAATAATATTAAAATAAAAATTAATTAAGAAAAATAAAAAATAGACTGTAATTAGAATGCAAGTGAGATTTACATGGTCAAAAAATTAACTGTTTTGTGCTACAATTTATTACAAATGAGATTTACATGACCACAAAATTAACTGTAGCACTCTGGAAGTGAGGAAATGGTTGTGTAAAAGAGAAAAGATAAAAGGAAAAGAGGTTTTCTTATTTTTCTTTTCCGGTGTTTGGATAGATAGGGAAGTGAGCAATTATACTTCTCTATTTCCTTACTTCCGCCCACTTCCTTGCAACTAAACAGCCCCATGATGAATTTTCTGCAGGATAACCAGCCAATGAAGGACAAGTTGGCAACTTTAGGTTCCCTTCAAACGAGCAGGCAAACTATGTGAACAAGTTCCAGAGGAATAATAAACCCTATTCGAACACATATACACTAGCTTGGAGGAATCATCCTAATCTAGGATGGGCCGGAAACAACAACCACAGTGTTCCAAGGGTGAATAATTTTTGGCAACAATAAGCAAGGTCACCACCACTATAAGAGAAGAAGCCAAACCTGGAGAACACAATGCAACAGCTCGCCACCACTACACAAATATTCATGATCACCACAGACACCAACCTGAAGAACCAAGCAGCTGCAATTCATAACCTAGAGGTGCAGATGAGTCAAAATTCCAGCCTGTTGTCCAATCGACTACAGGGATCGCTACCAAGCAACACGGAGGTAAATCCAAAAGAATACATCAAGGCAATCACGTTAAGAAGTAGAAAAGTTCTAGCACAAAATCAAGTCCCCAGAGAAGAAAACCTTGCTCTAACAGACACTGGAGATGAAAACTCAGAAAAAAAAAAAGAAGAAGGCAGGAGATATACAAAGCAAACATTCGGCCTGCCAGCCAAAATCTCGGCCAGGTAGCCAACTCTGGGAGATTCTCAGGTTCTGCAAAGTCCTACGAGAGAAGTCAGTTATCAAATCATATGTTCTCCCACTTTCATTCCCCCAGAACACAAGCAAAAGGACTACAGATAAGAGGTTTGTTCAATTTCTAAATATGTTTAACATTCGTTTTACAGAGGCCCTAGACAGATGCCCAAATATGCAAAATTTATGAAAGAGAGAAATAAGAGGAAACTTGAGAATCATGAAATAATAATGTTGAATGAAGAATGCAGTGCTATTCTGCTAAACAAGCTTCCTCCAAAGCTTAAGGATTCAGGGAGTTTCACTATACTTTACACCATAGGAAATTCTTATTTTGAAAAAATCTTATGTGATCTTAGTGCCAGTATTAACTTGATGCCTCTTTCGGTGTTCAGGATACTAGGGTAGGAGAACCAAAATCAACTAGCGTATCACTTCAGTTGGCGGACAAGTCCATCAAATATCGGAGAGGAGTAATTGAAGATGTGCTAGTAAAGGTCGAAAAGCTCTACTTCCATGCAGACTTTATCATACTCGATATGGAGGAGGATAGGGAAGTACTTCTCATTTTGGGACATCCATTTCTTGCAACGAGCAATACATTAATAGATGTGCAACAAAAAAATTAACTCTTCGTGTGCAGGATGAAGAAGTCACATTCAATATCTTTGAGGCGATGAAATATGCCTCCAACCATGATGAATGTCATTATATTGACATAATTGAGAAGGTAATGACAGAAGTGTTTGAGAATGACACCCCAGCATTACAACTTGAGGCATGCCTCATTCATTCAGCAACCATTACTGAGGAGATTCTGAAAGAAGGGAGTATGCGAACTACTTGGAAGCAACATCATTATCTAAGTATGAGAGGTAACAGATTGAAGAGCTTAGAGCAAGTACCTGACCAGCTCCACCATCCATTCTGGAGGCACCAAAATTAGAGCTCAAGGAGTTACCACAACATCTAAGGTATGTATTTTTAGGTGAGAATTCTACACTACCAGTAATTATTTCTTCTTCTTTGACAGGTGACAAGGAAGAGAAACTCTTGCGTGTGCTAAGAGATCACAAAACAGCGATTAGTTGGACAATTGCGGATATAAAAGGTATAAGCCCTTCAGTTTGTATGCACAGGACCTTGATGGAGGAGAACTATAAACCTTCAATTCAACCTCAACGCCGCTTGAATCCAACAATGAAGGAAGTGGTAAGAAAAGAAGTGTTGAAACTTCTTGACGCAGGTATGATCTATCCTATTTCTGATAGTAATTGGGTCAGTCTGGTTCAAGTGGTTCCAAAAAAAGGAGGCATCACAGTGGTTAAAAATGATAATAATGAGCTAATACCAACTAGGACAATCACAAGGTAAAGAGTGTGTATGGACTATAGGAAACTTAATACTGCAACCCATAAGGATCATTTCACATTATCTTTCATTGACCAAATGTTAGAGAGACTTGCAGGCCATGTATATTATTGTTTTCTAGATGGGTATTCATGATATAACTAAATTGCCATAGCACCTGAAGACCAAGAAAAGATAACTTTCACATGTCCTTATGGTACATTCGCTTACAGAAAAATACTTTTGGTTTATGCAATGCACCATCTATATTTCAAAGGTGCATGATGGCTATCTTTCACGATATGGTTGAGCAAATAATAGAAGTATTCATGGATGATTTTTCAGTTTTTGGCCCTTCTTTTGATACATGTCCACATAACTTAAATCTAGTTTTGAAGAAATGCGAAGATACAAATTTGGTCCTCAACTGGGAGAAATGTCATTTTTGGTAAAGGAAGGAATTGTGCTTGGACATCGTATATCTGAAAAAGAAATTGAGATGGACTGTGCAAAGATTGAAACCATTGAAAAGCTACCACCTCCAACAAATGTGAGAGGCATGAGAAACTTCCTAGGGCATGCAGGATTTTATCGATGATTTATCAGGGACTTCTCTAAAATTTCAAAACTTTTGTGCAATTTATTAATAAAAGGTGCACCATTTAACTTTTTCAATGATTGTTTGCAGGCGTTCGAGTTATTGAAGGAGAATTGATCAATGCACCAATCATAGTGGCACCAGATTGGAGTCTATCCTTCGAAGTAATGTGTGATGCTAGTGATTACACACTAGGATCTGTATTGGGACAAAGACGGAACAAGATATGTCAAGTAGTATACTATGCAAACATGACATTAAATGAAGCACAACAGAATTACACAACAATGGAGAAAGAATTGCTTGCTGTGGTATTTGATTTTGATAAATTCTATTCTTATCTGATTGGATCTAAAGTTATTGTATTTACAAATCATTCTGCCCTCAAGTATTTGCTTGCAAAGAAAGAGGTGAAACCAAGGTTGATAAGATGGGTCTTGCTTCTCCAAGAGTTTGATTTGGAAATTCGAGACAAGAAGGGGGTGGAGAATCTTGTGGCAGACCATCTTTCCCGCATTAAGCAAGAAGAGGAGGACTTCAACGAATTTCCCATTGACGTTGCTTTCCTTGATGAATATTTGTTAAGTATCACTGCGTATCACTGCCAATTCACCACCACCTTGGTATGCTCCCTTCGCAAATTTCTTAGCATGTGGTGTTTTTCCTCCTGATCTTTCATTCCAAGATAAGAAAAAGTTTCTAAATACTACCAGTGGGATGATCCAATTCTCTACAAATACTGTGCGGATCAAATTGTGTGAAGGTGTGTACCCGAGAACGAAATTGAAAGCATTCTGCACCATTGCCATGCTAAAGCAGTGGAGGTCATTTTGGTGCAATCAAGACAGCAGCAAAGGCATTACAATCAGGATTTTATTGGCCTACACTATTTAAGAATGCTTATGCTCATGTTAAAGCATGTGATGCATGTCAAAGGATGGAAAATATTTCTAGGTGTAACGAGATGCCTCTCAACAACATCCTTGAAGTTGAGTTGTTGGATGTGTGGGGTATAGAGGGCCCCTTTCCATCCTTATTCTCCAATCAGTGTATCCTAGTGGCACTTGATTATATTTCAAAATGGGTAGAAGCCGTTACTTTACCTTCTAACGATGCATGGGCAGTGATAAAATTCCTAAAGAAGAACATCTTTACATGGTTTAGAACACCAAGGGCGATTATTAGTGATGGTGGGAAGCACTTTTACAATCACCAATTAAAGACTCTTTTGCTTAAATATGGAGTAAATCACTGTATGGCCACACCATACCACTCACAAACAAGTGGCCAAGTGGAAGTTTCCAATAGAGA
The DNA here is from genome assembly GCA_038442645.1 of Agave tequilana. NCBI lineage: Eukaryota > Viridiplantae > Streptophyta > Magnoliopsida > Asparagales > Asparagaceae > Agave > Agave tequilana. The sequence continues at coordinate 86,235 of JAVJIF010003786.1, read as the reverse complement.
ACTAAAGCACATCTTGGAGAAAACGGTTAACATGTCACGACGTGATTCGTCAGTAAAACTCGATGATGCTTTATGGGCATATCAGACTGTGTTCAAGACACTAATCAGGATGTTCCCCTAACAAATGGTCTACGGTAAGGTATGTCACCTTCCAGTTGAGTTGGAACACAAGGCTTACTGGTCAATGCAATTACCCAATTTTGACATGCGAGTGACGGGAGAGAAAAGAACATTGCAACTCAATGAGATGGAAAAATTTCACAATAATGCTTATGAGAATGCAAGGATCTACGAGGAACAGACCAAACAATGGCATGACAAGCATATTATGTCAAGAGATTTCAAAAAAGAGCAGAAAGTACTACTATTCAATTCTCGCCTCCGTCTATTTCCAGGCAAGTTACGCTCGAGATGGTCGGGTCCTTTTGAGGTAACTCAAGTACTACCACATGAGGCAATTGAAATTCATAGCCTGACAAAGGGGACATTCAAAGTAAAAGGCCAACAACTCAAACCACACATGGAAACAACGTTTCCTTCCGACTTGATGAGGCACCTTAAACATGCAGCATGAAGTCTAGATAATGACTATAACTTAAAGAGCTTCTTAGGAGGCAACCCTAGTTTTCTAACTTACTTTTATTATATTGCTATTTTTAATTTTTTTTGTACTAACTTATGTCTTCTGTATGTAAGGTACCCCTCTTTGTAGATTGATTCACTACTCCCAGATGAACCACAAAATCACCACAAATATGAGTACCAGAAGACAGAGCATCAAAGAACCAGAAGTTCGGCTTGGCAGCCGAATTTTTCGCCAACCAGCCGAACTCTGGTAGGCGTTTGGTTAGGAATCTTTCAGGTGTACACTTTTCAAATTATCTTTTTTTCTGGATTTGTTTCCGAGATATGTGGTTTTCAAAATTGAATTATTTTGTGATAAATAAAGATCTTGATTTAAATATGGATTCTTGTTCAAATTTGAAAATTTTGGGGTGATTCTTAATCTTAATTTTGTGCAGGGGGACATAGCACAATTTAGGTATGGGGGTAGGGGTCAAATCTTCTTTTTGAATTTTTGAAATCTTTTCTCTTTTTCCTTTCCTTGGTTTTATCTTCTTTGTTTCATCCTCTTTAAAAAAAAAGTTTTGTGGTAGGTTGACCTAGTTGTAAGGTATTTAGTAACCATATAACTTGAATTGGATAAGAAAGATCAATTTGATTGAATTTTAAAGTTTTTGAGTAGAGATGAAAAATTTTAAAATATTATTGCCATCTAGAATTTATCCATGTGAATATGCATCTTATCTACACTTACATAATAGTTTAAACTTGGGATAATGAGGATTACTAAATACTTTAAAAAATATAATAATAATAACCTTAACTATTAACTAGCTATATGCTTTGGCCTCAAGAAGCCTTTGTATTTACACAAAAGATAGTTAGGTAAGTTGAAAAATATATATATTAGTCTAATGATCAATTACTTAGGTATCTTGGCCTCAAGAAGCCTTGGTATTTATACGAAAGAGAATTAGATTAGTTATATATATGAAGGAAAAAAAAAAGAAGTGCTTAAAGGGCAACAACGAAGTGGTAATACTTCAAAACTTCTACAAAAAATAAATTTTTTTAAGTATGTAAGTTTGAATCAAAATCCCAAGTTAAGAACTATACACATTCACGAAAATGCATAGGATCAAAGAATTTAGGAAGGATGGTGATATCGGCTAAGATTTGAAAATCTCTACAAAATAGATGATAGAATTCTAGATAAGAGATTGAACTTGATAATGAGAGTTTATGGTAACTAGAGAACTTCTACATTAGTGATGCTTACCACTCCAAAAATTTTATTTTTCTTTATTTTTGTCTTTCATTTTCTGTTATCCTTATTTTTGGTTATCCTTATTTTTTATTATCCTTTTTATCTTAATCTCTTCTTATCTTTCAAATTCTTTCACCGAATTTTGAGGGTGTAATTCACTGAAAACTCTCACGAGACAACACTCATCCACTAGAGTAACCTCGGGGTTTAACGGTTTGTTGCACATGCTAAGTGCAATCGTGAGTCCTACGAAAGTGGATTAGGATTTTATTTTTAGGATTTTTAGTTTTTCTTTTTTCTTTTAGATTAGGATTTTGCTCGAGGATTAGCAAAAAGTAGATATGGGGGTGTGGTGTGTGTGCTTTATATACATGTTTACATCACTTTTTATGCCTATTATTTGCCATATTTAATACTGCATGGGCATTTTATTAGTATTATTTTGCAGATTTTAGGTCATGAGCAAATTAGAAGAAAAAAAGAGAAAATTGACAAATTGGCGATATCAAATGAACAAAAGAGATGCAGAATCAGAGATATGTAGCAGAGTTAGAATATCTCAATAGAGCCTTCACGCAAAATCAGAAATTCCATAAAAATCTGGGACTTAAATGGATCAAGATTCGGTCACCTAGCCGTAGATTTCAACCAAGCAATCGTGAACCAATCAATAAGAATGCAAACTCAGAGGTCAACACGAGTCAAAATGTGGAGCGCCAATACAGTAAGAAGCTCGGCCAGCCAGCCGAATTTTCAGCCAGCTGACCACACTATGGCCGTGCTTATGGATAAAATTTTTTCAGAAATTCGTGTAAATTAAGAAACCTAGATTTTTGTATTCGACTACGGTTCTTCTGCTCTCTGTTCGATATAAACACCGCCAAACCTCTTGTAAAAAAAACCAATGTTATTCTCTCTTTTATTTGAGCGAAAATCAATAAAATTCTGCTGTTAGCCATTAATTCTCAGAGTACTTTCAGCAGGAAATTCTTCAAGACTTCATCTTTATTGGTACTCTCTTACCTTTCTCTTACTTTTATTTTTATTTGATTTTATTCCATGATCTATTCTAATATTATAATGTATTCTATTTTCTTAGCCATGAACTAATTTTCTTTAACTAGGGGCATGATGTAGGGATTATATGATGATATAAGATTATATTTTGTGCAAATTCTCTAGTGTGTTTTATAAAGTTTAAATCTTTTACATGCTAAGTTATTAAATCGTATGCCTTATTACTACCATTGGTGCGCACAATTGATCAGAAGGCTAAGTTAGTGTCCGAGAGGAGATAACTTAGCAAAAGCTTCTAGGATTAACAACCATAACTCGAAACGTTGAGACGTAAGAGTTGTGCAGTCAAGTAGGAATATCCATCATACTTAATGCATCTTCTGACTAGCAATCTACTAGATCGAGAGATTGTGGATTCTAGATTTAGAAGATAAAATTGATATTGTTCGAGAGAAAGTACTGATAGGATAAGAAATTATGATGTTAGCATTAATAGGATGAATTATCATAAGCATAATATTTTATCGGATTACAATTACCGAAATTATTACCCTAGTTCTTTTCATAATTAAAATAAACCTTTTTAGTAATAGTTTAGTTACAACATCTTCCAACTAAATTGATTATTCAAATAGAACTAGGAAAGATTAAGTTGGTACTTGAATAACAATCCTCGTGGAGACGATACTCTTCTCACTACTATATTACTTGAAAATGATTGGTACACTTATCATTTGAATCCGCACATCACTTTCATTATGGATTTTGTGGGTGTAATTCACTGAAAACCCTCAAGAGACTACAACTCCTCTTCTAGGGAAAACCTAGACGTTTAAAGGCTTGTTGCACATGTTCATTGTAGTCGCATGAGCTACGAAAGTGGTCTAATAAATTCTTAGGTTTAGTTTTCTTGTTTTGCTCGAGGACAAGCAAAAGATAGATGTGGGGGTGTAATTGTACACGTTTATTGCATATCCATTATTACATTTCTACATCTATCTTGTAATAAATCCTGCTAATTCCTTATCTTCATGTCTTATTTTGCAGGTTTGTTTTAATGAAGGGAGAGAAGATAAAACCAAATAAAAGCTAGTTAAATTCTGATTTAATTAGATCTATTTGGTTAACTGAAGATAAAGCCAAATAAATATAATTAAAATCAAATTTAGAAGAATCAATTTGGTTAGCTTGAAGAATTAAAGAGATATTATCAAAATCTAGAGATCTAAAAGAGATATTATCAGAAGATCTTTTCTGTTGGGCAAGCGATTTTGTCCATATCTCCAACCTTATCTCTAATCCCATCAGAAAAATTTTTCTGTTGGGCCAGCGATTTGGTCTCATCTTCAAGTACGCTCTTCCTTATCCATTTCAACCTATAAATACCACCACTTCAGAAGGCAAAAGGGCATCACTCTAGCAGAAAATTAGGATTAGGCTTATGCTTTATATTTACCTTAAGTTTTTATTTTTTTATATTTAACTTAAGTTTTATTTTTCTTTTAATGTAATTGTTTTATTTTTTTTGTGTAACTTAGATGAGAGAAGAGTTTCATAAGAGAAAGAGAGTGAAGGCTGTATTGAGAAGTGACACCAGTGTAAGTTTTCTTCCTTTCTTTTATTGTTACTTAATTGAATTAAAATTGCATTTTATGTTATTCTTTTCGTGTTTCTGTTTTGTTTTCCTATGAGGTTCTTGTAAATCCAAATGAATGTGATAGCCTTGAATATGTCTTGCCCTTGAAAGTGTCATTGATGGCTTATAATAATGGATAACTATTTTTATTTTATTTTTTGCTTGCACTAATTCATAGTTTAGATTGAGAATGGGAAAGATGCCATGCTTTGATCGCCTTCAAGCTAAGATAAAATGTAATCCCCTGATCCTTAATGTACGTATCATCGTATCAGTACTCGATACGGCATACAAAATTGATTTGACCTTTCTACTAGATAGATTGAGCCAGTTTCAGTTTCAACGATTATTTTTCAATATTTTAGATTTTTCAGACTTTTCTGAAATTTTTTTGGATTATTTTAGAAAATCTCCTAAGTCGGTGTCGACCGATACCGATAATCGGCTTTACGATTTTTAATTCACAAACGGAGTTGAATTTTGAGAATCTGCTTTCACCTTTTGTCTTAAAAATCATATTTTTTATGTTAGGATATTTTTGAAAATTTTTCTAAATTTATCAAAAATCGGGCAAAACCGGTGTCGTCCAGTATCAGGCAATACATTCCTAGATTTTTAACTAGCAAACTGGATAGAATTTCTTGAATCTGATTTAATATTATTTCTCAGAATAATATTCTATATTTAAAAAGTTTTTGGATACTGTTCGGAACTAGTCAAAAGTCGACCCAATTAAAATATTAATTAAAGAAGATTATTTTCATTTTTCTTTCTTTATTTATTCCTCCCCTCCAATCAATTTATTTCTTCTTCCCCACGTCTATCCACTGCCTTACTCACCGCCTCCCAACCGCCTCTTCTCCTTGTATAAACCCCCTCTCCCTCTTTCTTATTCTCTCAATCTCTCTCTATATCTCTCTCTTTCCCCCCACAAACTATCCCTCTCTCCCTCTTTCCTCTCATTGTTCTAGGCCCGTGGGGGCCTTACTCGCGCTACGGCTAGATGACCGGCAGGCCGGCGCCTCGGGCCGCCGCGGGGTCGCCACTGGCCATGCGCCCTTGTCGGGCGCCGCCCCCGTTCCTCCTTCTCTTCCTCCTCCTCCTCTTCTTCTTCTCCTTTTTCTGTAAAATCCTCTCTCCCTCTCTTTCTCTATCTCTCACTCCTCTTCTCCCTCCCTTTGCTGCTGATCGTGACAGGCCGTTGACGCGGAGGGCGCCGCCGGCCTGGGCCGCGGCGGGCGCCACCGGCCAACCCAGCTGGCCGGCCGGCTAGCAGGCGACAGAAGCAGAGGCAGCTGTTGCTACTGTTGTCTATTCTTGGCTTGGGAATGAACCTGAACCCGTTAACCCTATTGGGTTAATTTGAAACCCAAAACCCATTAAACTCGATAACCCACAACCCATTCGATTAAGTTAATTGGGTATATGTTGTGGATCTGAACCCGACCCGTTAACAACCCAAACCTGTTTCCTTATAAAGGTAACTTTGCATAAAACCCTGTGAAATGAAATTATTTCATCCTAAATTCTTTAAATGAAATAATTAACCCTTTTGTTATGATTATAGCGTATGGGCGATATCTGGAGCATCAGGAGTCCGATCTGGACGATTCTAGAACCATTACAATCGTGGGAAAGAGAGCTACCTTCCGATGGCCATTTTGTGGGTGCTTTTCTTTTATAAATTAGATGGTATCATGTTTAGTGAAATTGATCGATTGCCTTATTTAATAAATCGTGATTACTGGTAAATCCGCGTTAGTTAATAAATTGTGATTATAGGTAAATAACTATAAATGTTAATAACTTAATTATAGAGAAGTCTCAGATCACCAACATGAGCACGCAAACTCAGGGTCGTCAGAAAGCGGCCTAGTGAGTGATAAAATGAAGGAAGCAGTAACATGTACTATAATAATACATTCACGACAATAAGATATAACACATGTGGATATCTTATGATAGTAATATGCCTAATCAGTAGAAATATAATAATGTAATATTGTAATACCAATAATACCTAGCATGTTCTAATCGAGTCATTTCTAGTGTTATATACTTATATACTTAATATCAGCTTATATGTTCGGACTGGTAAATCACTTTGGGGATTTATGTTACTACAGTCAATAGAGTTACACCATTTAAGTATGCAACATAACCATACTACTGTATTGTGAATATACAGTCATGATGTCTGCAAGGTATACATAAAGCAGAATATATGCAATGTAGAGTATACATGTATATGAATAGTGTGTTATTATATGGAGTGTAACAAATACCAGGAAGTGTAACAAAGTACACAGGTAATATGATAGTGGATAAAATATCAGGAATAGTAATAAGTATAAAGGGACAATAATATACATGTGTCGAGCATGTCATGTGATTTATACAATAATAACAATCTGTACCGCCTGGTATTTTAATCAATCTCCTCTAATGTCTCGTACTACTGGAAGTTCATACTAGAGCCTGCACTCCAGTCGAACCCATCCAGACATGGCATACGGGTACCATTATCTAAACGAGAGAGTGACTAAATAACAAGCGTTCCCAATGTCACAATTGTTTATACCATTTTATTATGTTACTTGGAAACCCAATGGTCAAGGAGCTCTTATCGGGGAGGTATATCCCATGCATACCTGGGATCACGGCCTTAAACGGATCCATGGCTGATGAGACCAGGGCCCTCCGCTAAGAGGGGAGCAGGAAACGGGAAACGGGAGCTCATTGAGTTATATACAATCGGTAGCCAGCACTACCATCCCCTACAGTGGGATAAATATGGATCAAGTACATCCACCTGATAAGATCTAATCAACCGTCAAGTCTCCCCCATCCCTAAGTTATCTTTATTATATTTAAAGTACACAGCCTAGCAAGAACAAGTACAGTGCATGGTACATGTAACATGATAATAGGGCCTGAGCTCTGTTGATAGCATAAAACAAGATAACAGAAAACGGGAAACAAAAGATGTGAGATTTTAGAGGTGGCCCCCGTGGCTTGGATCCACGTGACACTTAGTTTCACACATCGTATATCAACAGCTCACGTATCCAATAACAGGAATATCAATATCAGTACCTGAATACAATCGTGTAATGGGAATACAGAAATATCCATGTAGTAATAATATAAACCATGATCCATGTAACAAAATACATAGACAATCAATGCATGTAGACCAGTGAGTCTATATAACAGTGGTGTAAGAACGTGAAGTAACTGTGCACAGAGTATCCATGTAGCAGTAACCATGTAACAGTGATAGTGTATATTTTGTTAACGTATCCATGTGTCAGTGTACATGTAACAATATCTGTGAATTGTGAGAGATGTACTGAAATGACTGTCCGGTGTATCAGTGATTCGATGACGGTGATAGTATTATGGTGCAATATATCAGCTTATATCTGTATTTGTTACATTATTATGGTTATACGGTATCAAAGTGAAGTTTATATAAGTTTCTATTTTCCATCGCTTCACAACAATTTTAATATTTATTCGTTTCGCATTTATAATATATTTATCATTAATCCAATAATCATGTATTACCATTAAATATATAAATCCATTTATATGTTATTTTAATTCAAGAAACAAAATAAAAGTATAATTATTTAACAATTATCTTCAAATAGCTATCATGCATCTTTTATTTACAGTGACTTATAAATTATTGTATTTATTAAATATTTTCATAATGATTTACCGGTAATCACGATTTATTAAATAAGAAAATCAATCAATGTCACTAAACATGAGAAAATATAATTTATAAAAGAAAAGCACTCACAACTAGCCATGGGAAGGAAGCTCTCTTTCCCATGATCACAAGGTCCCAGAATCGTCCAAATCGGACTCTGGAGGCTACAGATATTGCCCGAATACTAAAAGTAATAGAAATTGGTTAAATATGTAATAAAGATAATGTAAATGCAAATATTATAAATGATTAGGGGGTTTTCTGTAGTTTTACCTTTATTTACTTTGGATGCGGGTATGGGTGGCAAACAGGTTGGGTTTGGCTCCAAAACCCAAACCCATAATTTAAGTGTCATGGGTATTGGGTCTAATGGGTTTAGGTTATTGGGTTTGAGTGATAATGGGTTTGGATTTAGATTATATGGGTTAACGGATTTGGATCAGAGTTATTGGGTTTACCCACTAGAGAAAGAGAGATAGAGAAAGAAAGAGAGGGCTTGGAGGATGGCAGAAAGGGGGTGCAGCCCAGGGTGCCGGCTGCTGATTGAGATTTTTAAAAGAATAAAAAGAAGTTCAGATTTCTTAGTCTCAATGCGAATCCGCTGTAGCAAGGGCTCAAGCGGGTCGTGATCCTCAGGGAATGATGCGATGAAAGCTTTTCGACTCGATTCCTCTGTATGCTTCAAGTAAGAAAAGAGAGATTAGATCTGAGATAAAAAGATGATATTAAAGATGTGGTTTTGCTGATCTTCTACCACAACCCTATTGCAAGTTAAGGAGCTAGATCTTCATCTTAAGATGTAGGTGATTCACCTTAGGTCATTACAAATAATTCAAGCAAGAAAAATCAATACTAGACTCTAGCTAAGTTACATTATTTAAAAGCCAAACTATGGTTCATCCTAACATCTAGGTACAGCCTAATAAAAGACGAATCTCAAATTTATGCTGTCCTAGTTCTTAAGTTTGAAGTCATGAGAAGTCTTTTTAATATGCAACCTATATTAGGAATTCTAGGTATATGTTTAATCTTCTAGAAAAATTGTTTTTAAACCTAGGGTTTCTATAGATGTTCATTAATCAGATCTAGGCTTAACTGTTCTAGGGTTGCTTCAAGAATCTCAGCAAACCACTAGAGAGAATTAGTTCTTCATTATTTTTTTCTTTTCAAATTATTTATATATTTTTTTATTTAATGAGAAAGAGTGCAAGGAAATAAAGAAAAAGAAAACCAGAAGAGATCACAGATTAAAACAACAATCAGAGAGATCGCAAAATAAAATAAAATTGCAGAAATTAAATGAGAACAAAAGAGTGACCTTTACTTCAGATGAATCTCCAGTTACAAAATCTTCTCCTTCTCCACAACGTACATGAATGGAAAATACAATTGTGCAGAAATTTAGAAAAAATAGCTAAAAGAAAACCCTAATACGTCTCTGGATGCCCTTTCTGCTGCGCCTGCACGGATATTTATAGTGCAGAAGAAGATAGAGTCCGGATGAAGTTGTAGACGAAATCTGGTAGTCAGACTTATCCAGAATGCCGCGGAATCTTGGGTTTTGCCGCGGATTTGCGGCATTTTTGTGGAATCTGGCCACGCGCTTTGGCGCGTGGCCTCACCTGGTCCGTCCATGTGGGCGCTTGCTTCTGAAAGTATGATCCTGGCTCTTCATATTGGGATTTCGAGATAACTTGATAATCAAGTTACCTAGATTTTGAATTCTCCCAATCTCTTTTAAACGAATTTTCTTATCTCTGCACTCTTTTCATTCTCATCTGCAAGAGTTTAGCGTTGGGTAGAAGTCCATCCTTCCCTCATCTTTGATATTTGCAACTTTAGCCCTTTGTGTATTTGCATTTTGACTTCTTGTAATTGCGCTTTTACACCTGGGCTTCAAATGTGGGCTTTTGGGCTTCATTAAGCTTTATTTATTATTAAAATAATAATTCGAGGCCTGCACACAATAAATTACAAATTATTAATAAATGTGCAGAATTAAATGAATAAATATGAAACTGTGATGGTAAATATGATGATAAAAATGCACTTTTCACTACCAATCACACCCCCACACTTATCTTTTTGCTCGTCCTCGAGTAAAAACAAAGAAAAAGAAAAAGAAATGAAAAGTTAATCTAACCTAACTCACTTTCGTAGGAATCACGATTGCACTTAGCACGTGCAACAAGCCGTTAAACCTCTAGGTTACCCTAGAGGACGAGTGTTGTCTCGTGAGGGTTTTTAGCGGATTACACCCACAAAATTCATAAAAAGGAAAATATTTGAATTATTATTGAAGATACTAAGTAGTCTATAAGTTTTAGGATCCTCATTTTTATTCATTCTTTAAACTTAGTCCTAATAAAGTCAATTGTTATTTTATTTTAGGTAAGGACTAAAATTGAATGTTTGTATAGTCTTTTTCGTTACCAAAAGTCATACGCACCCTTGTGAATCTAAGAATTCCTTAACTTGGACTCTCATGCCTCTTTATTATTTTTATAACATCATCTAATTTTCTTTCGTATAAGTATCAAGCCTTCTTGAGGCCCTCATACCTAACTAATTGACTATTAGATGTGTTAATATAATTTTTTTTTTTTTGGCATGTATAACTCATCTAATTTTCTTTCGTATAAGTATCAAGGCTTCTTGAGGCCCTCATACCTAATTGATTGACTAATAGATGTGTTAATACATGTATAATATTTCTCAGTTTTCTTAGGCTTTCTAATCCACCCATGTAGCGAACTTAAAGTCGGTGGCTCCCAAACCGATCGGCTTTAGGGCACCAGGTGAGAAAACACCCCGCGGACTCAAATTCGAATGAACTAGGCCACAAAACTAAGGACTTTATTTTTATTTAGAACTCACCTTTAGGCGTGAATACTTATGCTTCTTGAGGCACATGTATCCAGCTTAATTGGTGATATTTTTATTTTTTTTATTTATTTTTTTTTATGAGGCACAAGGTCTTTGTCTTAGAATCCTAGATATGTACTAGGAATGCACATTTCATTAAGGTAAAAATTAAGACTAACTAATTATTCAATTTCTCCTCCTATACCTAAAATTTAAACAATTTATTTATTTTGACCAAGTTTTTAGAAATCCTAATCATGATTTTCCTAATCCTTAAAACTAACTTAGATTTCTTTCAAAAAATAAGTCAAAGTATTATCCTTTTTATAAGTTTTTTTTTAAATTAAATTTTTTTTTTAAAATTTTTTTTTAAATTTTTTTTTTTTGAAATGTTAGAACAAATAAAGAGTAAATTTTTTTTTTTTGAAATGTTAGAACAAATAAAGAGAAAAATATTTTTTTTAATTTTATTAATTAATCTTTTCTATGTTAGTAAACCCTCCCCCACACTTATCTCATGCATTGTCCTCAATGTATGAAATGCATGAATGTATGAAGAAAAATGTAAAGAGAGCCAAAGATAATAGTATACCATAATATGTACAACACATGTATCACTCTCACCTAGAGCTGCTTAGGATTCATCCCTCTAGCTCGTTTCCCATCATTCCAATGGGTTCTCTTTATAAGGCACAATGGGGAGACCAACATTTTTGTTTTAATTTTCTCTCCCCCCCAGTTTCATCTTCTTTAGGCTCTTCCTCATCATATGTCCACCTCCATTATTTAAAAATTCATCACACCTTTCAGTTGGAACTTCCTTGCCGAGAAATTCTAGCTCAGTTCCGTACATCTCCTCAAACTTAAATCAACACTTTTCCCTGGAAGTGAATAATTAACCAACATCTCCTTAATCGATGTATCTAAACATAGGAGTTCTTCTTCAAAGAGACTTTCGAAAGTTAAGTCAATCGGAGTTTCTTGAACTATATTCTCATGCGATATTTCAGTGTTTGGCTCTTTGAAGATACTTAGATCAAATCTTCGTTTTTAAAGGGAACTTTAAAATTATAATCCTCAACATGTGTCATCTTATCACTAAAATCGCACTTATCCTCAAATAACTTGTCAAGAAATAGAGACTCATTTTCACTTTCTTTTTCACAAATGTTCTCAATGAAGTTCACCTCAAATGTTTGGTCTTTTATCTTACGAGATTGGTTTTCCAGGTTGAAGACATTGACCTCTTTAGTCATGTTTCCAAAGGTCAACCTCATGGATCCATTCCTACAATTTATGATCGCATTTGCAGTTGCAAGGAACGGACGCCCTAGGATAACGGGAGTTTGAGACCGAAGAGTGGATACAGGTTCGGTCTCCAGAACAACAAAATCTACTGGGTAGATAAACTCCCCAACTCGGATGAGCACATCGGTAATTTCTCCTTTGGGAATTTTTATGGATCGGTTAGCTAATTGGATTGTAACCTTAGTCGGACTAAGTTCGCCCAACCCAAGTTGTTGGTAGACTGAGAAGGGGAGTAAGTTGATACTTGCTCCCAAATCAAGAAGTGCATGCTTAATTGCAGTTTGACCTATTGTGCAAGAGATGGTGGGGCAACCAGGGTCCTTATACTTGACAGGGATCTGGTTGGACAAAAGCTCACTAATGTTAGTGGCTAGAAAAACCTTCTTGGGCACATTAGTCTTTCTCTTCTTTGTGCACATGTCCTTAATAAACTTGGCATACTTAGGGACTTGTTGAATTGCATCAAGAAGAGGTATATTGATCTTGACTTGATTAAAAATCTCGCGTACCTTATCCATTTGTGCACATTGCTTATCTTTAAGCCTATTTGGGTAGGGTGCGATGGGCTTGTGCATATCTTCGGCTGACTTGTCTTTTTTCGTGTTGTTGGCATCAAGTTGAGATGGAGTGGGATCAGGCAAGCTGAATGCTTGTTTAGAACTTGATGGTGTTGATACTTGGTTATCAACTTGTTTTCCCGACCGCAATGTAAGAATTGCATTGCACTGACTCATATGATTCTCTTCAGCCAAGTGAGCTTGACTAGAGTTCCTAGGGTTTGGGAATGGTTGACTAGGTAGAGTACCCTTTTGCCTTTCTTGCTGATTCATTTGCATCTCTATCCTAGTCAAAACTTGAGCCAGCGTGTCATTGCTTTTAACGAGAGTGTCCACCTTTCTTTCCATATTGGAGAGTCTTGATTCCATTTGCGAATATTGGAAAGAGGGTGGAGGATTTTGATAGGGCAGATTTTGGAAATTGTTGGAGAATTTGGGCCTAGTTTGATCATTGTTACTTTGGCCCCATGACAAATTGGGATGGTTTCTCCAACCGGGATTGTAGGTGGGCGAATATGGATTGTTGGCGGGCGGATTGTTGGCGGGCCTTGTGAAGGCCGCACTCATATGTTCGGGCAAGCTTTGATGCGCGATAAAAACAGGACATTCCTCGAACACATGGTTCATATCTTGACAATAAGTACAGCCCGCCGAAGTTGTTGGGCTGACTTGGTTCACAGAGACTGGCTTTTTAGTTTCAAGAGCCTCAAGTCTTCGCATAACAGCAGCTAACTTAGCATCAGTTGCTATGTTGGCCTCAATGGAATGGATACCTCCTTTTGAAGAAGTAGGGTCATTAGTCCTAAATTTTTCAGGAGTAGGTTCCCATTGGATGGTATTTTCAGCTAATTCCTCATACAATTGCCATCCATCAGTTTCGTCCTTTTTCAGAAATCCTCCTTGGCACATGGATTCTAACAACGTTTTAGTTTGATATTCTAATCCATCATATAGAACTTGGCATAATCGCCATTTCTCTATCCCATGGTGAGGGCATTGGGCAAGGAGGTCCTTGAAACGTTCGAAGTATTTCCAAAAGGGCTCATTGGCTGTCTGCTTAAACTGTAGGATATTCTTCCTAATCAATGCAGTCTTGTGAACAGGATAAAATTTCTTTAAGAATGCCTTAACAAAATTATCCCAAGAAGATATAGAACCGGCCTCTAGACTGTAGAGCCATTTCTTTGCTAAATCCTTCAAAGCAAAGGGGACAAACCTAAGTTTGATGTCATCTTTTCCTAACTTAGGAATATTCATCATGAGACATACTTCCTCAAATTCCCTTATGAAGAAGTATGCATCCTCGGAGTCAAGTCCATGAAATTTCGGAAGGGTGTTGATGTATTGTGGCTTAAGCTCAAATGGGTCAACACCTTCATCGTTAAGCTTGATGCAAGAAGGAAGAGAGGTCCTAATAGGATAGAACCTATCTTGGAGTGATATTGGTTGTGCCATGTGTGGGTCGGGCTTGAGCTCGGGTGGTGAACTAGTTCTAGTTAGCCTGGATGTAAGTGGGTCTCTCGACCAAGTGGGCATGCACAATCAGCAAACAAGTTCACCCAATCAATCAATAAAAAAGAAAAACAATCAAAAATCCTAATCTAGGGTAAGCCTTGACCTAGACGACTCCTAACTTTAGACTGTCCTTAGGAGGTCTACTGTCGACGTTAACCACAAGCTAATCGGCCAGGTAGGTGGCAAGACCGGTGGGAGGTTTTCCGTCAGAGACGTTCCTTAATTAAATAACCACCGTTCTTCGGGCTTTCGGCCCTCAATCCCCTGCCTAGACACCGATTTGACAAGAGTTAATTTCGAACAATTTTTCTCCTTCGGTCAATCTCCTATTGAGTCCGAGTTAACCTAGGGCCAACGTCTAGTCAAATTTTACTTAAGGTTAGGGTTGTGAGTGTGACGGATATGATTTGTGGGCCAAGGAAGGGTGATGAAATCCCCACCTTATCTTGCTTATGGGTTATGCCCTTAAGATGAATTAGTGTACGTGTAAAGCTGTAGAAAAGTAATCACTCAAGAAAGCAGTAAACAACCAAGAGTGTTTCCTAATCTATATGCTATGCAAACGTACCTTGTCGCCAGCACTCTTCAACAGAATTAAAAGAATTAAAATAGACACGTGCCCTAAATGCAAGAGTCTAAAATTTTTTTTTTTTATTTTCAACAAATGGGTTAATGTTATTAATTAGCAGTTGCAGAGTGATAACAGAGAAATTTAATCACAGCAGTAAGCAAATTTTGCAATGCAGAGCAACCTGCAGAAAAGCAGGTTAGTAGTTCACTACTACTGCCGCAGATCTGCGGCTTTTGCTGCGTTTCTACGGCAAATTAGTAGGTCCAGGTGCTCTGCCTTCGAGGGCAGAGGCACTGGATTGCTGTATGTCCTTGCTGCTGCTCTGTTTTTGTTTCCTGTTCTCTGTACCTGCAACAGAAAGAATAAAGAATGATTAGAACGAGGAAATCGTGCCGTTCCTTCCCCGGCAACGGCGCCAAAATTTGATTGAGATTTTTAAAAGAATAAAAAGAAGTTCAGATTTCTTAGTCTCAATGCGAATCCGCTGTAGCAAGGGCTCAAGCGGGTCGTGATCCTCAGGGAAGGATGCGATGAAAGCTTTTCGACTCGATTCCTCTGTATGCTTCAAGTAAGAAAAGAGAGATTAGATCTGAGATAAAAAGATGATATTAAAGACGTGTTTTGCTGATCTTCTACCACAACCCTATTGCAAGTTAAGGAGCTAGATCTTCATCTTAAGATGTAGGTGATTCACCTTAGGTCATTACAAATAATTCAAGCAAGAAAAATCAATACTAGACTCTAGCTAAGTTACATTATTTAAAAGCCAAACTATGGTTCATCCTAACATCTAGGTACAGCCTAATAAAAGACGAATCTCAAATTTATGCTGTCCTAGTTCTTAAGTTTGAAGTCATGAGAAGTCTTTTTAATATGCAACCTATATTAGGAATTCTAGGTATATGTTTAATCTTCTAGAAAAATTGTTTTTAAACCTAGGGTTTCTATAGATGTTCATTAATCAGATCTAGGCTTAACTGTTCTAGGGTTGCTTCAAGAATCTCAGCAAACCACTAGAGAGAATTAGTTCTTCATTATTTTTTTTCTTTCCAAATTATTTATATATTTTTTTTATTTAATGAGAAAGAGTGCAAGGAAATAAAGAAAAAGAAAACCAGAAGAGATCACAGATTAAAACAACAATCAGAGAGATCGCAAAATAAAATAAAATTGTAGAAATTAAATGAGAACAAAAGAGTGACCTTTACTTCAGATGAATCTCCAGTTACAAAATCTTCTCCTTCTCCACAACGTACATGAATGGAAAATACAATTGTGCAGAAATTTAGAAAAAATAGCTAAAAGAAAACCCTAATATGTCTCTGGATGCCCTTTCTGCTGCGCCTGCACGGATATTTATAGTGCAGAAGAAGATAGAGTCCCGGATGAAGTTGTAGACGAAATCTGGTAGTCAGACTTATCCAGAATGCCGCGGAATCTTGGGTTTTGCCGCGGATTTGCGGCATTTTTGTGGAATCTGGCCACGCGCTTTGGCGCGTGGCCTCACCTGGTCCGTCCATGTGGGCGCTTGCTTCTGGAAGTATGATCCTGGCTCTTCATATTGGGATTTCGAGATAACTTGATAATCAAGTTACCTAGATTTTGAATTCTCCCAATCTCTTTTAAATGAATTTTCTTATCTCTGCACTCTTTTCATTCTCATCTGCAAGAGTTTAGGGTTGGGTAGAAGTCCATCCTTCCCTCATCTTTGATATTTGCAACTTTAGCCCTTTGTGTATTTGCATTTTGACTTCTTGTAATTGCGCTTTTACACCTGGGCTTCAAATGTGGGCTTTTGGGCTTCATTAAGCTTTATTTATTATTAAAATAATAATTCGAGGCCTGCACAAAATAAATTACAAATTATTAATAAATGTGCAGAATTAAATGAATAAATATGAAACTGTGATGGTAAATATGATGATAAAAATGCACTTTTCACTACCAATCAGCTGCCACCACGGGCGTGGCGCGACGGGCGGCGCCTTGTCGACAGCGGGTCTGCCCTGCCGGTCGCAACCCCGAGGGGAGAGAGGGGAATAAAGAGATTGAGAGAGAGAAAAGAAGAAGAAGAAGAAGTGAAGAATAACATGAGAGGAAGAAGAAGAAGAAAAGAAGAAGAGAGGAAGGAAGTGAAGTGGGGGTGGCCCCCAGTGGCGCGCAACCAAGTGTGCTGGCCTGCCGGTGGCAAGGCAGCCGGCGGGTCTGCTCACTTGGAACAGAGAGAGGGGAAGAGGGAGAGAGAAACAGTGAGACAAGAGTGGGAAGAGAGAGACATTAAGTAAGAGAGGAGATTAGCGAGATTGTTAGATGGAATAGAGAGAGAAAGGGGGGAAGAGAGAAAATTTATAAAGAGGGAGGGGAAGGCGATGGAGTTTATGGTGGTGGGGATGGGTAAGTCGGTGGGGTAACGTGGGAAGAAGAAAAGAAGAAGAAAGAATTAAAAAATTATTTGGTATTATTTAAATAATATTTATTTGTTTCAAAATTTGATTAGTTCCGAATGGTAAATATTCTGTAAAATATCAAATATTACGCGAAGGAGGAAAGTGAAATCAGATTCTAGAAATATTGTCCGATTTTCAAGTTAAAAATCCTGGAACGTGTCGCCGACACCGGTTTAGCCAGATTTTTGAAAAATTCAGAAAACTTCCCATAATTACCCTAACATAGATAATATGAGTCTAAGACAAAAGGTGAAAGCAGATTTCAAAAATTCAACTCCGTTTGCGAGTTAAAAATCGTAGACCCGATTATCGGTATCGGTCGACAACGACTTCAGAGATTTTCAAAAATAATCCAGAAAAATTACAGAAAACTCTAAAAAATCTAAACTATTAAAAAATAATATCTGAAACTAAAATCGGTTCAATCTAACTATCAGGAAGGTCAAATTAATTTTATACATCGCATAGAGTACTGATACTGTGATACGTACATTCAGGATCGGAGGGTACATTTCTCTCCACCTTACAAAAAGTTTCGTCCTTAAAATTTCAATTTAGGCGTAAGAACAATATTTACAGCCCCAAAGCCTAAATGTTATGGGCCTATGACGCTTTCGCTGTGCACTCTGATACATATAGTGAACTCGGAGTGGAGAATTAGTGTTATGAACTAAATATAAGTGGAAAATCTCCGAAGTTGGTGTAGACCGATACCGATAATTAGCTTTATGATTTTTAATTCACAAATAGAGTTAAATTTTGAGAATTTGCTTTCACCTTTTGTCTTAAAATCATATTTTCTACGTTAGGATATTTTTGAAAATTTTTCTAAATTTATCAAAAAATCGGGCAAAACCTATGTCACCCAGTACATTCCAGGATTTTTAACTTGCAAACTGGATAGAATTTCTTGAATCTGATTTCATATTATTTCTCAGAAAAATATTCTTTATTTTATATAATTTTTGGGTACTGCTCGGAACTAGTCAAAAGTCGACCCAATTAAAATATTGATTAAAGAAGATTATTTTCATTTTTCTTTCTTTCTTTATTCCTCCCCTCCAATCAATTTATTTCTTCTTCCCCACCTCTATCCACCGCCTCCCAACTGCCTCTTCTCCCTATAAAAAACCCCCTCTCTCTCTTACTTATTCTCTCCACCTCTCTTTATCTCTCCCCCCCCACACACACATACTATCCCTCTCTCCTTATTTCCTCTCACTGTTCTAGGCCCATGACGTCCCTGACCCGCGCCGCAGCTAGATGACCGGTAGGCTGGCGCCTCGGACCACCGTGAGGTTGCCGATGACCCCGCGCCCTTGCCGGGCGCCGCCCCCGTTCCTCCTCCTCCTTCTCTTCTTCTTCTTTTTCTGTAAAATCCTCTCTCCCTCTCTTTCTCTGTCTCTCACTCTCTCTCACTCCTCTTCTCCCTTCCTTTGCCGTCGAACATAACCGGCCATGGACACAGAGAGTGCCGCCGGCCTGGGCTGCGACGGGTGCCACCAGCCAGCACAGCTGGCCGGCCGGCTAGCGGGCGACAGCAGCAGAGACAGATGCTGCTGCTGTTGTCTATTGTCAACGTTCAGGTATGAATTCGAACCCATTAACCCTATTGGGTTAATTTGAAACCCAAAACCCATTAAACTGATTAACCCACAACCCATTCAATTAAGTTAATTGGGTATGGGTTGTGGATCTGAACCCGACCCGTTAACAACCCAAACCTGATTCCTTATAAAGGTAACTTTGCATAAAAACCCCTATGAAATAAATTTATTTCATCCTAAATTATTTAAATGAAATAATTAACCCTTTTGTTATGATTTTAGCGTATGGGCAATATCTGGAGCATCCGGAGTCCGATCTGGACGATTCTGGAACCGTTGCGATCGTGGGAAAGAAAGCTACCTTCCCATGGCCATTTTGTGAGTGCTTTTCTTTTATAAATTATATGGTATCATGTTTAGTGAAATTGATCGATTGCCTTATTTTATAAATCGTGATTACCGGTAAATCCTCGTTAGTTTTGTAGATGATCAATTAAAGAGACACTGTCACTTAATTATAGAGAAGTCATATTTTGTAATAAGAAAATGCATGACTTTTTAGTAAACATAACAATAAAAAAAATACTCCCATCTGCTTCATGATTTAATATAAAATATAAGTGATAAATGATCAATTAAAGTAATTTCATTTTTATAAAATTGTAAGAATTATTTAAATTGTTAGATATCTATTCCACATGTTTTAGTTACATCTATCACATCACCGGACACTGTCACTTCATGGACGCTGTCACTTTATGGACATCTATTATAGTTACGTAATACTGCTACATGTACACTGATACACGCGTACTCTATTATACCAGACACTGACACTATTATACTATCACCATTACCGGCCCACAGATACACTGGATACTGTATTACATATAAATATCTGTTACACTAAATACTATTGTTTCATGTATATATATCGCCATTACATAGATACTGATACACATGACACTATTATGTCATGTTCATGACCACTGATACATGGATACCCGACACCGTCATTTCACGTGCCAGTATCATAGTTCCACGAATACTCTTGTACTCTGGACACTATCATTATTTCATGTACTATAACACTGTTGCGCTATCACTGTTTTGACACGTGTTAGTATCAACATTACATGGATACTCTAGGATACGGGACAGAGTTATCGCACGTAGATACATGTTTTACTGAACATTGTTATTGCATGTACTAGCGGACACATGAAAAGGATCCTGTATTGCACCGATGTTGTTATTATAATCATATCTCATTGTTGCATAAACTCACCTGTGTGTATGTGTTGATTATCTTTGTATTCCCGTTACATTGAACACCGTTCGTGACACATGGATTAGTGTTACATGAGTATTCATGTATTCCTGTTGCATGATTATTTTTCGTTACTGATATTGATATTCCCGTTACTGGACATGTGAGCTGTTGATATGCTATATGTATTATCAATATCAGTATCACGTGGATCCAAGTCATGGGGGCCACCTCTAGAATTCCACATTTCATGTCTCTCGTTTCCCATTATTTTGTTTTATGCTATCAACAGAGCTCATGTTCTGCAATCTTGTTACATGTATCATGCTTGCTACGATGTGTACTTTAAATATAATAAAGATGACTTGGGGATGGAGGAGACTTGACGGTTGATTAGATCTTATAGAGTATATGTACTGGATCCATATTTATCCCACTGCAGGGGATGGTAGTGATGGCTACCGATTGTATATAGCTCCATGAGCTCCCGTTTCCTGTTTCCTGCTCCCTTCTTAGCGGAGGGCCTTGGTCTCAGCAGCCGGGGTCCGTTTAAGGTCGTAATCCCGGGTATGCAGGGGATACACCTACCCGATAAGAGCTCTTTGACCATTGGGTTTCCATTTACATAATAAAACACAATAAACAATAGTAACGTCAGGACGCTTGTTATTTGGTCACTCTCTCGTTCGGGTCATGGTATCCTTATGCCATGTTCGGATTGGTTTGTCTAGAGTGCGAGCTCTGGTATGAACTGGCAGTGGTATGGGACACTAGAGGAGATTGATTAAAATACCAGGCAGTACAGATTGTTATTATTGTATAAATCACATGGTATGCTCGACACATGTATCTTATTGTCCCTTTATATTTGTTACTATTCTTGATATTTTCTCCACTATAATGTCACCTGTATACCTTGTTACACTTTCTTATATTTGTTACACTCCATGTGGTAACACACTATTCATGGACATATATACTCTACATTATATATTCTGCTTTATGGTATTGATGGTATTACAATATGACATTGTTAATTATTCATATTACTAATATAAGGTATTCATATGTGTTATATATTATTATCATGATTGTTTTACTATAGAATATATTACTGCTTCCTTCATTTTAGCAGTCATTAGGTCGCTTTCTGACGACCCTGGGTTTGCGTGCCCAGGTTGGAGATCAGAGTTATCGTATTGTCAGATATTTCATTGAAATCACATAGGAGACTCGTCATCGATACCATTCATAGGTATCTTTGTGATTTGTTTCTGTTATCTTATTTCTCCCTGTTTTCATATCTGTTATGATCACTGACCCTATTGTAAGTATTCTTGTACTTATTTATGCTGGACTTATTGTGTCTTATATATATTCTCTGTACTGAGGCTTAGTATATATACGTGAGAGTATTTTCGCTCTGCGTATATACGTTGTCGTAGCATCTCTGTACCCTTGGGATTAGGGCGTTACATAAATCGTTGTAATGGATCAAAGGTAAAGCAAGCGTCGAAGAGGTAAGTATTCTTCAGTTTTTATTTCTTTTTATTTCTTAGTTTAGAAACATATTTTAAAAACCAAACATTTCTTCTTTCTTTGATTCTTTCTTTTTAACTTAGCTTTCCCTTTCTTTTGAAACATCAACAACATCATCATCTTCTTAATGCTCTTATTTTCTTTTTCTAAAACTGTGAAGAATTTTTAACTTGTTTTTGTAAACTAAAAAGAAAGAAATTTACTTAATGCTTCCATCGCAGTCCCTTTTGTGGATCACGACCCGCATAGTCACTCGCTATAGCGGTAGAATTGAGAACCTAGCACTTTTCTAAACTCTGTATTTTTTGTGTGCAAGTTTATCTCAATCAGTTTTTGAAAATTACTTTTGCAAAATATAGTTCTACATTGTTTTTATGTTGATCTTTGATCACAAAATTATCGATTCAAATTGATCACATGGACTTTATTTTGTGATGGTTTTATCAAAGAATTTTTGTTAAAAAAGATTGAAAAGTATTTCAAAATTTGTTTCATGTTTTTGGCTTTGTGCCAATCAACCGCTCTGCAGAGCTTTTTGCTATACCGGTCGACCGACCGATCAATCATGTGTGCACATATTATTCATAATTTGATTGTGCAAATCGGTCGATCGACCAATGACTGTGTCTGCTCTCTGTTTGGAATGCGGGGTTTACTAAAAAACCCCAACGGTCAAAAATCTGATCGTTCGCGGTCGATCGACCGGTTGACCGACAGGTTAATTAAGCCTGGGTTTTTCTCAAATGGCTAGTTTTTATTTTTGTCTTTTGTGGGTTAATCTCCAACGACTATATTTAATTTTCTTCTATATTTTGGGCCTCTATAAATAGGTGGCCTTCATAAAACTTAAAAGAACTTTTGGTTAATCATTTTGAATCATTTTTACAACGATTTACAAATATTTTCAAGAGAAAATTTTCACAAGCTAGTTTCTTTCTCAATACAAGAATTTCTCAAGAGCTTTGTTCTTCATTCCTACATTCTCAAAGCTACCCTCACTATAATCTCAAAGTTACAAATCTCTTCTCTTGATTATAGAGATTGTTTTAGTGAGCCTCTTTAGGGTGATCCTTGAGTTGTCCCTCCTTGTATTGAAGCATTGTAGAGGTTGCGGCCTCAAGCGAGCTTACGGGTTCATCATTGTAGGGTGTTACGGCTCCGAGTAAGAGGACTTGCGGGTCTGGTTCGTTCTTGTGAGAATGTGTAGAGAAGTGATCTTACGGGATCGAGTTCTGTAGAAATCCTTCATTGCGGCGAAGGCTGGGACGTAGATCGGGTGGCTCAAATCTCGAAACAAATCATCCGTGTTTGTGATTGCTTTCTCTTATTCTCTCTAACTCTACTCACTCTCTATAATTATTTCATGCTCTTTATTGCTCTATTTATAATTACTACCTTGCTCTTGTTTTGATATTGTTCACTTGTGCTTATTAGTTTCTAGTAATTTTTAATTCCGTATTATTTGCCATAGTTATATAGCCATCACCTATACACCCCCTCTAGGTGATTTCACCATGTGTGTGGTGTGGAGCTTAGTTTCGTGCCTGACGCGGGTATGACTGTACTATTAATGTGAATAACATGCGGGAGATAGTACAAGATAAAAGAGTACAGGAGATACAGGATCATTGTATATAACAAGATAGCAGTTGTGAAGTAAATAATCGGTCAGGTGACAGGTATCCGGTGGAGTACAACAATCAAGCAGTACAAGTAAACACTAAGTTACAATATCAAGCAAGTAATTGATCACGTAAGCTAGTTCAAGAAAACAGAGTAAAAGAATATTTCAAACTCTTCACAACCATGATTATAATAATAATAGATTTAGCAATTAAATAGCTATGCGGGACTGAGCAAAGCGAGAGCGTATTTAGACATATAATAATAATAATTAAACGTCAAGCGAATAACCAAGTAGAGCTAAGCAAGGCTGGATTGAAGCTAACTTACAACGTTAGATATTATCACGCTTGGTGTGGTTATCGCTCGTGGCGCAACTAAACATACATGGCGAAGCAAGCATATAAATGCTATGCTATTGCATGTGGTGAAGCCGTGCTCACGATGTAACTACGCTCAGACAGAGTTAAAAACATTAAGCGCCAGGCTCGCCTACCAGGCGGAGCATGTGAAACCTAGAGGGTTTAAGTTTGAAAACTGATGTATAACCTGAACGTTGAGCTTGAAGGCTGGAAAAAAGCCCAGAGGCTACGCTCGAAGGCAGGGTGATAATGAAGGGTCGGCCAAACACAGTAATAGAGCAGTATCACAAGCAGTATACATGTAAATATATTAAACTACGTTATTACAAGCATTCATCACACTGATACAAATATAACAGTCTACAGAAATACAAATATGTCTCAAAAATACAAATACATAAACCCAGAATACATATACGCCAGTCGAAGCGGGGTAACACAATAAACGAGAAAACACTGGCCTAAAAATCTCAGAATACTCCATGAAATCTCGGCAACTCCAAATCAACACTCGATATGCGTTCAATACCAATAAAATATAGAGAGAAGAGAGAGAATCAAAGAAAGAGGAAAGAGACAATTAAAGTGAGAGGAGAGAGAGGAAAGAGAAACAAAAGAGGAAGGAGGGGAATTGGCCACAGCCCGGGCTGGCCATGGCCTAGCTCACAGCTTGGGGCTAGCCGTAGGGGGCCAGCTATCAGCCCAGGGAGGTGCGCCGGCCGCGCCGTAGGCCAAGTGGCGGCCGACTCAGCCCGGGGGGGAAGAAGATGTAACTACACCTATAGGGTGGTGAATAGATGTAGTGCTAATCAAATACGAAATAACAACAATCCATGCTAAATGATGCAAACCGATCACTTAAAACAAGAAGTGAATCTGGAATCCCTGTGAAGGGCTTTAGAACTTCTCCTCTAATATTTCTCTAGACTATGAGTTGAGGTACTCAATTGCTTTCTTGTTGAGATGAGTAAAGACCGACAAATGAGAATGATGAATGTAATGCAATGAATAGAATGTGCAAGTGAAGTAACAACACAAGTGTAAGCAATGTAAAAAGAAAAAGATCAAGAGACAAGCAATCACAAACATAAAGAATTTATTTCGAGGTTCCAGCCACCGCTCTACGTCCCCGTGTTCACCACCGTGAAGGATTTTACTATCCACAATAGGATATTCCACAAAGGGACCTTACAATAAGGAATTACAATAGTCTCTACAAGACCGAAGTACACAACTCCAACACTCAATCCTCTACACAAGAGGTAGCACAAAGCCAATAAGATTTACAAAGCTCTTGGTGCACTAGATCACGAACACTCTCTTCTTTACAACTTCATATAGAGTTGATATAAATTGAGGCTCAAGGAGTTTGTGAGAGTAAAATTCAGTTGAAAGAATTTAACAGCTGGAAAACCAATTGAAATAGCTTTGAAAATGATAGCACTTGAAAACTAGAAACTTGAAAAATTCTCTTTAGAGCAAACTTGATTTTCAATGTATTTCTCAAAAACTAATAAAACTTATTACATTGATCCAATCCCCATGACCTATATATAGGCAACTCATAAACCCTGTTAGAATGGGTCACCAGGTCATTAGGGAAGAAATTTGACCCATAAAAAGTAAAAATGCCCGTTGGAGAAACAGAAAAAACAAACAGATTTAAAAACTAGCTTACTGTAGCTTTGGCAGAGCTACGATCGACCAGCTGGTCGACCGCTAGTTCAATTTCATGAACTAGCTGTTGGTTATGGTCGACTGCTCGGTCAACCGTTCTATAGCTAAAAGTTACAGCACAGCTGTCAGTCGATCGCTCGGTCGATCGGCACCCAATAGAGACTTGGGTCTCTGTCAGTCGGTCGACCGACCGGTCGATCGCCCTCCAACAGAAATCAAGAGGGTCTTCAGTCGGCCGACTGCTAGGCCGACCACTAGGGTTGGAGGTCGACCGCTAGGGTTGGCGGTCGACTGATACCCATGCACAAACTCAACTATGTTGGCCCAAAGGCCCATCACTCTAGTTTTGATGATGATTAACTCATGTAGTTATAGTACTAATGATCTTGTATCTATTTAATTTTAGATTTTTACAAAGATTTTAGTCAGTGTTGAAGCTAACTTGTATTGATTCAAGAGCTCGCACGTCAAGATCGCATCTAGTATGGAGTCAAGCTCTTTGGATCGAGTCATCTTGGAGATAAAGATCAAAAAGAAGATTTTGGTTTAGGCTTATTTAGTTTTGTTTAGATCTTATATAAGGATAGTTTAGTTTTGATATACTCAAGTATACACACACACAATTTCAAAAGTTTGTTGGTTTCAGTTTAACTGATTTTTGAGTTTCAAATATACATTTATCATTTTCATGAATAGATAGAATCAAAATAAGTTTACATGATTTATATGCATGTTGGATTTCACACATATGCATCTATACTTCATATGTTTATAAAAACATATTTTGATTTATCTAGCTCATGTGTTTAAGTTTTGTTTTTATCAAAACCTATTTTGAGATTTAATGTCAAAAATAAAGATATATCATTTACTATGTGTATTTGATTCTATCCATACACACTATGCTTAAAATGTGTTTTAAATATTTTCTTTTTGTATTTATACAAGTATGAGGAAAAATCGGTTTTTCATTTTAAAAGTTTGTTTTTTGAAAAATACAGTTTTCGGTTTAAGCCTAAATTTCTATGCCTCAAAAATAGTTCAAATTATTTGTAATATGTGTTGATTTTGATCACATATATTTGTACTTCAAAATATTTACATGAACCTATTTTCGTGGAATGTATGAGATTTTATGGGAATTTATAGGTATTTAAAAGCCCAAATTTTCTAACCTATAAACCCAAATTTTGGGCTACTGGCGATCGACCGACCGATTGATCGAACAGGGCTCGGTCGATCGATATGCACAAGGCCTTAGCCTATGGGCTGTTTGACCGACCAGATCAACCCAACTCTCGGGTTTGCCCCGGTCGACCAATCGGTCGACCGACAGGCTGATTGCCTAGGGGCGATCGACCAGGCGATCGACCGACTTCCTCAAATGGTCAAAAATTTTATCGTTGGCCGGTCGACCGGCAAGTCATTCTGGACAGTTTTTGACCCCAACGGCTAGTTTTGGCTAGCCCTATATAAAGGTTCTCTTGGCCAGTTTTGAACAAGATTTTCAACATGTTTTCAAGAGCTATTTTGCCTACTTTCTGAACAGTTTTTAAAGAAGTTTTTGAGTCAAAAATTCTTTATCTTTTATTATTTTCAAAGTTTTGGAAAATTAAAGAAATACAAGCTTTGAGAATTCTATTTTGTTCTTGATTTTTTATATCTATCAAGAAGTTTTTCCCAAGTGATTTCTTTGTTGTTTCTTTTTCAAACACTTTAATTTCTCACATAGTTGAGCTATTCAGTTCTAAATCTATCTTTAGGATCTTTGTATTGTGAGAAAAATTATTTGTGATCTTTTAAGATCACCAAGTTACGTTTGTGATCATTTGGATCCCACGTTGTATTTTTCTTTACTTTGTGCTTAGGCTTTGTGCATTCCTCTTGTGTAGAGAAGTGAGAGTTGGAGTTGTGTACTCTCAGTTTGTATTTGTAATTCCTTAGTGGAGGTCCCTTTGTGGAAGGTCCAGTAGTGGAAATCCTTCTGTGTGAAGGCTGGGACGTAGAGCAGTGGCTCGAACCTCGAAACATCTCCTTGTGTTTGCATTTGATCTCCTATCTCTCAACTCTTTAAATCTTACATTGTTAATATTGCTCATTAATATACATGCTTGATATTCTTTGTGTGCCCATACTTATGTTTAATCAAGAGAACTATTGAAGCACCTCAACTCTTAAGAGGAATTGTGAGGAGCAGTTCTAAAGCCCTTCACAGGGAATTCGGACTCACTCTTGATTACACGTTGTGTATTTGTAATTAAGTTTTTAATTCCGCATTATTTGTCTATGATTAACACTGCACCTATTCACCCCCCTGTAGGTGTACTTTCAAACCCATAGTCTGGTCGACCGGCCGGTCGACCGACCTGGGCCAAAAATCATTTTTCTAAGTATTTTGAAATGCAAACTATTTTTAAAATATTTTGTATTGGTTTTTAAGAGATATAGAAATGCATAGGCAATGAGATACAAGTTCTAAACTGGATATAAAATTTTGGAAAAAAATATAAAATATGTATCAAAACCAAACATGTAAAACACAAAGACGATAAAAACTTGTATTTTTGAAAACGTGATTTTTGTGTGTGTAACTTCTTGAGCATCAAATCTATATTCTACACTTTAACATACTATTTTCTTATAAGGTTCTTAGTAACTACAAGTGTCTTCAAGATGATTTCTTTAATATTAACATCGAGTGCTTTGAGCTCGAATCCCATACTTGATTATCCTTGAGTCTTCAACACCTTCCGTTAGAGGAAGAAACACATTAAATCCTCTTGAACCCTGAACAAACTTAAACACTTGAATTTGATTAGTACTAAATAACCACATATGCTTTGTAATCATCAAAACAAGAAACCAGTGATTGTAACCTTGGGACAACAATCTCCCCCTTTTTGATGATGACAAAACATATGAGTTATTTAAAATAAATGATAAGAAAGAGCTTGGAAAAGCTCCCCCTCAAGTTATGTTATCTGTCAAGTACAAGAAATCATTATGACTACAAATAGATTTGTCAATTTAAGCAAGTCACATAAACGAATATATGAAGAATATATCAATTTAGAATAATATGCATAAACAGCCTATCATCCTTTCATACCTCCTTCCTCAAAAAACATTATGCAATGAATGAAAGAATGAATCACGGCATTGCATATAAGCATGGTAAAAGAAATAGATATACATCAAGTTCATGATATACCAAAACAAGAAACTATACCATAACAAGAAACTCAAAAACTCAACTATCAGATATCTAAAAACATATCATAACTCAAATACCTCTCCCTTTTTGTCATGCATCAAAAAGGAGTAAAATACACAAGAAATAAAAACACATGAAACCAAGAGAAATACCAATAAAAACACATGTATATCAATTAAAAATACATGAAACCATATGAAACAAACATTAAACAATTTCAAAAACCATGAATTCATGATGCAAATATTTAACTCACTATAAGTGAATGAAAATCTATTATAATCATTGGTTTAGTAAAAATGTCCGCAAGTTGAAAATCGGTGAAAATATAATCAATTTCAATCTCTTTTCTCATAGTGATCTCTAAGAAAGTAATATCGAATCTCTATGTACTTGATCATACTATATTGATTTGCATTATTGGTCATATGAATAGTACTAGTGTTATCACAAAATATTTTGATATGATCATATGGAAACATAGTTAAAGAATAGTATGTTTCATCCAAAAGACTTGTACACAACAAGCCCGAACCGCAACATACTCCGCCTTGGCGATTGAGAGGGTTACGGAATTTTGTTTCTTTGAAAACCACGAAACAAGGCAATTTCTTAGAAATTGACAAGTTTCACTAGTGCTCTTCTTATCCACTCTATAACCGACATAGTCGGCATCCGAAAAACTCATTGAAAATTGTCCGGTCTTCGAATAACACAAGCCCATTCCAATAGTGCCCTTAAAATATCTAATAATGTGTTTTACCGCAATCAAGTGGGACTCTTTAGGAGAAGATTGGAATCTAGCACATAGATAAATACTAAACATAATATCCGGCCTATTAGCCATCAAGTAAAACAAACTACCAATCATGCTTTTATAGAGTTTAATGTCAATGTTCTTACCTTGTTCATCCTTGTCAAGCTTTGTTGTGGTAGCCATGGGAGTCTTGCTTGTCTTCACATTTTCAAACCCAAATTTCTTGTTAAGCTCTCTTTTGTATTTGGCTTGGTTTATGAAAATCACATCACTCCTTTACTTGATTTGGAGTCCAAGAAAGTAGTTGAGCTCTCCCATCATAGACATTTCAATTCTTTCTTTATGCATGATTAAAAATCCTCACAAAGCGCTTCATTAGAAGATCCAAAAATGACATCATCAACAAAAAATTTGCACAATAAGGATATCACTATCTACATGCTTTATAAACAATGTAGTGTTAACTTTGCCTTTCACAAAATCATTTGAGATAAGAAAAGTAGAAAGTCTTTCAAACTAAGCTCTTGGAGCTTGTTTTAAACAATATAAAGCCTTTTTAAGTTTAAAAATAAAATCTGGATGTGTAGGATCAACAAACTCGGGGGGTTGTTCAACATACTCCTCCATTCAAAAATTCATTTTTAACGTCCATTTGAAAAAACTTAAAATCTTTGAAGGAAGCAAAAGCAAGTGTCATCCTTATGGCTGCAAGCTTGCTACGGGTGCAAAGGTTTCCTTAAATCGATACCTTTTATTTGGATGTACTCTTGGGCCACTAACCTAGTTTTATTCCTAATAATATTTTCTGACTCATCCAACTTGTTTCTAAAAAGCTATTTAGTACCAATAGTTAGTCTATCATGACGTCTAGGAACAAGGTGTCAAACTTAATTGTGCTCAAATTGATTAAGCTATTCTTGCATTGCAAGTAATCAATATGAGTCGCCCTTGGCTTCGAGGATGTTCTTGGGCACAATATGTGAAATGAATGCAAAATGTCCACAAATATCATAGAGTTTGGAGCGAGTAGTTACCCCCATGGATACATCACATATGATGAGATCCTTGGGATAATTTGTAGCATATCTCCAATCCTTTGAAAGAAGTTGTGTTGGCTCCACTTCAACATCTTGAACTTTACTATGTTCATCATCCTTTCATTTGTCTTCTTGCATTGGTGAGCCCTTCAAAGATATTTTCTCCATGTCTTAACCTAAGAAATCAATTTTTACAATATTCTTCACAAAAGCATTAGATTCCTCAAACTTGACATGTTTTTAGACTCTTCAATAGTCAAAGTAGACCTATTGAAAACTCTATAAGTCTTACTAGAATTTGAATACCCAACAAATATAGCTTCATAAGACTTGGCATCAAATTTACCTAAATTATCCTTGGTATTCAAAATAAAATATTTGCAACCAAAAACTCTAAAATATGAAACGTTTGATTTTCTAAAAAAGTAAATCTCAAAAGGAGTTTTGAAAGTGTTTTTACAAAAATAAATTCTATTCGCTATGTAACATGAAGTGTTTACGGCCTCAGCCCATAGATATTGAGGGTGTCTATATTCACTAATTATTGTCCTAGCCATCTCTTGAAGAGTGTGATTCTTTCATTCAATGACTCCATTTTGTTGTGGAGTTCTAAGACAAGATAGTTCATGTTTAATTCCATTTTCTTCACAATAATGTGATAAAAGAATGGTTAATGAATTCACCACCTCTATCACTCCTTATACACAAAATTGGAAAAAAAAATTCCTTTTCAACTCTTTTTCTAAAAATATGAAAATGCGAAAAAGCTTCGTCTTTGTGTTCCAAAAAGAAAACCCATGTAAATCAACTAAAACAAAAACAAAATGATTACCACTAAGACTTTTGATTTTTGTTGGACCAAACAAATCCATGTGAATTAACTCTAATGGTTTAGATGTCATGATATCCTTGATTGCCTTGAAAGAAGACTTGATATGTTTCCCAAGTGGGCATGCATCACAAATGTGGTCCTTTTTAAATTTCAAGTAAGGAATACCCTTTACCGATTCCTTAGAGTTAATTCTAGATAGATGGTCAAACGAAACATAGCCTGGTCTCCTATGCTATAACCAGGAATCTTTATTTAAAACATTTAAACAAGTAGCACTGTAATGTAAATTTAAAATATCAATCATATAAACATTGTTTTCACGAAAACCAAAAAGAAAACAAATATTTATCTTTTTCTAAAATATCGCAAGTAAAATCATCAAAAACATCTTTAAAACATTTATCACAAAGTTGGCTAATGTTCAAAAGATTATACTTGAGGTCTTTAACCAAAACAACATTTTCTATTAAAGTAGATGAGCCAACATTGATATTATCTATATCAATGATTTTGCCCTTTGAATCATCTCCGAAGGTGATGGTGCCACCTTAATGATACCTTGATAGGGTTGAAAAATTGTTGATATCCCAAGTCATGTACCTTGAGTAAGGCACTACAGCTCCCTACATCTTAGAGCCTATATCAAGTAAAGAAGTTGTTGATTTTAGTACCCATATTTTCTTGGGTCCTATAATGTTAGTTCTTCGAACCCAAACATGATCATTTGAAACATTAATGCAATCAAAGCAAAACTTAGCTAAGTGGCCCTTTTGGCCACAATAGGTGCAGGTATAAACTCTATCATACATAAATGCTTAATGTGTATATGAAATATGAGCATGCTTATTGTGTGTGACATGTTTAGCATGATGAGTGTGAGCATGTGTAGCATGAGAAACATGAACATGTTTCCTTGGAGTGTGTCTCTTAAGAAACATGACCTCTAATCTAGCCTTATCAAACTCACATTTTTTAAAATATTTCCTAAAGTTCTAACTTTGATTTTTAAAATAGAAATCTCTTTCTCATCAATCAAAAGAAATTTTACTTTACAAGAAACTTTGTGTGCATCAAAATCCTTTTGTGTGGAATAAGTATGGAAGACAAAACCTCTTTTTATTTTAAAAGAATAACAACTTGATTTTGAAGAAATTCATTATCTTTTTTTATTTTTGAATATTTCCTCTTAAGAAAATCATAGTTATGAGAAAGTTCTTCAAAAGCTTCACCCAATTCATCCATGGTCAATTCACAGTCATCTAGGAATGATTCAGATGTTACCTTGGGTGTTTTGTCATTAGCCATGAAACACGCATTGGCTGTGTCCACCTCTTCTTTGAATTCACTCTCCGAATCCATGTTGCTTTGAGAACCTTCTTCTTGTAGGGCTTCTTTTAGGTAGATGGCTTGCTTTTGGTTTCCGGACATTCCGCAACAATGTATCCCAACTTCCGGCAATTGAGGCAAATGATCTTTTTTTCCTCCTTTCCTTGCCAACGTCTTCTATTATTGAATTTGGCTTTTTTGTACATCCTTCTCACATTCTTCACAAGGAGGGAGAGGTCTTCATCATCTTCTCCTTCATCATCTTCATCGGAGATGGTGGGAGTGGACTTGAAGGCAATCATCTTTTTCTTTTGAGGCACCATTTTTTCTCTAGCCTTCCTCTTTATCTCATGAGTCTTAAAGTTACCGATAAGACCTATGAGCTCCATATCTTTCTTGTCATTGAGATCTTATAATGTTGTAGCTTTGACCTCCCATGATGGTGGTAGGGCATGAATGACCATCTTCACCTTTTGGTCATTATCAATAGCATCACCTAGAGAAGCAAGACCATTGGAGATTTTAGTAAACCTTGTGACCATGCCATCAATAGAATTATTTTCATGCATGGTAAAATTCTCATATTGGGAACGCAAGAGATCGATTTTAGTTCTCTTGACTTGTGATGTCCCCTCGTGTGTGACAACTAAGTGTGACCAAATCTCATAGGCGGATTTGCAATGAATGGCCCTAGCTATATCATCATCATTTAAGGTTTGAAGTAATGCATAGTGTGCTTTTACATTGGCTTAAATCCTTGGTGGCAATATCGGACCATGTGTCCTTCATCACCAATGGGTACACTAAATGGTTTGGTCACTGTCTTTGCAACCCGTCTTCCTAGGGATTGCAAGAGAACGGTCATCTTAACATCCCATATGAGAAAGTTAAGGCCATCAAACTTTGGTGGAGTCTTAATTCCTTCGGCCATATTAACTAATGTGGATAGCAAATGAAAATGCAAATGAAATGATTAGCAAAAAGATCTCTCTAAGGTGGTTAAACTAAAATCTAGAGTCCAAGGATCTGATACCAATTGAAAATACACTTAGAGGGGGTGAATAGGTGTAATACTAATCAAATGCGGAATAACAACTTATGCTAAATGATGCAAACCGGTCACTCAAAATAAGAAGTGAAGCCGAATTTCCCATGAAAGGTTCTAGAACTTCTCCTCTAATATTCCTCTAAACTATAAGTCGAGGTGTTCAATTGCCTTCTTATTGAGATGAGTTAAGACCGACAAATGAGAATGATGAATGTAATGTAATGAATAGATTGTATAAGTGAAGCAACAACACATGTGTAAGCAATGTAAAGAGAAAGAGATCAAGAGACAAGTAATCGCAAACACAAAGAATTTATTCGAGGTTCGAGCCGTCGCTCTACGTCCCCGCCTTCACCACCGTGAAGGATTTCACTATCCATAATAGGATCTTCCATAAAGGGACCTTACAATAAGAAATTACAATGGTCTACACAAGACCTGAGTACACAACTCCAAAACTCAATCTTCTATACAAGAGGTAGCACAAAACCAATGAGGTTTACAAAGTTCTTGGTGAACACTAGATCACAAACACTCTCTTCTTTACAACTTCCTATAGAGTAGATATAAATTAAGGCTCAAGAAGTTTGCGAGAGTAAAATTCAGTTAAAAGAATTTAAAAGCTTAAAAATCAATTGAAATAGCTTTAAAAATGATGGCACTTGAAAACTAGAAACTTGAAAACTTTTCTCTTAAGAGCAAACTTGATTTTCAATGTATTTCTCAAAAACTAATTAAACTTGTTGTGTGGATCCAATCCCCATGACCCGTATATACAGCCAACTCATAAACCCTATTAGAATGGCTCACCAGATCATTAGGTAAGGGATTTGACCCATAAAAAGCAAAAATGCCTGTTGGAGAAACAGAAAAAAATAAAACAGATTTAAAAACTAATCGTTACTGTAGCTTTGGTAGAGCTACGGTCGGCTAGCCAGTCGACCGCTAGTTCATTTTTATGAACTAGCTGTTGGCTACGATCGACTGCTCGGTCGACCATTCTATAGCTAAAAGCTCCAAACAATTGTCCGTCGACCGGTCGGTCGACCGGCACCCAACAGAGACTTGGGTCTCTATCAGTCGGTCGACCGACCGATCGATCGCCCTCCAATAGAAACCAAGAGGGTCTTCAGTCGGCCGACCACTCGGTCGACTGCTAACGTTGGCGGACGACCGATACCCGTGCACAAATGTGCACAATCTCAACCCATGGTCCGGTCGACCGACCAGTCGACCAACCTGGACCAAAAATCATTTTTCTAAGTATTTTAAATGCAAATTATTTTTAAAATATTTTGTATTGATTTTTAAGAGATATAGCAATGTATAGGCAATGAGATACAAGTTCTAAATTGGATATAAAATTTTGAGAAAATATGAAACATGTATCAAGACCAAACATGTAAAACACCAAGATGATAAAAACTTGTATTTTTGAAAACGTGTATTTTTTTGTGTGTAACTTCTTAAGTATAAAATATATATTCTACACTTTAACATACTATTTTTTTACAAGGTTCTTAGTGACTATAAGTATCTTCAAGCGGGCTTCTCCAATAACGACGTAGCTTTGAGCTCCAATCCCATACTTAATTACCCTTAAGTCTTTAACACCTTTCTTTAGAGGAAGAAACACATTAAATCCTCTTGAACCCTGAAACAAACTTAAACACTTGAACTTGATTAGTACTAAATTATCTTATATGCTTTGTTATCATCAAAATAAGAAACTAGTGATTGTAACCTTAGGCCAACAGAAGAAGGGAGGAGGAAAGTTGGGTGTTGGATTTTTGTGGTGGGGATGGTGTTATGATGGGCGAGGAGGTGGTGGAGTTATAAGTGGTGTCGGGGGTGGAGTTTGGTAGAGATAGGAGATGAAGAAGGTATTGGTGTTGGTGGATAATATGATTTAGGTGGAGGAAATGGTGGAGGATGTGGTGGTTGAGGAGATTTTGAGGTGGTGGTGAAATTAGAGAAGTGGAAGGAAGGTGGAGGAGTGGGAGGTGGTTTCGATGGTAAAAATGGAGGAGATCTTGGTGGTGGAAGGTTGTAGTGGTGGTGGAGTGATAGATGGTGGCCATAAGTGGTTGGATTGAGAGGAAGAAGAAGGTAGTGGTGGTGGGATTTTTTTTGTAGATGAATGTGGTTGTGGAGTTAGAGAAGAAG
Organism: Agave tequilana; assembly: GCA_038442645.1. Taxonomy (NCBI): domain Eukaryota; kingdom Viridiplantae; phylum Streptophyta; class Magnoliopsida; order Asparagales; family Asparagaceae; genus Agave; species Agave tequilana. The sequence goes on along the minus strand of JAVJIF010003786.1, from coordinate 50,369 downwards.
TGGAGGGGAGATGAGGAAACGAGGAGTGGCTGGCGCTGGGTAGGTGGCTCGGCCATGGGGTGGTCGCCAGAGGTCGGAGGCATCATCGACGGTCGGGTCTGGTGGTGGTAACCGCCTGTGGTGTAAGGGAGAGAGGGAGAGAAATTGGAAGGAGAGTAAGAGAGATATAGAGAGATTAAGAGAAGGGGATGAGAGAGAGATGTAGGGTGGTGGTTTGGCCAGCCGGGGCACACCGGCAACGGTGGTCGGCCGATGAGGAGGGGAGGCCGACGGTCCAAGCTTAGGGGAGAGAGGGAGATGGGAGATAGAGGAGGAAAAAAGAAGAAGGGAAAAAGGGAGAGTGAGAGAGAAAGAAACAGAGAAAGAGATTGAGATGAGATAGGGGAGGAAATGGGTATGATGGGGATGTGATGGGGGGGTCAGCCCATGTGGGAGCCAGGGAGAAAGAGAAAGAAAGAAAGAGAATAAAGGAAAGAAGGAAGAAAAATCAAATATAAATATATTATTATAATAGGATAAATTTTGAGTAATTCAGAAAATCCTCAAAAATTTTCTAAAACAGAAAATATTACACTGAGGAACATGGTGAAATTAGATTTAAGAAATTCAACTCCGTTTGTAAACTAAAAATCCTGAAATCGATCGGCGATATTGGTTGACACCGATTTTGAAAATTTTACAAAATAACTCAGAAAAATTCAAGAAAAATCATAAAAAATCTATTAAAAACAATATTAGAAACTGAAATCGGTCCAATTTGACTACTAGAAAGGTTAAACCAAGAAGTAAATTAGGATCGAGTCTCTGGTTCTGACTCAGGCTGACTCTGAGTTTAGAAATCTGAATCTGATACCAAATAATAATATAAATAATCACACAATGTAAATAAATACAAGGAAAAAAAGGAAAATATGATTGAAAAATCAAAACACGTATCTGGGTACGTGCAGGGATGGGGTGTTACAGTCTTACCCTCACTCGGAGGCGACAACGCAAGCACCAACTCACGGTCTCCCTCTCGATTAGCCTGCAGGTCGAAATCCTTCGCTATAGATTCTACCCCCGCTCGGAGTCCCTACTGTGTTGCAGGGATTTTCTTCTCTCAGAGCCTCCGTTTGTTGTTCCGTTGATGGGTCACACCCACTCAAAAACACAAACATTATACCTCAGGCTCCCCTCATCTGACCGTAGGCATATGACCCCTGACAGTTTTCCTCTACCATTACCAACTCCGCTGCTAGGATTTCTCCCACCCAGAGTCCTGGATCACTACTCTGTTGATGGGTTCTCCCCCACTTGAAGTTGACACATCTAAAATGTCGATGGGTCACACCCCCACTTCAACTCCCTACTTAGTTCACAACTTCATTGATGAGATTTTCCCCACTCAGAAGCAACAGTGAATCCAACTCTGCTGCTGAGATTTCCCCACTCGGAGGTCCGGATCGCCACTCTGCTGATGGATTCCATCCCCGCTTGGAGTTGGCACATCCAATCTATCGATGGGTCATACTCCCACTTCAGAATCCTACTAAGTTTGTAGGTACCGCTAATGGGATTACCCCCACTCTGATACAACACCGCAGGCTTACTATAACATTCCAAACCAACCGACCCTACTGGAGATACAGATTAAACACTCCAGTAAGGTATGATCATCTAGGTACTATTTGAACATAAACCGCTTTTATTCCTATGATGTAGTCTTTGCATATACCTGCATGTATTGTTTATCTCGAATTAACATGAATTATGTATATTTAGCCTACAACCAAAATAACATATGGTATATACATGAGGGTTTTCTTGTTTGAATTATTCCCTCGACGTACTAGTCTTGAACGATTAGAAGCAAAGTATACATAACTTTGTTATTCCGCTCTGTTAGACTTACATTGACTTTATTATATTTGTTGTGCTATATCTAATGGTTGATTTAAGATGTTCTGTTGCACGCTTGTGTTCACATCCTCCTTACCCTACTGACGGGAATGTCCCTATCAGGATCCCAAAGCTTGCACGTCCTACTAATGGGATTTCCGCCACTCAAAGATGGCAACGCGAGCACCCGCCTACGGGCTCCCTCTCAGTTAGCCGACGGCAGTCAAAACCCTCCGTTGTGTGTCCTACCCTCACTCGGTCCCCACTATGCTGCAGCGTTTTCTCCCTTTCAAAGTCCAAGTTCACAGCTTCATAGATGGGATTTTCCCCCACTCTGAAGCAACCATGGACCCAACTCTATTGCTGGGATTCCCTACTCGGAGGCCTAAAACTTGCAGGTGTCGCTGATAAGATCTCCCCCACTCAGAAACGACAACGGAGACACGCCAAACAACTCCATATCCAACCAACCATACTGGAGATAGAAATCAGCACTCAGAGGAGGCATGGTCATATCAACTGCAAAAAAGCAACAGTAAAAACAAACCAGACAAGATCCAAACAACTATTTCAATTCCAAAAATATATATTTCTATTACAAAGATCTTTCCATTCATGATGCATTCCATTAATATATTTGATTATATCTGACAAGAGTAATACAAATCTCTTCACATCTATGTGTTTACAACTTTTTGAAAAAGAAATACAGCAGATTCAAGTCTGGATACCCCTGTCTTGTCGCCATTAACAGTCTCCTAATGCTGAAGCAATAAAGACTTGCTCATCCGAGAATGCCTCTTGGGAATAGTTATCCATCTTCATCCACGCCATGGCTCCTGAACAAACAATCCTATGCCTCCACCTCCACATCTCTCCAAGGTAACAAAATGAAACTTCCAGGAAACCAACGATGTTTGACGAGATAGGATCTGGCAAGACATGCAAGATAGTGATGAAATCACGTCTGCACACAATACCGCCCAGGAGAGATACCACTACCAAACGGGGAGACTCCAGATCACCAGCAAAGAGACTCCTGCCCACTAAGGGGACAAGCCAGTATCCCTCCACTTGGGTTAACTAAAGCCCCATCTGTCCTTGTTGCGCTTCCTATCCGACGCGATGTCCTGTCACAACGAATAATGTGCCATAATAGCCCCTTCACAACAACTAATTGGTGCACCATCCAGACTCCCTAGAAAAGAGATAGCCTGGTCACCACTTCCTCATCCTCCTCCCACTCCTTTCCATCTGTTGAAGAGAAAAGAAGACAGCATGACAATGCAACAAAGAAAGGAATTAGGGTTTCGAAGAACGAGTTTGTTTGAAAAAGACAGAAGTTGATTTTCTCCCACAGTTCTTGCTTCATTTATAGACAAGCGAGGAGCCCAACCGCTGTTTGGACACATACATTGCATAATTATTATTACATTACTACATTCATTCTGTAATAATTCCTACAACTCACTTGTCTTAATGTCCTAATCCATGCAGGGTATGATGGAAAGAAGATACGCATGAATCCTATCCAAACAAATACAAATCAAATTCAAATTGACTCAAATTTAGAGGATCTAGAAGCCATCTTATCTGAAAACTGATATATCAGATAAGATAATACCATCAAAATGTAAAAGAAGAACAGATTTTTTGAAGACCCAATCAGTTTCGTTGAAGATAAATGGATAGAGAGAAGATCAACAGATGAGATGAAACAATCATATTTGGGGATGAGGAGGAAATCCAAGTAAATTCGGAGTTCTAAATCAATTTAGACTCAGATTCAAACTGTATACATTTTAGTATTTTAATCATAACTTTTACTATCAAAACTCAAATCTGATGATTCAAGATGATCCAGAAATAAGATTTAAAGGGATACAACTCTTATGTTGATCACTAATCTTAATTCTATCATCTGATAAGTAAGAATCAATAATCAACACGCCAACAAATTGCAGATCAGAATTCTGGATAAATCAAATCAAGTTTGAAGATAAGGGGAGGATTCAAATTCAGAAATAGCTTGCTCCCCAAGTCAAGAGAAAGGATATTATTTTAATCCAGAGTTCAAATTTAAATTCTAAAGATATATCTCTTGATGGATGCACAACTTTTACCAGAAGTCTATCCACTACTTCTACTATAAATAGAGAGGTAGAGCATGGGGAAAATCTGATCTCAGATGGTGAGGCTGTAAATGTTGAATTGAGAGGAAAGTTGTGGTTTGTAATGCGAATTTGTGATCAAGAGCATTGTAACAACGATTCTTCAATAAAAATCAGCCTTCTTCAATACCAATCTTGTAACATTTCATTCTAAGCTTCCTTTACTACTTTCTTTTATTTTTGTGATGTGATCTTCTTCTTTTATTTGCATATTTTATTTTATGAACTAATCAACAATCTCATGCATGTTTACTCTTTTCTTTTATTAGTTCTTTTGTCTTTAACATAGATCAGAGGAGGGAGACATTAAAGTGACGACAAGGAATGAAGTCACCGAGTTTCATCTTCCTCTTCCCTTCATCCCAATCTCTTAGTTTCTTTTCCATCATCTTAGTCATTTAATCTTCACATAAGGTTAGTGTTCTTTTTCCTTTTTTTTCCTTCATATTTTAATGCTTAAAGATCTTCATTTTTTAAAACAAATTCCAACCTTCATTCAAGGATTTCTCAACTAAACTAAGATAAAAGTTAGAATTTTTAATAACTAGGATTTAATAAGTCTCTATGGATTCGACCCCTAGCTTGTCACTATACAATTTTGCTAAAAAATTCTACCAAGTTTATGTTTTCATAACTTGTACGTAGTTTAACAACGATGAATTTGTTCATGAATTTCGAACCGCGAACAATTTTTGGCGCCGTTGCCGGGGACTTGTGAAAATTTTTATTTTTAAAAAATCAACATTTAATCTTTTTCTAGTTTTATAAAAAATAAAATAATTTAAATTAAAAAAATTTATAAAAAATCAGAAAATTAAATTAAAAAAATAATTTTCCAAAATTCTTTTCTTTTTATTACTTTCCTTTTCCATCCCTAAGATCTAAACTTCAAACTTTTCTTTTTGCAGGGATATTGCATGAACGAGCAAAGATTTGCACAACAGGACAAAGCTCGCTTGCTTATGACATAATTGCTTTACTAAACTAAAATAAAAAAAATTTCTTGCTTCAGAGTCATCGAAAAGGTTAGTATTTTCTAACTCTACCGACAGATCTCCTGTTAGTGGGGTTTTGGAGGTACTTATTGATTGAACTTGTGCTGCATTAGTGCATATTGCATAAAAGATATTAAGAGCTGCCTCCCTCACATAAGGTCAGAATTTCATCACCCGTTCCTTGGCTCAAAAATCACAACGCATATAAGTTTTTCCAAGCTTGAACTAAATTTAAAATCAATTAGAAACTTGACTACTAGGAATTCGAGCTCATGAAGTGTATTCATTTTGGGAATACTCCGGTGATTACTTTCAAGTTCACGAGAGAGGGATTTCTTTCTAGAAAGGGTGACTTAGCCATTACGGGTGCCTGGCCTGGAGGAAAGACCGAGGAACTTTCTTGTCTAAGAAAGGATGGCTGAATTTAGTAAGCGCCTGGCCGGGGGGGAGAGCCGAATCGCTTGTTTGATGGCTTTAACTGGTCAGCTCACAATCTGTCCAACCAAGTTAGGAGTTATTTAACCAGGGAGAATTCAAATCTCTTAAGAATAGTGGTTGAAAAATTGATTACCTTTAAATTAAATTCAAGATAAAGAAAATACTTGATTGCAATTGATTGGTTAAGTCATATTGTGTGCAATCTGATCTAGAATTTAGAAAATCCTTCATCAAGGTGGGATTCATGCGAAAGTGCGTTTGTGTTAAGAGTTGATTAGAATCCATTACTGTTTCTGACCCTACTGCTATAATGGTTGACACGAATCAACCCCAACAAATGACCTTAAAGGATTACATGTATCCTACAAGGTCCACCCAACCTTCCTTTATCACTCTGTTGGTCCTTACGACAAATTTTGAGATTAAATCCAGTATGATACAGATGCTTCCAGTCTTTCGGGGATTAGCAAATGAGAACCCATACCAATATGTTAGAGAATTTGAGGATATTTGTGGAACCATAAAGTATAATCAAATGATGGAGGAATCCCTAAAACTTAGGTTATTCCCCTTATCCCTAAAAGAAAAAGCCAAAGCTTGGCTTCTTTCTCTCCAACCGGGTTCAATTTCCACTAGGGTAGGATTAGCCCAAGCCTTCTATAGGAAGTTCTGCTCCAAGCAGAAAACTGCTACCATACGTCAAGCCCTCAATACCTTCTATCAATTACAAGGGGAGACGTATTTTGAAAGTTCAAGGATTTTTTTACTAGAGTGTCCCTATCACGAATTTGAAAAAATTCGTTTGATCCAAATTTTTTACGAAGGCTTAGACTACTTGAATAAGACCATGATTGAGTCCCTTTGCAATGGAACATTCACTAGTAAAACGGTCAATGATGCATGGCAATTTTTGAAGAAGTAGCCGAAAACACTCTAGAATGGGAGCATGTCAGGTTGATAATAAGCAACCCACCATCACAACTGCTACCAACAGAGATGGTATGCATAAAGTCAACCCCAACTTTGAGAGTGATGCCAAATTGACATTAGTAGTATGAAGACTTGAAGCATTAGAATTAAGCAAGGGAGCAGAATCTTTAACTCCTGAACCATCTAAGCCAGTGGTCTCTCCCATTTGTGTCCTTTATGACAGTCAAAACCACTTGATTGAACAATACCGCAGGTTGTGAATTATCAAAGCGGAGCAAGCAAATGTACTCAATACATTTCACAAGGCCAACTACAACAACAACTCATTTAGTAGAACGTACAATTTGGGTTGGCAAAATCATCCCAACCTTTCATAAAAATCTTCTCAAGGATAAGGATATGGTGGATCATCATCATTTCAAGGGCTAACTTCTAATAATTAATTTCACAAGGAAAATCAATTCAATGTAACACCATTTGTCCCTCCATATGTCCCACCCAATCAAAGAAAATCATCTTTAGAGGATACTCTCCAACAATTCATGCAGAGCCAACTCATAAATAATCAAACCCAAGCCCACATGTCTCACAATCAGGATCAAATGATAGCCCGGTTCGAGGTTCAGATAGAACAGTTAGCTACATCTGTTAGGGAGAGAGAGAATATTTTCCTAACCAAACTGTACCCAACCCGAGAGGATAGCCTGCTCCTCAAAATACTCCTACATGCCAGTTCGAAATTGGTTTTGGTTTAAACCGTGAAGTCCAAGCCATCTACACTTTACGGTTGGGCAAGAGAGTGGACAACCAAGTCCAAGCTTCACCAAACAATCCTAATATTGTCAATGAAAAAGAAAAAGAGAACCCAAAGGAGTCAACAAAGAAAGATGACCAAGTTTTTATTGACAATCAAGAGAAATCCTTTGTGCCCAAGGCCCCATTTCCTCAACATCTTCAACCAACTAGGAAGAAAAATCACTGTGAGAGAATTTTGAAAGTTTTCAAAAACATCCAAATCAACATTTCCTTCTTGGATGTCATCAATCAGATTCCTTCATATGCCAAGTTTCTGAAGGACCTAACCACGGTCAAGAGGAAAAGTTCTATGCCTCGTGAAGCTGCATTTATTACACAAGCATCATGTTTCATCCAGCAACCTATTGCACCCAAGTTTGAGGATCCGGGGAGTCCAACTATTTCTGTTAGGATAGGAGATCAAGTTATAGATCGGTATCTGCTAGATCTAGGGGCAAGTATAAACTTTTTACCCTATTATGTGTACAAACAATTAAGTTTAGGAGCGTTACAATCTACTAATCTTACATTGCTTCTAGAAGATAGGTCAGTCAAAGTCCCCAAGAGAACTGTTGAAGATGTTATTTTGAAGGTCGACGAATTCCCTGCAGACTTTGTGATTTTAGACACTGAACCAGTTAGAAATTCAAGCAATCGCTTGTCTGTGATTTTAGGAAGACCATTTCTTGTTACTGTTGATGATCTCGTTAGATGTAGGAATGGAGTCATGACCTTCTCGTTTGGGAATATGACAGTTGAGCTAAATGTTTTTCACACTAGTTCCCAGCCAGATGTAATGGACGATCATGAGGAGGTCAACATGATTGATGTATCGGTCAATCACACCTTTGACGAGTCTTGCTATGAAGACCCCTTGGAGAAATGCGGCCCATTTTGGAATGAATTTTGACATTGAGGAGTTTATAGAAGAGGTCAACGCATTGTTAGATTCTATTCCCATCATGGACACCAACCTATGGGATCCAAGATAGAACCCTTGTCGTTGCCAACATCCGTTCCTGTTCCACCAATCATTGAGCTTCCCAAGTTGGCGCTCAAATCTTTACCTGACACGTTGAAGTATGCCTTCCTAGGTGACCTTGCATGTATTCATTTCATCTCATTTAGACAAGGATCAAGAAAAGAAGTTGCTAGATGTTCTTAGGGAACATAAGGAAGCCATAAGTTGAACCATAGCAGACATCAAGAAAATTAGCCCTATGTGGTAATGCACCAAATTCATCTCGAAGAGAATGTCAAATCTTCGAGAGAACCACAGAGGCGTTTAAACCCTATTTTAAAAGAGGTGGTGAGAGCGGAGGTCGTGAAATTGTTAGATGCGGGTATCATTTACCCTATATCTGATAATCAGTGGGTTAGTCCAGTACAAGTTGTACCCAAAAAGTCCGGAGTCATAATTGTTACTAATGAGAATAATGAGTTGGTTCGAACTCGTGTTCAAACTGGTTGGCGAGTGTGCTTAGAGTATAGAAAACTCAACTCTATGACTAAGAAATATCATTTTTCTCTGCCTTTCATCGACCAAATGTTAGAACGTCTTGCCAGTCTTACTATTCCTTCTTCGATAGTTATTCGGGATATAACCAAATCCACATTGCTCGTGAGGACCAAGAGAAAATGACATTCATATGTCTGTTTAGCACATTTGCATACTATCTCATGCTCTTTAGGCTATGCAATGCACCAGTTACTTTTCAGCAGTGTATGTTGCGCATCTTTTCAGATATGGTCGAGATTTCTAGAGGTTTTCGTGGATGACTTCTTTGTGTTTGGGTCTACTTTAGATAAGGGTTTATATCATCTATCATTGGTATTGATAAGATACAAGGAGAAGAACCTAGTTCTTAATTGGGAAATGCCATTTCATGGTGAAATTCGGGATTGTCTTAGGACACATTGTTTCTGATAAAGGTATAGAGATTGATAAAGCTAAGGTAGAACTAATTTCCAAATTTTCACATCCTAGAACTATTCGAAAGGTGTGATCCTTCTTAGGCCATGTTGGGTTCTATCGCTACTTTATCAAAGATTTTTCCGGAATCTCCAAACCTCTTTGTGATCTTCTAGCAAATGATGTTCCCTTTGAGTTCACCCCTTCTTGTTTGAAAGCCTATGAAAGGCTCAAAACCAAGTTAACCTCGGCACCCATCATCCGATCACCTAACTAGAATCTACCATTTGAGGTAATGTGTGACGTGTCTGACTATGCGGTAGGGGTTATCCTAGGCCAACGAGTGGATAAAGTTCCTCATGTCATTTCTATGCCAGCAAGACTCTTAACGATACCCAACTGAACTACTCCACCACTGAAAAAGAGTTATTGGTAGTCGTTTTCGCTCATGACAAATTCCATTCCTACTTTATATGTTATAAGGTCCTAATCTACATCGATCATGCGGCTTTAAAATACATTCTCATGAAAAAGAATGCTAAAGCCCGTTTAATCCATTGGATCTTACTCCTATAGGAATTTGACCTAGAAATTTATGATAAAAAGGGAGCTGAGAATGTTGTAGCAGATCATTTATCTAGGATAGTGATCGAATCTGTGTCTGACACGCTACTTGTTCTTGAGACATTTCCTAATGAACAGTTAATGTCTGTTTCCCCTTTGACTGTTCCGTGGTATGCTGACCTTGTGAGTTACCCTGTCACGGAACAAATGCCCGATTCATGAACCAAGTAAGAACGATTGCGTTTCTGAACTAGGGTCAAATGGTTCTTCTAGGATGAACCATACTTGTTCAAATACTATCCTGATCAAATCATTCGACGCTGCATTCTTGACTCAGAATTTAGGAACGTCCTTTCATTTTTCGACGACCAAGCCTGTGGTAGTCATTTCAGTGGGAAGAAAACTGCTACAAAAATTTTGCATTGTGGTTTTTATTGGCCCACTTTGTTTCGTGACGCTTATGTTTACTGTCAATCATATGATTGTTATCAAAGATTAGGGAAGATTGCACGATGGAATGAAATACCATTAAACCCGATCTTAATTGTCGAAATATTCGATGTTCGGAGCATTGACTTCTTGGGTCCCTTCCCTATGTCTCATAAATACCAATATATCCTTGTGGTAGTTGAATACGTCTCTAAATGGATAGAGGTCGTAGCATGTAGATCCAATGACTACAAAGTTTGTGGTAAACTTCTTGAAAGAGAATGTATTCTCTCGTTTTGGCTTTCCTCGTATAAACATTAGCGATGGTGGAAAACATTTCTGTGATCGTACATTTGAAGCCTTAATGAGGAAATACTGCATCAATCATAGAGTAGTCACTCCTTACCACCCACAGACTAATGGCCAAGTAGAAGTTTTCAATCGAGCCATCAAGATCATTCTAGAGAAAACTGTAAACACCACTAAAAAAGATTGGTCTCTTCGATTGACTGATGCCTTATGGGCATACAGAACTGCGTTCAAGACTCCTATTGGAATGTCTCCGTATAGGTTAGTCTATGACTAAGTTTGTCATCTTCTTGTCGAGCTAGAACACAAGGCATACTGGGCAATCAAATGCCTAAATTTTGATCTAAACAAGGCAAGTGAGTCTAAGAAACTTCAACTTGATGAGCTTGAAGAGATAAGGAATGATGCATATGAGTGTTCAAAACGGTACAAGGACCGTATGAAAATGATGCATAATAGGATTATAATTCGTAAGGATTTCCAGCCAGGACAGAAAGTCCTCCTCTACAATTCTCGGTTACATCTCTTTCTAGGAAAACTAAAATCTCGTTAGACTGGTCAGGTGCACGCACATGGTGCAGTTGAGATCCACAATACCACGGATGGTACCACTTTTCAAGTAAATGACCAATGATTAAAGCCATACCGTGAGTATCTGAGCCCAGAAGTAGAGGAAATCCTTCTTGAAAATCTTGTTTATCAGGATCGATCTCTATACCTGGTAGGGATCCATTGTTGTATTATAGTTTTTGTGTTTTTCTCTTGTTTTCTTTTTCAACTAAGCAATAATGGATGACATCCACTCATCTTCATCAGGTACTATCTTCCCTTCACCTTTTTAATTTTGCATTCTACTTCATCATATTAATCATTCATACATTGAGTACAATGCATGAGATAAGTATGGGGCAGGGTTCTAACATAGGTTTTCTTTAAAATAAAATAAAATATTTTTGAAAAGGAAAATAATACTTTGACTTATTTTTGTAAGAAATTAAGTTAATTTTAAGGAATAAGAGGATATAATTAGGATTTCTTATGCTTGGTTGAAATAAGAATATTTGTTTGATTTCTAGGTTTAGAAAGAAAAATTGACAAAGTAATTTAGTCTTAATTTTTACCTTAATGAAATATGCATATACACTTACATACTTAGGGCTCAAAAACAAAGATCTTATGCCTTATAAAATACACACACACATATATTAATAATCCTCTGATTAAGTTGGGTTTTTGTGCCTCATAAAGTATAATTATTCACGCCTAAAGGTGGTTCATATCATCAAATAAAATACTTAGTTTTGTTGGCTTGTTTACTCGAGTCCTAAGTCCTTGGGGTGTTTTCTCACTCGGTGCTTTAAAATCGTCTGGTTTAGGAGTCGCCGACTAAGGCTCGTTACATGGGCAATTTAGAAATCCTAAGAGAGCTATGGAATATTATCACCAATATATATATAAATAAGGCATAAGAGTTAGAGTTGAAGAACTCTAGTCAAAATATTCACGGTCACAAGATGACTTAAGGTAAAATAATAGACTAGATGAGAATACAATTTTATTCCTAATCTTGATTGATGACAAATCTTTGAATAGAGACTAAGTCTAGGGATGAATAGTCTGGTACTCCTATAACTTATAAATTGCTCAACTCTTGTAAAAATACTTCAAATACTTTCTCTTCTTTTCAAAATGCATTTTCGGAAATATTAACAATTTATTTCTTTTCTTTATGGATTTTGTGGGTGTAGACCACTGAATACCCTCATGAGACTATAACTCCTCCTCTAGGGGTAACTTAGAGGTTTAAAGGCTTGTTGTATATGCTCAGTGCAATCGCGTGACCTGCTAAAGTTGTCTAATAAAATTTTAGGTTTAGTTTTTGTTTTGCTCGAGGACGAGCAAAAGATAAGTGTTGGGGTGTGTATAGACACACATATATTGCATAATTATTATTGCATTCCTACATTCATTCTGTAATAATTCCTACAACTCACTTGTCTCAATGTCCTAATCCATGCAGGGTATGATAGAAAGAAGATAAGCATGAATCTTATCCAAACAAATCTAAAAGTTCAAATCAAATGTGGATCGACTCATATTCATAGCATCTAGAAGCATCTTATCTGAAAACTGAATATATCAGATAAGATAATACCATCAAAATGTAAAAGAAAAGTAGATTTTTTGAAGACCCAATTGACTTTGTTGAAGATAAATGGATAGAGAGAAGATCAACATATGAGATGAAGCAATCATATTTGGGGATTAGGAGGAAATCCAAGTAAATTCAGAGTTCTAAATCAATTTAGACTTGGATTCAAACATATATATTTTAGTATTTTAAGCATAAGTTTTGCTAACGAAACTCAAATCTGATGATTCAAGATTAGAAAGAATATTTAAAGGGATACAACTCTTATGTTGATCACTATTTCCAATTCTATCATTTGATAAGTAATATTCAGCAATCAACACGCCAACAAGCTGCAGATCATAATTCTGGATAAAACAAATCAAGTTTGAAGATAACGGGAGGATTCAAATTCAAAAATAGCTTTCTCCCCAAGTCAAGAGAAAGGATATTATCTTAAATCCAGAGTTCAAATTTAAATTCTGAAGGTATGTCTCTTTATGGATGCACAACTTTTACCCGGAGTCTATCCACTACTTCTACTAAAAATAGAGAGGTAGAGCATAGGAAAAATCTGATCTCAGACGGTGAGGCTTTAAATGCTAAATTGAGAGGAAAGTTATGGGTTGTAATGCGAATTTATGATCAAGAGCTTTATAACAATGATTCTTCAATAAAATCAGTCTTCTTCGATACTGATCTTTCAGCGTTTCAGTCTAAACTTCCTTTACTTCTTTCTTTTATTTTTGTGATGCGATCTTCTTCTTTTACTTGCATATTTTTATGAACTAATCAACAGTCTCATGCATGTTTACTCTTTTTTTTGTTAGTTCTTTTGTCTTCAACATAGATCAGATGAGGGAGATATTAAAGCAACGACAAGGAACGAAGTCCCCGGGTTTCATCTTCCTCTTCCCTTCATCCCAATCTCTTAGTTTCTTTTTCATTATCTTAGTTATTTAATCTTCACATAAGGTTAGTGTTTTTTTTTCCTTTTATTTTCTTCATATTGTAATACTTAAAGATCTTTATTTTTTTAAAACAAATTCTAACCTTCATCCAAGGATTTCTCAACTAAATTAAGATAAAAGTTAGATTTTTAATAACTAGAATTTAACAAGTCTCTATGAATTCGACCCTTAACTTGCCACTACACAATTTTGCTAAAAAGTTTCTAGCAAGTTTAGATTTTCATAATTTGTACGTGGTTTAACAACGATGAATTTCTTCATGAATTTGAACCTTGAAGAACTGCCTCCAATTCAAATTTTCAATCCCTAAAAAGTCAGCCACAATCCTGAGATTTTCGTTCGACAGTAAAAGCAGAAAATCATCAAACCATAAAAGCCCACAATCCCAATCTTAATGGCCTCAAGATTCAAAGAGATGCACGACTCAGCCTTTAGGAATCCAGCTGGCCGATGTGACAACCATCAGCCAGCTGTGCAGCCAACAATTAATTTCAAAAGATCCGCAGTGATCTGAAGAGATTCGCAGCATAAACGTCATGAAGAGTTCTAAGCATCCATCCTGAGTATCTTCTCTTCCTTGACTTTTCTTCTGTAGACTCTGACAAGTGGGAAAGCGGTGAGCATATGTAGTGGTCAAAATTTGACCCTCATTAGGATGATGACGTGTATCCCCTCTACCAAGAATTTCCCTAAGAAGTCCAAAATTCTCAGAGTCCAACTTGGAGCTTCTGTCACATACAGTTTTACCGAGTTAGTCTCCGTCACATCCAGCTTTTTCGAAGTTAGCCTCGACTACATCTAACCTTCTCGAGGTCATCCTCTGTCTCAAATACTCTTCCATCCTGGAGCTGTCTTCCACCACTCAAGATTTTTACCTTCCCAAGTGAGAAGGCCCAAACATCAGTCACCGAGATCTTCGTCTGCTGTTACACAACTCCATCCTCCCCACATTCATAACATATAACATTCCTTTCAGCACGGGCAGTTATGGACGTGGCAGATTCCCCGGCATGCAATCATACCAGCCATCGCCAGCAATCACAGCCATTATAGTAAATCCAGCACATGAAGATCGTGTAGTTACATTAATTTTACAATTCTGCCTCCACGACGGGCATCCGTGTCAGGTATATATGATCCTCCTTCTCCTGGAGGAAGGTGTTGGCCCGGAGGCCTTCCACTCTAGTTTTGATGATGATTAACTCATGAAGTTATGTTTACTAATAATCTTGTGATTTTAGTTTCAGATCATTTAGCAAGATATTCGTTGGTGATTGCTTTAAAAAGAGGAGTTTGGAAGCTTTCACATGGTGATTCCAGAGCCTGAGCATCAAGATCATACCTTGCATTCGTTGGAGTATCGCTCGTGGATCACGGTTTGGATCGAGTCTACTTGAAGATGGAAGATCGTCAAGAAGACTTAGGTATCCATAGTTTAGTGTGTTTAGATCCATTTGTAAAGCTTAGAATAGTTGATATGCTCGAGTGCACAACACACACGTTTTATGTTTGGATATTGGTTTTTTCGGTTTTGGTTTAACCAATATTTGTTTTCATGAATAGTAGATCAAAACAAGTTTAAATGGTTTATATGTATAGTAGATGTATTCTTTCTATACATGCATGCTTAAACTTCTTAGACAAACTTATTTTGACTATCCTATTCATGTATTGAAAAATCAAAGTTTGATAAAATAAAAGTTTTTGGTTTTTGGTAAAAATGATAAGACACAAAAATAGTTCAAATTGCTTGATATTTGAGTTAAAATTTTTATCACATGTTTATATATCAATGCAAAATGTTAAAACTATTTTTTGGGGATTTTTACAAGATTTATAAGATTTATTAGAAATATTTTAACATGTTTTTCTACCCCAGTTTCTGACCCAGAACAGTGGCTGACAGGCCAGGTCGGCCGACCGCACGGTCGACCGAGCGGTCGACCGACGTGCACAGCCTTGTGCACGTCTGGCAGACACATGGGCCGGTCGACCGGGCGGTCGACCGGACCAGAGAGCCTTGCTCTCTGTATCTGGGCGGTCGACCGGGAAGCCCCAACGGTCATATTTATGACCGTTGGCGGTCGACCGACCGGTCGACCGCAGGCCTGTCAGGCTGACAGATCAGCCTAACGGCTAGTTTTCTGTTTGGGCTATAAATACCCCATCTCTTTAGGGTTTTGGATAAGATTTTTAGAGCCAAAATTTCCAGACTTTCTCTATTGTTTTAAACAAGTTTTCAAAAGAGTTTTGTGCCAAAAAGATCAATCTTATTTGTTTTAGGTTTTGAAAAAATAAAAGAAAATAGTATTTTGGGAGATTTGTGTTTGTTCTTCATTTCTATTATCTTCAAGAGTTTTCCCAAGATTATTTCTTTGAGTTTTGTTTTCCAAACACCTAGTTTTTTCACTTGAGCTATATCTTCTATCCTACTCTATTAGGATCTTGTTTTGTGAAAAAGAGATTGTTTGAGGTTGATTGAGCCTCCAAGTTGTAAACACCCTTGCTTTTGTTGTATCCCTCTTTGGTAGAGGTTGATCGGGTGATTGGTTTGCTCCCTCTTTGGTAGAGGTTGAGGATTGTGGTTTGCTCCCTCTAGTGAGAGGTGGAGTTTGGTTTGTAACCCTCTTCGGTAGAGGTGTTGGTTGTTGTTTGGCTACGGGCCTACCCCTCCGTTATGAGGCAGAGTTTGAGAGAGGAGTTCGGTACTCCCTTGTTGTAAAAGTCCCCCTCGGTGGAGGTTCCCTCGGTGGGAGTCCTCGGTGAACAAGATAGTGGATTAGAAATCCTTCTCGGTGAAGGCGGGGACGTAGAGCTAGGGGCTCGAACCTCGAAACATATCTTTGTGTTTGCGTTTGATCCATTGTCTCTCTAACTCTCTCTTTTATTTGTGCAAAGCATCATCATTCATTCATATCTTATTGCTTGCATTTGTGCCTTGCATTATTTCATATTGTTCATCCTTATATGCTTGGCTTGCTTGTGTGTGTGCCTCACTTATACTTAACCACAAGAGCTTCATATAGCACCTCAACCCTTATCTAGGAGAATCAAGAGGAGTTAGTCCAGAGCCCTTCACGGGGAATTCGGCTACACTTGTTGGTTGTATTAAGTGTGTTGCAAATTTGTTTTAAGCTTCCGCATTTAGTTTCTAGATTAGCATTATCACCTATTCACCTCCCCCTCTAGTTGATTTCAATTGGTATCAGAGCCTACGCTCCTGATACTTAGGCTTAACATCCTAGGAGTGAGATCATTGTTTGCTAATCTATCATTTGCATTTTGCTTGTTTGCACACATATAGTTTGGACCCATGGACTTCATGACCCCACCTATGTTTGACTCTTCCAACATCATTGTTTGGAAAACTAGGATGTCCGTTTATTTACAAAACCCAGGATATAAGGTTCACCTTGCCATTACCAAGAAATCCTACCTTAGTGATAGCAAGCATATAGAGGCCAATGCACTAGCCCTTGAGGTTATTAGAAGCACGTTAAATAAAGATTATCTTATGCTTGCTTCTAACTTTGATTCCGCATTTGCAGTGTGGAACATGTTGACAACCACCACCACCTCCAAGCTTCAATTGCTAATCCAACCGGAGGAAACTAGTGGAGAATCCGACTCATAATGCTATATGATCCAAGGGAATGACTCCCTTGAGGTACATTCGGATACTCAACTAGATAGTGCTAGCTCTTCATTTGATGATCATGATTATATGGATGCCAATGCTTTGAATGAAGAGTTGTCTATTGTTTATGAAAAATTAATTGAAAAATATAAAATTTTGAAAAAGAAAAGTCTAGGCCTTAACAATGAAAATAAAAATTTAATTTCAAGACTTGACATTGTTTTGCAAGAGAAAGTTGAAATTTCTAATGAAAGGGATTCATTGAAATCTCAACTTGAACTTGCACTAAAAGAAAAAAAATTTTAAAATCTAAAAATGATTGTAATAATGTTTTGAATAAAAATAATGTTTTAACTTCAAAAATTGATTTTGTTATAAAAGAGAATGATTCTTTAAAAAGAGAAATTGATTTTATTTCAAAAGAGTTAGGAATTTGTTTAAATAAAAATAAATCTTTGAAAAATGAAATTGTTTCTCATGTTTGCCATGCTAGGGTAGTACCTCACACTTCACCTATTGCATGCCACATTTCTTCTTTGATTGATAATGATATAAATGTTTTAAAGAAGAGTATTGATTGTTTGGGCTCCACTTTGAGCCAATGTGTTGTGGGCCATACACTTTTGGAATCTTTGTTTCGAAAGAAACAAATTCCATCTATGCATGCACACCATACACGGCATACACATGCTCCGCACTCACACACCCATTCCACTATGTATGCTCATGTGTACACATGTACACATTGTGGACGTAAGGGTCACCTTGCTAAATTTTGCTATGATCGTATACATAATGTTAATTTAGCAAATAAACTTGTTTGGGTTAGAGAAGGGACTAACCCCCATGGACCCAAAAAGTTGTGGGTACCAAAGACCACCCCTCTTGTATTTAATGTAGGAGTGGGCTCTCACATGACGTGAGAGTAGCGGTACCTTGGAGTGGATGCGTTCCGAGCTTAAAGGAGACTATTCGGATGCATCACTTTCAAGGGAAGGTTTGGTGGGAAGACCACCATGTTTTGGAGACATGGAGAGTTGCCTCATAGGTTTTGGTAACGGTCTCTTACTCCTTATTTATTTACATGCCTTCATATCATTTGTTTTATAGCATGATTTGTTGTTTATAGATTATTATGAATGCCATGATTATTAGATCCTTGACATGCATGTATAGCCTTTTGAGACACCCATGTTTAATATGGATCATTATTTTGTGTTCTCACCGTTTGTTTAGCTATCATGTTTATCATAGGTTTAATAACAAGTGAATTTACATAATAATCATGTTTAGTTTTGTCATGATGATTTTATCTTGATTTTGATGCTTCATGATTTGAATATATGTTTAAATGTTAGTTTTCATTAAGACTAGGTATATATTTGTGCATATAGTGGGCCACAAATAAATCTATATATGTTTGTGCTTGATTGCTTATTTGTTCCCATTAGATGTGCTAGTATAGTCTAGTTTTGATGATCCATGCATTTTAAACTTGTATTCCCATTTTAGTTTTATTTTATGATCATGTGTTTTCATTTCATGTATATGTCTATTTTGTCAAACTTTAAGATATACATGTATACCCCTTGAGTCATTTGCTTTTCATGCAAATCTATACATATGGACTCAATTGTGTTTAGGGATATGTATGTATACTTTTTGTGTTGACAAATCATACATATACCTTGAAATGAAATTTGTATTTTTAGTTTTTCATGTTCTCCACGTTTCCATGTGTTTATGTTTAACTTCATGTATATGTCCATTTTATCCAAATTATTGTTATACATATACATCCTTTTGAGCCACGTGCCTTCATGCATATATCTTTGTGGACTCGTTGTGTTTGGATATGTATGTATACTTTAGTTTGTATAAGACATACTTATACCTTGAAGATTAAATAGTTTGATGATTTTCATGTTTTCATGTTTCAAGGAATATTGAGCTTAATTGAATACTTTCATGATCATGTTCTTCACATTGTATTTGTACACTCACATTTCTTGTTTACTCATGTTTTGTTTCATGAGTCATATTTATGCTTCATTGACTTGAGTGTTGGATATCATGTGGATTTCTTGTTTCATGAAATATAATTTTGTTTTATCCCTTGCTTGAAGGATTTCGTACTAGTTAACAAATTTTTCATTTTAACTAGTTCGTGTCCTTCATATGGTAGAGCTTTTCAAACAAAGCTTATTTTCAAATCTATTTTTGAAAACCCCTACCTTCCAAGGGTGGTTGGATGGGAGATCATGCTCATGTATGCTTTATATTGAAAATCATTTTAAACTTGAACATGAGTGGGAGGATAGGTTATATGAGTTATACTTTGATATTATTGTTGTTTCAATTGGTATCATTGGATTCTTTCAATTGGTATCAATTTTGACCTTTCTTGTATACTCATATATGTTTGTATGTATGTATGTTTTTCAATTCCAATAGTATCAATTTCAATTGGTATTAAACTTTTCATACATATATATGTTTTATTTGTGCTTATTATATCACTATATCTTTAAGCACAAAATTTTGTTTATGCTAAAGCTCGAGTTTTAACTTTGTATCAATTGATTCAATTTTTCAATTGGTATCTTAATTCGAGCTTACGCATTGTTTTTGTTGGTATTTCATAAAGGGGGAGAAAATTCGATTTCATATTTCAATTGGTATTTGTATCTCCACTCCCTTACTTTATGATAGAAAATAAAAATTTTAAATTGATATCATATACTTAAAAAGAAAAATACTCTCTTTTGATATCAAGATGTTTATTTGAATGTTTTAAAATTGGTATCTCAAAATTTTGTTTAAAAATAAATACAAAAGTTTTGATTTGTGTTGCCTATATGCAGGAGAGCTTAACATCTCTTCTACGTATAGATTCATGTTGAGTGTATCTTGTATTGAGGAACTTGACATCTCTTCTTTATGTGGTACACGTGTGTAGGGGGAGCTTCACATCTCCTTTTATGCATTACATAGTGTACGTTATGTGAATTAGGGCTTGTCATCCCTCCTTCATTTAATGTATCTATGTAGGGAAGCTTCACATCTTCCTCTTCATGAATGTATATAGCATATACCATTTATTTATTGATCTATGTTTACTTTCAATTGGTATCAAGATGCTACTTTGACATATTTTCAATTGATATCTTAATTGATTGTCACCCCTATATTGATATTTTTTGTTTCAGACAAAAAGGGGGAGAAAAATTTATTGATTTGGTTTTGGTTTTTACCCCTTTATTGATGATTGATAAAAAGGGGGAGAATTATTTGAGAGTTTAACATGCATATAAAAAAAACTTCTCTATGTTTTTGCATGATTGAGTTTGAATTTTATATGCATAGTTATGTTTTTGCATATATTAAGTTTAATTGGTATCTAGATGTTTTAATTGGTATGTAGAACATGTTTATTTGTTTTTGAAAATTTTATTGGTATCTAGAGCCTTTTATTGTTTATGCATGATTATGCATTGTCATTCATTGCATATTTATTGTTCATTTGTTTATGCATGAGTTAAGGGGGAGCTTCTTTGAAGCTTAACTTTAATCCATGCATATATAACTCCATGAGTTTTGTCATCATCAAAAAGGGGGAGATTGTTGGCCCGGAGGCCTTCCACTCTAGTTTTGATGATGATTAACTCGTGTAGTTATGTTTACTAATAATCTTGTGATTTTAGTTTCAGATCATTTAGCAAGATATTAGTTGGTGATTGCTTCAAAAAGAGGAGTTTGGAAGCTTTCACATGGTGATTCCAAAGCCCGAGCATCAAGATCATACCTTGCACTCGTTGGAGTATCGCTCGTGGATCACGGTTTGGATCGAGTCTACTTGAAGATGGAAGATCGTCAAGAAGACTTAGGTATCCATAGTTTAGTGTGTTTAGATTCATTTGTAAAGCTTAGAATAGTTGATATGCTCAAGTGCACAACACACACGTTTTATGTTTGGATATTGGTTTTTTCGGTTTTGGTTAAAACAATATTTGTTTTCATGACTAGTAGATCAAAACAAGTTTAAATGGTTTATATGTATAGTAGATGTATTCTTTCTATACATGCATGCTTAAACTTCTTAGACAAACTTATTTTGACTATCCTATTCATGTATTGAAAAATCAAAGTTTGATAAAATACAAGTTTTTGGTTTTTGGTAAAAATGATAAGGCACAAAAATAGTTCAAATTGCTTGATATTTGAGTTGAAATTTTTATTACATGTTTATATATCAATGTAAAATGTTAAAACTATTTTTGGGGATTTTTACAAGATTTATAAGATTTATTAGAAATATTTTAACATGTTTTCTACCCCAGTTTCTGACCCAGAACAGTGGCTGACAGGCCAGGTCGGCCGACCGCACGGTCGACCAAACCAAGGGCGGTTGACCGAGCGGTCGACCGACGTGCACAGCCTTGTGCACGTCTGGCAGACACATGGGCCGGTCGACCGGGCGGTCGACCGGACCAGAGAGCCTTGCTCTCTGTATCTGGGCGGTCGACCGGGAAGCCCCAACGGTCATATTTATGACCGTTGGCGGTCGACCGCAGGCCTGTCAGGCTCACAGATCAGCCTAACGGCTAGTTTTCTGTTTGGGCTATAAATACCCCATCTCTTTAGGGTTTTGGATAAGATTTTTAGAGCCAAAATTTCCAGACTTTCTCTATTGTTTAAACAAGTTTTCAAAAGAGTTTTGTGCCAAAAAGATCAATCTTATTTGTTTTAGGTTTTGAAAAAATCAAAGAAAATAGTATTTTGGGAGATTTGTGTTTGTTCTTCATTTCTATTATCTTCAAGAGTTTTCCCAAGATTATTTCTTTGAGTTTTGTTTTCCAAACACCTAGTTTTTCCACTTGAGCTATATCTTCTATCCTACTCTATTAGGATCTTGTTTTGTAGAAAAAGAGATTGTTTGAGATTGATTGAGCTTCCAAGTTGTAAACACCCTTACTTTTGTTGTATCCCTCTTTGGTAGAGGTTGATCGGGTGATTGGTTTGCTCCCTCTTTGGTAGAGGTTGAGGATTGTGGTTTGCTCCCTCTAGTGAGAGGTGGAGTTATGTTTGTAACCCTCTTCGGTAGAGGTGTTGGTTGTTGTTTGGCTACGGGCCTACCCCTCAGTTGTGAGGCAGTGTTTGAGAGAGGAGTTCGGTACTCCCTTGTTGTAAAAATCCTCCTCGGTGGAGGTTCCCTCGGTGGGAGTCCTCGGTAGACAAGATAGTGGATTAGAAATCCTTCTCGGTGAAGGCGGGGACGTAGAGCTAGGGGCTCGAACCTCGAAACATATCTTTGTGTTGTGTTTGATCCATTGTCTCTCTAACTCTCTCTCTTTTATTTGTGCAAAGTATCATTCATTCATTCATATCTTATTGCTTGCATTTGTGCCTTGCATTATTTCATATTGTTCATCCTTATATGCTTGGCTTGCTTGTGTGTGTGCCTCACTTATACTTAACCACAAGAGCTTCATATAGCACCTCAACCCTTATCTAGGGGAATCAAGAGGAGTTAGTCCAGAGCCCTTCACGGGGAATACGGCTACACTTGTTGGTTGTATTAAGTGTGTTGCAAATTTGTTTTAAGCTTTCGCATTTAGTTTCTAGATTAACATTATCACCTATTCACCCCGCTCTAGTTGATTTCAATTGGTATCAGAGCCTACGCTCCTGATACTTAGGCTTAACATCCTAGGAGTGAGATCCTTGTTTGCTAATCTATCATTTGCATTTTGCTTGTTTGCACATATATAGTTTGGACCCATGGACTTCATGACCCCACCTATGTTTGACCCTTCCAACATCATTGTTTGGAAAACTAGGATGTCCGTTTATTTACAAGCCCTAGGATATAAGGTTCGCCTTTCCATTACCAAGGAATCCTACCTTAGTGATAGCAAGCATATAGAGGCCAATGCACTAGCCCTTGAGGCTATTAGAAGCACATTAAATAAAGAATATCTTATGCTTACTTCTAATTTTGATTCCGCATTTGCAGTGTGGAACATGTTGACAACCACCACCACCTCCAAGCTTCAATTGCCAATCCAACCGGAGGAAACTAGTGGAGAATCCGACTCATAATGTTATATGATCCAAGGGAATGACTCCCTTGAGGTACATTCGGATACTCAACTAGATAGTGTAGCTCTTCATTTGATGATCATGATTATATGGATGCCAATGCTTTGAATGAAGAGTTGTCTATTGTTTGTGAAAAATTAATTGAAAAATATAAAATTTTGAAAAAGAAAAGTCTAGGCCTTAACAATGAAAATAAAAATTTGATTTCTAAACTTGACATTGTTTTGCAAGAGAAAGTTGAAATTTCTAATGAAAGGGATTCATTGAAATCTCAACTTGAACTTGCACTAAAAGAAAAAAAATTTTAAAATCTAAAAATGATTGTAATAATGTTTTGAATAAAAATAATGTTTTAACTTCAAAAATTGATTTTGTTATAAAAGAGAATGATTCTTTAAAAAGAGAAATTGATTTTATTTCAAAAGAGTTAGGAATTTGTTTAAATAAAAATAAATCTTTGAAAAATGAAATTGTTTCTCATGTTTGCCATGCTCGGGTAGTACCTCACACTTCACCTATTGCACGCCACATTTCTTCTTTGATTGATAATGATATAAATGTTTTAAAGAAGAGTATTGATTATTTGGGCTCTACTTTGAGCCAGTGTGTTGTGGGCCATACACGTTTGGAATCTTTGTTTCGAAAGAAACAAATTCCATCTATGCATGCACACCATACACGGCATACACATGCTCCGCACTCACACACCCATTCCACTATGTATGCTCATGTGTACACATGTACACATTGTGGACGTAAGGGTCACCTTGCTAAATTTTGCTATGATCGTATACATAATATTAATTTAGCAAATAAATTTGTTTGGGTTAGAGAAGGGACTAACCCCCATGGACCCAAAAAGTTATGGGTACAAATGACCACCCCTCTTGTATTTGATGTAAGAGTGGGCTCTCACATGACGTGAGAGTAGCGGTACCTTGGAGTGGATGCGTTCCGAGCTTAAAGGAGACTATTTGGATGCAACACTTTCAAGGGAAGGTTTGGTGGGAAGACCACCATGTTTTGGAGACATGGAGAGTTGCCTCATAGGTTTTGGTGACGGTCTTTTACTCCTTATTTATTTACATGCTTTCATATCATTTGTTTTATAGCATAATTTGTTGTTTATAGATTATTA
Source organism: Agave tequilana (assembly GCA_038442645.1). Lineage (NCBI taxonomy): Eukaryota > Viridiplantae > Streptophyta > Magnoliopsida > Asparagales > Asparagaceae > Agave > Agave tequilana. The sequence goes on along the minus strand of JAVJIF010003786.1, from coordinate 25,966 downwards.
TGAATGCCATGATTATTAGATCCTTGACATGCATGTATAGCCTTTTGAGACACCCATGTTTAATATGGATCATTATTTTGTGTTCTCACCGTTTGTTTAGCTATCATGTTTATCATAGGTTTAATAACAAGTGAATTTACATAATAATCATGTTTAGTTTTGTCATGATGATTTTATCTTGATTTTGATGCTTCATGATTTGAATATATGTTTAAATGTTAGTTTTCATTAAGACTAGGTATATATTTGTGCATATAGTGGGCCACAAATAAATCTATATATGTTTGTGCTTGATTGCTTATTTGTTCCCATTAGATGTGCTAGTATAGTCTAGTTTTGATGATCCATGCATTTTAAACTTGTATTCCCATTTTAGTTTTGTTTTATGATCATGTGTTTTCATTTCATGTATATGTCTATTTTGCCAAACTTTAAGATATACATGTATACCCCTTGAGTCATTTGCTTTTCATGTAAATCTATACATATGGACTCAATTGTGTTTAGGGATATGTATGTATACTTTTTTGTGTTGACAAATCATACATATACCTTGAAATGAAATTTGTATTTTTAGTTTTTCATGTTCTCCACGTTTTCATGTGTTTATGTTTAACTTCATGTATATGTCCATTTTATCCAAATTATTGTTATACATATACATCCTTTTGAGCCACGTGCCTTCATGCATATATCTTTGTGGACTCGTTGTGTTTGGATATGTATGTATACTTTAGTTTGTATAAGACATACTTATACCTTGAAGATTAAATAGTTTTGATGATTTTCATGTTTTCATGTTTCAAGGAATATTGAGCTTAATTGAATACTTTCATGATCATGTTCTTCACATTGTATTTGTACACTCACATTTCTTGTTTACTCGTGTTTTGTTTTCATGAGTCATATTTATGCTTCATTGACTTGAGTGTTGGATATCATGTGGATTTCTTGTTTCATGAAATATAATTTTGTTTTATTCCTTACTTGAAGGATTTCGTACTAGTTAACAAATTTTTCATTTTAACTAGTTCGTGTCCTTCATATGGTGGAGCTTTTCAAACAAAGCTTATTTTCAAATCTATTTTTGAAAACCCCTACCTTCCAAGGGCGGTTGGATGGGAGATCATGCTCATGTATGCTTTATATTGAAAATCATTTTAAACTTGAATATGATTGGGAGGATAGGTTATATGAGTTATACTTTGATATTATTGTTGTTTCAATTGGTATCATTGGATTCTTTCAATTGGTATCAATTTTGACCTTTCTTGTATACTCATATATGTTTGTATGTATGTATGTTTTTCAATTCCAATAGTATCAATTTCAATTGGTATTAAACTTTTCATACATATATATGTTTTATTTGTACTTATTATATCACTATATCTTTAAGCACAAAATTTTGTTTATGCTAAAGCTCGAGTTTTAACTTTGTTTCAATTGATTCAATTTTCAATTGGTATCTTAATTCGAGCTTACGCATTGTTTTTGTTGGTATTTCATAAAGGGGGAGAAAATTCGATTTTCATATTTCAATTGGTATTTGTATCTCCACTCCCTTGCTTTATGATAGAAAATAAAAATTTTAAATTGATATCATATACTTAAAAAGAAAAATACTCTCTTTTGATATCAAGATGTTTATTTGAATGTTTTAAAATTGGTATCTCAAAATTTTGTTTAAAAATAAATACAAAATTTTGATTTGTATTGCCTATATGCAGGAGAGCTTAACATCTCTTCTACGTATAGATTCATGTTGAGTGTATCTTGTATTGAGGAACTTGACATCTCTTCTTTATGTGGTACACGTGTGTAGGGGGAGCTTCACATCTCCTTTTATGCATTACATAGTGTACGTTATGTGAATTAGGGCTTGTCATCTCTCCTTCATGTAATATGTCTATGTAGGGAAGCTTCACATCTTCCTCTTCATGAATGTATATAGCATATACCATTTATTTATTGATCTATGTTTACTTTCAATTGGTATCAAGATGCTACTTTGACATATTTTCAATTGATATCTTAATTGATTGTCACCCCTATATTGATATTTTTTGTTTCAGACAAAAGGGGGAGAATAATTTATTGATTGGTTTTGGTTTTTACCCCTTTATTGATGATTGACAAAAAGGGGGAGAATTATTTGAGAGTTTAACATGCATATAAAAAAAACTTCTCTATGTTTTTGTATGATTGAGTTTGAATTTTTATATGCATAGTTATGTTTTTGCATATATTAAGTTTAATTGGTATCTAGATGTTTTAATTGATATGTAGAACATGTTTATTTGTTTTGAAAATTTCATTGGTATCTAGAGCCTTTTATTGTTTATGCATGATTATGCATTGTCATTCATTGCATATTTATTGTTCATTTGTTTATGCATGAGTTAAGGGGGAGCTTCTTTGAAGCTTAACTTTAATCCATGCATATATAACTCCATGAGTTTTGTCATCATCAAAAAGGGGGAGATTGTTGGCCCGGAGGCCTTCCACTCTAGTTTTGATGATGATTAACTCGTGTAGTTATGTTTACTAATAATCTTGTGATTTTAGTTTCAGATCATTTTGCAAGATATTAGTTGGTGTTTGCTTCAAAAAGAGGAGTTTGGAAGCTTTCACATGGTGATTCCAGAGCCCGAGCATCAAGATCATACCTTGCACTCGTTGGAGTATCGCTCGTGGATCACGGTTTGGATCGAGTCTACTTGAAGATGGAAGATCGTCAAGAAGACTTAGGTATCCATAGTTTAGTGTGTTTAGATTCATTTGTAAAGCTTAGAATAGTTGATATGCTCAAGTGCACAACACACACGTTTTATATTTGAATATTGGTTTTTTCGGTTTTGGTTTAACCAATATTTGTTTTCATGAATAGTAGATCAAAATAAGTTTAAATGGTTTATATGTATAGTAGATGTATTCTTTCTATACATGCATCATTAAACTTCTTAGACAAACTTATTTTGACTATCCTATTCATGTATTGAAAAATCAAAGTTTGATAAAATACAAGTTTTTGGTTTTTGGTAAAAATGATAAGACACAAAAATAGTTCAAATTGCTTGATATTTGAGTTGAAATTTTTATCACATGTTTATATATCAACGCAAAATGTTAAAACTATTTTTTGGGGATTTTTACAAGATTTATAAGATTTATTAGAAATATTTTAACATGTTTTCTACCCCAGTTTCTGACCCAGAACAGTGGCTGACAGGCCAGGTCGGCCGACCGCACGGTCGACCGAACCAAGGGCCGGTCGACCGAGCGGTCGACCGACGTGCACAGCCTTGTGCACGTCTGGCAGATACATGGGCCGGTCGACCGGGCGATCGACCGAACCAGAGAGCCTTGCTCTCTGTATCTGGGCGGTCGACCGGGTGGTCGACCGGGAAGCCCCAACGGTATTTATATGGCGGTCGACCGACCGGTCGACCGCAGACCTGTCAGGCTGACAGATCAGCTAACGGCTAGTTTTCTGTTTGGGCTATAAATACCCCATCTCTTTAGGGTTTTGGATAAGATTTTTAGAGCCAAAATTTCCAGACTTTCTCTATTGTTTTAAACAAGTTTTCAAAAGAGTTTTGTGCCAAAAAGATCAATCTTATTTGTTTTAGGTTTTTGGGAAAATCAAAGAAAATAGTATTTTGGGAGATTTGTATTTGTTCTTCATTTCTATTATCTTCAAGAGTTTTCCCAAGATTATTTCTTTGAGTTTTGTTTTCCAAACACCTAGTTTTTCCACTTGAGCTATATCTTCTATCCTACTCTATTAGGATCTTGTTTTGTGGAAAAAGAGATTGTTTGAGGTTGATTGAGCCCCCAAGTTGTAAACACCCTTGCTTTTGTTGTATCCCTATTTGGTAGAGGTTGATCGGGTGATTGGTTTGCTCCTTCTTTGGTAGAGGTTGAGGATTGTGGTTTGCTCTCTCTAGTGAGAGGTGGAGTTCTGTTTGTAACCCTCTTCGGTAGAGGTGTTGGTTGTTGTTTGGCTACGGGCCTACCCCTCGGTTCTGAGGCAGTGTTTGAGAGAAGAGTTCGGTACTCCCTTGTTGTAAAAGTCCCCCTCGGTGGAGGTTCCCTCGGTGGGAGTCCTCGGTGGACAAGATAGTGGATTAGAAATCCTTCTCGGTGAAGGCGGGGACATAGAGCTAGGGGCTCGAACCTCGTAACATATCTTTGTGTTTGCGTTTGATCCATTGTCTCTCTAACTCTCTCTCTTTTATTTGTGCAAAGCATCATTCATTCATTCATATCTTATTGCTTGCATTTGTGCCTTGCATTATTTCATATTGTTCATCCTTATATGCTTGGCTTGCTTGTGTGTGTGCCTCACTTATACTTAACCACAAGAGCTTCATATAGCACCTCAACCCTTATCTAGGGGAATCAAGAGGAGTTAGTTCAGAGCCCTTCACGGAGAATTCAGCTACACTTGTTGGTTGTATCAAGTGTGTTGCAAATTTGTTTTAAGTTTCCGCATTTAGTTCTAGATTAGCATTATCACCTATTCACCCCCTTCTAGTTGATTTCAGAAGGGATCACTTCCTTGATTCTCAGAGTATACACACATATACTCACAGAGACACACTAGAAATTTTCCTCTGCTGGTCCTTTACCGCTAACACACCTGCAATTTTCCTATGCACGTTCCATTCTTTCACCACACCGGCAGTTTCTCTCTACCGGTCCTCCCTACCATTCCTCTTATATATTCTCACGCCCGAAGGTCTTAGGTCGGCATCACATCGGTGCTCCTAATCTGAAAGGTATTTCTTCTTTCGTGTGCTCTGACAAGTAACATCCTTGAGAGCGCCCAAACTTTGCTTGCGTTGGGTCGATTCAAAGTGAGCCTGTTTTATCCACCACAAAATACAATTATTATCTCTACTACATTGACCGTAGAGGAAGCACTGGCATTTAGGGGTTGCTTGGTTGCAAGGAAGTGGGCGGAAGTAAGGAAATAGGGAAGTATAATTGCTCACTTTCCTATCTATCCAAACACCGGAAAAAGAAAAATAAGAAAACCCCTTTTCCTTTTCTCTTTTACACAATCATTTCCTCATTTTACTACAGTTAATTTTTTGGTGATATAATTCTCATTTGTAATAAGTTGTAGCGCAAAACAGTTAATTTTTTGAACATATAAATTTCACTTGTATTCTAATTACAGTTCATTTTTTTATTTTCTTAATTAATTTTTATTTTAATATTCAGCTTTGTGGTCAACTTTTTCACTTTCACTTTCACATTACCATCCAAATACCAGAAAAGACAAAACATTTTTCAAACCACACTTCTAAACAACATCCAAACACTGAAAAATTTACTAACCAATCTCAAGTTTCAAAGAGAATTATTACTACTCCATCAATTCCTCACTTCCACCCTTAACCAAACATGCCCTTAAATGAGTCATGCTGTGTTTTTTTTTACTTGCACTATTAAAGCTTCTAACTTAATACAAAATTTAGATTCAGAAAGGACAAAATTATTAATTACTTATTAAGATTTTGCTGGAATGAAATTAAAAGTAAAGCAAAAGAGGATCCAAGTCCGCTCGTTTTACCGTCTACTAAGGCGGTGTTTGTTTGGATGTTAAGATCGTTAAAGGTCGTAATTCGTAGATGATTTACAACTCAATTACAACTATGACATTTGTTTGGACCGTAATTCATAAAATACTTACACAACTCAACTACCACTCACTTACAACCAACTTACAGTTTATTTTGTGCTCATGCAAATTTGTATTATTTTTTATATTAATATTAATTTTTTTAATATTTAACAATTTTAGTACTTATTTGTAATATTAGAAAATTTTAAATTACTAAATTGTTAATTTTGTGGTCAACTTTTCACTTATGACTTACGCATTACAATAACCATACACCGTAAAGTACAATACACTTTCTCACTTACAACTTTATATTACCAACCAAATATTATAAAACTTATGTAATTTATTTATAACTGTAATAAAATTTATCAATTAAGACTTATAAATTATGATCAAGCACGACAACCACTGAACCCAGAGCCAATTTCAGTCCGCTGTGACCCTAATTGCTCGCTCACAAGTGGCGATATTTTTCGTATTGGGCCCCACTAAGGATAATATGGTAATTAGGGAGACTGGCTAGGTCGCCCCCCGTATATTGGCGCCAAAACCCCATCTTCCCGCCAAAACCCCCGTCTCCTCCCCTTAACCGAGCGTCCTCAGATCCTCAGCGAAAGAAACAGCGATCGATCAGTCGAGAGCGAGAAAGAGATGGACGCCGCCTTCGGAGGATTCTACATCGACGAGAAAGCCGTCCGAGTCGAAAACATCTTCCTCGAATTCCTCAAGAGGTAAAAGATAAATCACTCACTCATTCCTTCAATTTCCCCCAAATTTCTAGGGTTTCTATCGATCTAATCATCTCTCTCTTCCTCTTCTAAGGTTCAAGCTTGATCCAAATGCCGCCCCCTTCTACGACTCCGAGCTGGAGCTCATGACCGCGAAAGAGTCGACCACCATGTACGTCGATTTCTCCCACGTCATGCGCTTCAACGATGTTCTCCAAAAGGCCATCTCCGAAGAATATCTCAGGTCTTTTTTCTCACTACAGATCTACAGTCCCCCCACCCTCTCTATATATATCTTGATTTGATTTGAAATGGGATGTGTAACTGTACCAGATTCGAGCCCTATTTGAAGAACGCTTGCAAGAGATTCGTGATGGAGAGCAGATCGAGGGAGAACAGGCAGCCGATCGCTTCTGATGATAACGCCAACAAGGACATCTGCATCGCTTTCTATAACATCCCTTTGCTGAGGAGGTACTTGTTGCCAAAAAAAAAATGTTTTTCCCCTCTCTCGCTCTTTCTAGTGTCTGTGCAATTATAAAGGATAAATTTTGTTTTTTCCCTTCCTTTCTTTTCCTAATGTATTAGGTTGAGGGATTTAACAACTTCTGAGATCGGGAAGTTGACTTCAGTGATGGGGGTGGTGACTCGCACAAGCGAGGTGCGGCCAGAGTTGCTGCAAGGGACTTTCAAGTGTCTTGAGTGCGGGGGCATTGTTAAGCATGTCGAGCAGCAGTACAAGTACACTGAGGTGAGACTTTTAATATTCTTGCTCTGAAATTTAATCAAGAAATTTGTTTAGTTCTGTATTTGGATAATGGTTTTTGAATAAATGTTGCAATCCCATTATGCTCCTACTTCACGAGGTGAATTGTAGCTTGCAGCAAATGATTCCTCTTTAGATATTTTATTAAAGTGGTAATGGCACATTCATTCTGATGCTACTTTCAAGAACTCGAGTGCCTTTTCAGAATCAAGTAAATAGTTTATATGCATAGCAATTTGGTTTAGTTGAGTATTGAGTATTTATATATAGTTTAATCAGCTTTACAAATAATGGACTTAAGTAGTTTTCCTTTTAAATGATATGATAACATACTAATTTTCTGTTCTAAAGTTAATTACAGTAGGAAAGAAACTTGAACCTGGTATATTTGTAATTCTATATTGTTTCAACTCGTAACCAAGTTACAGGTTGTTTTATATTGTGTTGGACACGAGATTGGCATATGATTGATCATTATTTTTTGACTGTTTTAGCGCAGCTAGAACTAGTTCTCACTGATTACCCCTAATTATAGAGTTGATTTAGTCATTTCAGTTTCTAAATTTACTTAAGGTGGTTCAAATAAATTTTAATCTCTCACATGTAGTAGTCCATTCAAGGCTACCAGAAATATAATTCATGTGCTGCAAAAAGAATAATCATCTAGATCAGTCTGAGAAATTTGCATCCTTTCTAAAAACTCATTGATAAGTGAACCAAAAATGAAACTTCCTTTGTAATGAATCAACACTGATCTCTAGTTGCAATTTTCATCTCCAATTCAACTATTAATTTATCAGAGAATCTAAATCTTTTAGACATATTGAGACACGTGCACTTTCTTTTTATTGTTACTAATTAGTTCTTATAATGTGTCAAATACTGCAAATGTAGCCCATAATCTGCATGAATGCGACTTGTCAAAACCGTAGTAAATGGGCATTGCTCCGGCAAGAGAGCAAGTTTACGGATTGGCAAAGGGTTCGGATGCAGGAGACATCCAAAGAAATACCTGCTGGGTCTCTTCCTCGGTCTTTGGATGTTATACTTCGACATGAGGTTGTCGAGCAAGCGAGGGCAGGAGACACGTAAGCTGCTCACAGGTTATTGTATATAATGAAATATCATGGGCATCATTTTTGTTAAATACTTCTATCTTTGTTGCAGGGTCATCTTCACAGGCACTGTGGTTGCTGTACCAGATGTGATGGCATTGACTTCACCAGGTGAGAGAGCAGAGTGTCGGCGAGAAGCACCTCAACGGCCAAATGCATCTGGTGGAATGAAGGTGTTCGGGGTCTTAAGGCTCTGGGAGTGAGAGACCTCTCTTACCGTCTTGCTTTCATTGCAAATTCTGTGCAGGTTCAGATTTTTCTATGCCACAATTTTTATAGCTGATTTTCTATAGTCTGAGTTCTTTTAGACCAGCATTTTCGTCACTTTTCATTGTTTTGATGTTTAGCTGGCTGATGGTAGAAGGGGCACTGACATTCGAGACAGGAGGATGGACGGTGACGACAATGATAAACAGGAGTTCACAGTAGGTTCTAGAAAGCAAACTTGAGTTTTGTTTCTTGGTTCATATCCACATAATAATTGTTACTTGTGATTACTGCTCTATAATGTTACTTTCTAGTTATATTTTTCCATCCACGAATTTATAGTTATCGTTCACTTGAGTTGAGCTGTGTACTTGGTCATGTATATGTATGGCTAGACTTTAAAATGATTTGAGGTTAACTTTGATTGTGTTGTTATTGGACACTTGCTTTAATCACCTAGTGTGTACAGTTCAATTAAAACCTTTTATAGATTAGTCTGTATAATTCTATTCGTCATGATATGAAATATGCTAATGAGAGCAGGGTTTCTATGACCCCCAAATTCTTATTGCCTGAAGGGAAATGAGAATAGGAGAAAACTTCTCCTGCTTGCCACCCTTATTCATCGTTGATAGCCTGCCCCGGTCTGTAGATCCTGGTCTGAGTTCACTGCTTTTGTGTTATTTGTACTTATTTTGTGTTGCTTTTGCTATTATATACTGCACACACTATGGTTTCCTAGCACCCTACAGTTTTAAATTTGCCATTTTTGTTTTTCTTTGTTCTTTCTCGATGGTACCATATCAAATTCTATCAGTAAAGGAAAATTCCACACTGTATATTCTCTATTCTTGAAGTCTACATGGTACTTTCTTCCGATCTATCAGCATGTACAGACTTTTCTTGATCTAATTGCTATGATTTCTCTATGGCAGCAAGAAGAAGAAGAAGAAGTTATGAGGATGAGGGATACCCCTGATTTTTTTAACAAGCTTGTTGACAGCATTTGCCCTACAGTATTCGGCCATCAAGAAATCAAAAGGGCCGTCCTTCTTATGTTATTGGGGGGTGTACACAAGTCAACCCATGAAGGAATCAATCTTAGAGGGGATATTAACGTGTGCATAGTTGGAGATCCTAGTTGTGCCAAGTCCCAGTTCTTAAAGTATGTATGGTGACATTGTCTTTGTTATTGATATCTATCATATTTCTGCATTTTCTACTACATATATGCTTATAGTACTATTCACCAAGCATTTATATGACATTCATCAGGCAACCTGTAGTTTTTATTATCCATAATGTTCATAGAAAGTTAAGGGCCACGACCAACCATTTATAAAATTAGATTGGTCAATGTAGCTCCAGAACATTCAGCAATTTAATTTATTTGGTTCTGCAGGCAGTAAGATGGAAATTAGCTGAACTAGGCATGTTGGTTGATTGGTATAAATGAATTGATCAAGCCAATATTTTGACTAGGACAAAATACTGAAAATGTTCGATTCAGTATTATTAAGACAAATAGCCTTCTGTCTTATATGCACTTTTAACCTTTGACCTGAGGTCATTGATTTTTATACATAATTTTAAATAACCCTAGAATACTTTCTAATGGGTGCTGTCATCAATATTAATAATTTAGGTATTAGTTTATGAAACAAATATCTTTAACCAGAATACTTGATGTGAAATGTGAACTGTGTGAATCAGAAATTAATGACAACAAAATTTCGCTATGTTTCATCAATGATACGATCTTGGAGAGGAAAATAATTTAAAACTAATATACAAGCAGATGAATTTTACAAAATGTGCAAGAGCAGTTGTACCGTTCTAGATCTAAAAATAAAATGATGCAAATACTAGTTATGATGGTAAGTTGTAAAATCAATACAAACAATCAATAAACACAGGATAACAGATGCTCACAACTCGCAAATTTTGGTGGCAGCAGAGATAAGTGATAAAATAATAGAGATGGTTATCTGACCCACAAATAAATAGATCGGGTTAAGAAAAATTACCTATTGAGAATCACATGGATCTCAATGACATGTAGTGGATGTCGATGCAAATCTCTCGTCGTTATGATCGTAACGCCTCGAAGAACTTCTGAATCGGACTTCGGATGTGCAAGTTATGTCTCGAAAATGAAGAGATGTGCTAATAGGTCTGGATTTGTCTGAACTCGTTATTGTTCATGTGGGTCGGATCTTCGCGGGTTTATTAAAACTGTTCTCTTTCTTTTATTTGTGAAACTTGGATCTGGGCTTGGATCTGACCCGCTTGAATCTCTGCAGTAGCAATCGATGACGAAACAATTTTGTAAAGGAACTAGCGGAGATGAGAACTCCAGTTGACATCGGCGGTAGCTCTGGTGCATGGTTCACAGTCGCGGTCTCGGCCGCCGACTCGGCGGGCACTGAGACGGATTGGTCCCGGTGACTCGGATCGGTATCAGGCGATACGCGCAAAACGCTACAGAGAAAGCTCAAAAAATTCTGAAAAAATCACAAGAAATCTTAAAAAAATGTAGACATCCACATTCATGTATCACATGTCCAAAATATATCACCTAGCATACTAAACATAAAGCGAACGTATAAATACACGCGTCACCGGTAGAAGCATATCAAAATACATGCACAATATAGTAAATTACACAAACTACATTCATAAATACATGCTAATATAGTTATTTCCACATTGAATTGCGATGAGGCACAAAATCATCATCATAATGCCGAGTCGACCGAGTCAACTCCGATTCTCGGCCGAGTCGGCCTCCTCTGAGTTGAGTCGACGACTCGTGACTCGGACTCGTCTCGGAGCGGGCCGAGACGGATACGACTCGGCCGACTCGTCTCCGACTCGGCCGAGTCGTTGAACCATGCTCTGGTGAGGTTGGGGTTGACTTGGCTGGGGGGCCGGCGACGATAAGGGAAGGTTGGCAGCGATGTGGTAAGGAGAGATGAAGGCGATGTCCTGATGGATAACGCTGTTGGCGGGGAGATGAGGCAAACCGAGGATGGTGGCCTTGGCTGGTCTCGCTGGTGGTCGTTGCGAGAAGGGGAGGAGGACGAGGTCGGGCCTTTTGGCATTGGTGTGGACTGATGTGGTTGCGCTGCTGGCGACGAGGGCAAGGATGGGTTGGGTTGCTGTTGGTTGAAGAAGGAGAAGGAAGAGGAGGTTGGGAGCGGTGGTAGTGTAGGCGTGAACAGAGAGGGAGAGGGTGAGTAGGAGAGTGAGGTTGAGAGAGAAAACGAGGGGGGAGAGAGAAGAGAGGACAACTCGTTGGGTGTTGGCGGCTGTGATGGGGAAAGAGAAAAAACATAGGGTTTTAGTTAGGGTAATTAGGAATCAAATTCTAAACAAATTGAGTGAATCAATTTCACACAATAATTTCTTTATCAAAATTCTTCATTGCCTTCTATTGCTTGATACAAGAGGGCTTATATAAGATTTTACAAAATTTGAATACAATTAAAACTCCTAACCAAATAGAATTACGACTCCAAAATAGAATCCTATAATTTCAAAATAAATAAATTAAAACTCCTAATTAAAATAAAAATATAACTCCAAAATAAAGGAACTAAAAATACATAAAATTCTACTACATTAGGAAACTGGAACATGGCGTTTTCTCTTCCGGTGATACACGTGTCATGTACGTGGCTAAACTTCATGTCTCCAATTGCAGATTGACATGCTTTTTCCTTCTTCAGCTTTGAATGTCTGCATCATTCTCCCGGTGGGAGAAGACTCGACTTCATAGAGTAAGTAGAATAGTGCTCCCTTGCTATATTAGATCATTTCGCTGCAGATCATCTCGATCTAGCCGTGAATCAATAGTTGATACCTTTTCTTCCAGTGAATCAAGCACTTGCGAGTTCCATCAGATTTGGTGGTGATAGCCTTATCTTTTTAAATTTTATCAACTCTCTCTGCTGTAATAAGATAAGTATTTGAAAGTGAATTTAGTGAAGAGCTCGCAGAAAATGGCTTAGGGGAAGGCTTATTAATCAATGGGTTACAATCAAAATTCTTGTAATCTGTTAGATCATTAACGTTGAAAGTACAACTAATGCCATAATCTCTAAGAAGATCTATAACATAGGTATTACATTTTAGTTTATTCAAGATTTTGAAGGGTTCAACATTGCGTACATGCTATATTTTAACAGTCGCCAAACGAAACCGTTTTGGATTTATGTAAACCATCACATAATCGCTTATATTGAAGTTTTAAATATTTTTCTACAGCCAGTTCGTAAAGTAGGCTTCACATTGCTCTATTTATTTTTTACTAATCTCTGTGTAGTTTGTGCACCTGTCTGTGTGATGCAAATGCAGATGCAAACTCAAATGTTCTATAATGTGATGGTGTTGGCAATAAAAGAGGAAGTGGTTTGCAGATAAGGCATGCATGACTACTAGGAGATAGGGAGGGAGCATTAGCAATGAAAGGTGGAGAAAGTGGAGTTGACAATAAAGTCAAAGTGTATGCTTAATCTGCTTGGACTGTCCAGTCTTGAGTCTCAAGGGTAGTAGCTTAATCTGCTTACCCTGATACTCAAATTGATACATGTTAGATTGACCTTAAATGATAACATTTTTTGTCAAACAACCATGATCTGCCTAGGATAATTTGATTTTGATCCACATTCATGGTGACATATCACACCATATCTCGTCTTTGTAATGATTGAAATCGAGTGGAACAAGGCATCGTTGTTTGACTTCGAGGGCTATGGAGTCAATCCATGATATCTTAAATAGGTAGGGTGGAGTACAACCTTTAATCTAAGATTTTTGAGCGACTTAGATGATATTGCATTGATAAACTTTTATTATCCAGTCACCTTACAAATTTTATTTTCAATTTTGGTGAACATGTGTAAAATAGCACTTTTTGTGCAATCGTCCTTTTCAGCTGGTTGAGAGGGGAACAATAGACAAGTAAGTTGATGATGTTTGATTAATACAATTGAGACCAACATCATGACTTATAAGCTTTTCGTTAATTTCAACATCTCCTGGGTCATAAATGTATTTTTCAGAATCTGACTCAGTGGTTTTGGTGGGTGTTCCATCTATCATGGTGATTCTGACAAGAATTGAACAACTGGCCGCTAAGTGTTCATTACCTTGACATTTGTAGTACTTGATTGTGGAACTAACTTTGTGAAATTTGGGCCTTTATTTTTATTGTCCCATTCAAGGTCCCTTGATGTCATTCCTATGTGAAGGAGTTTGGGCATTAAACCTATTGGGTCGGGGAGATGAGGAAGGTCTTAGAACCGAGGCTCTATAATCATAAATCTTGTAGGTATGATTGGTCCTGTCAGAATTTAGATCTTAGACTAATGCATAGGTCTTTTCAAGTTTGGTAACTCGAGCCAACAATTTTGTTTGTAGGTCTTCTCTAAGACTAGCCCTAAACGGAACAATATTTGGGTGCTTCTTTCGGTGCTGAAGGTACTGCAACAAATGCGAAACTCATCAAATTGAGCTACATAGTCCCTGGTGGACTAGTACCTTGAGTGAATCGATGCCAGTCATCAAGAAAACGATCGAAGTAGGATGCTGGTACGCATTTTCTCCTAAGTTTGTCTTTCATGGCAGACCAAGTCTCTATAGGCTCTTGAGTCGGGATGCTTTCATCGATTCCACATTGGTTCAGTATTGGCTGGCTTGACCAGTCAATTTTATAGCAGCAAACTTGACTTTTTAGGCTCAGTAAGGGGATATCATGTGAAGTACTTATCGAGTTGTTGTAACCAATGTAGGAAAAGTTGTGGATAGTGGCGTCCGTCGAAGGTGGAGACATCTAACTTGATGATGCTTTTCAAGTATTGGTCATCAGGATTAGGTGTGTTACAGTTGTCATTGGGTCTCATTGGAGGTTTCTCAATTTTGAGAGGCTCTCGTGTAGTCTCTAGCTTGGCCAATCTGTCATGGTCAAACTGTTGGTCTTTGTGCACATCACTTACATTCTTAGTTAGGACAATAAGCTGAGCCTTATCGACAAGCGTTAGTGTAGGTTGGGACTCCATAGAAGTGGGGGAAAGCTTTACTCGACTTTCTTAGAAGATATGGGTAACCACTACGAGTGGGCATGCATTACACAAACTTAAATGAAGATGAAAAAATACAACTCTAAACTAGATGATTTTTTTTAAATGTAAGAAAGCAATAAAATATCTAACAAGTGTCTAGATACAAATCTTACACAAATCGTGTTCTGATATTAAAATGATATGAAATAGTGAAGTGTGTGAATTAGAAATCAGAACAAAATTTTGCTACGTTTCACCAACGATACTATCTTGGGTAGGAAAATAATTTAAAACTAATATGCAAACAGATGAGTTTATAAAATGTGCAAGAGCAGTTGTATCATTTTAGATCTAAAAATAAAATGATGCAAATACTAATTATGATGGTAAGTTGTAAAATCATTGCAAACAACTAGTAAACACAAGATAAGATGCTCACAACTCGCAAATTTTGGTGGCAGCAGATATAAGTGATAAAGTAACAAAGATTATTATTAAACTCATAAATAAATTGGTCGGGCTAAGAAAAATTATTTATTGAGAATCAAGGGATCTCAGTGATCGTTAGTGGATGTCGATGCAAAGCTCTCGTCATCACGATCGTAACGCTTCGAAAAACTCCTAAATCGTACTCCAGATATGCAAAGTTACGACGAAAACGAAGGATGCATTAATGAGTTTGGATTTGTCTGAACTCGTTACTGTTCATGTGGGTCGGATCTCCTTCACGTGTTTACAACTTAAACTCGTTCTCTTTCTTTTGTTTGTGGAACTCGGGTTTGGGCTTGGATCTGGACCCACCTGAATCTCTGCAGTAGCAATCGACGATGAAATAATTTTGTAAAGGAACCAGCAGAGATGAGAACTTTGATTGATGTCGGCAATGGCTCTAGTGAGTTCGATGGTGACTTGGCGGGGGACCGGTGACGACAGGGGAAAGATTGGTGGCGAGGTGGCAAAGAGAGATGAAGGCGAGGTCCTGGTGGATTAGTGTTGTGGGTAGGGAGATGGGGCAGACCATGGGTGGTGGCCTTGGCTGGTCTCACTGACGGTCATCACGAGGAGAATGAGGTCAGGCCTTGTGGCATTGGTGTCGACTCGTGTGGTTGCGTTGCTGGCGACGAGGGTGAGGGGATGGGTTGGGTTGCTGGGGCTGACGGAGAAGGAGAGAGAAGAGGAGGTTGGGAGCAGTGGTGTAGGCATGAACAGAGAGGGAGAGGGTGAGTAGGAGACTTAGGTTGAGACAGAAAACAAGGAAGAGAGGAGAGGGTGGCTTGTTGGGTGTTGCTGGCGGTGTTGGGGAACGAGAAGGAAAGAAACTTAGGGTTTTAATTAGGAATGAAATACTAAATAAATTGAGTGAATCAATTTCACACAATAATTTCTTTATCAAAATTCTTCATTGCCTTTTATTGTTTTATACTTGAGGGGCTTATTATAGACTTCTACAAAATTTGAATAAAATTAAAACTCCTAATCAAAATAGAATTACAACTCAGAAATAGAATCCTGCAATTCCAAAATAAAGAAAGTAAAGCTCCTAATTAAAATAAAAATACAACTCCAAAATAAAGAAATTAAAAATATATAGAATTCTACTACTAGAAAATTGGGGCAAGGCGTTTTCCCCTTTGGTGATACACGTGTCATGCACATGGCCAAGCTCCATGTTTTCAAATGCAGACTGGCGTGTTTTTTCCTTCTTCAGCTCTGGATGTCGGGGTCAATACTCCTATTATAGTCTTAGCTTTACCTGAATATTAGTTGATTGTGTTGCCTGATTGTTCGTTTATGTTGTTGGTAATATTTGATTTTTACTTGTAATATCAATTAATCCAACAGGTATACTTCCGGCCTAGTTCCTCGATCTGTCTATACTTCTGGGAAGTCTTCATCTGCTGCAGGGCTGACTGCAACAGTAGCAAAGGAGCCAGAGACTGGCGAGTTCTGTATTGAGGTATTGGCACTTGATGCTTATTGATAGATGATAGTTATTTCCTTATCTCGGAGCTTAAAAGATATAATATAGGAATGACAGGGTACATGTTCCTAATTAATATAAAATAGTTTTTACCTGACTTGGTGGGAAAATATGGTGGAGTTTTTGGCATGGAACTGAATAGATCAGCAAATTAATATGATTTGCTTCATTCTGAGTGAAGGAGCTAATTAGACTTTTATTATGGTGATTTAACTCTGGTCAAGTCATGCCACTTATTCTTTTTTGATTTTTTTTTTTTTTTTTTGTGTGTGTGTGTGGGGGGTGTTAGGTTATTTGGGCACTTAGAATTATTGATGTTGAAGTTATTACTGAGAGTGTCGAAACGTATTAGCTTTGAACAAATGATGTGAGGATCCTGAATTTCGCCTCATCTCATGCCATCCAACTATTTGCTTGGAACACAAATTTGTTAAAATGACAGTTTTTTCCGGTAAGGTCAAGCAGTACGGTCAATGCTCCCCGTGTTTCTGTAACAAGACTTGATAAAATAAAATCACCCTAACAACGATTAGTTATGGTTATACCTCTCGACATGCAACAAAAGCCTGCAGTACTGCAGCTAAAGGGAAATGAGACACACAGTCCAGTTATGTTGAGAGGGCACTGTTGACCATACATAACAAGTCATCCAAGAATAACAAGTCATCCAAGAATATAGGTGCGGTGATCATTAGATGATCCTTGTTTGTTTGATTTTAATGCATGATCCTTGTAAAACAGTAGGGTCAATGACTCAATGCTCCCCGTTTTTTAGTGAATCATCTGTAGAATAGTGTTTAAATAGAGCTTTTGTTTTCTGCTTGTTAAAGGCCAAAGTGTGATGTGTCTGAACCATAATCTTTAGATTGAATGGCCTAATATGTGTGTCTTGCAACTTCTTCTGTCATGCTCTCTATGTCCCCCCCACCCCCCACAAAACCACCACCATCACCACCACCACCACCCACCCACACACACATCAAGTAATAAGTAGCAGCTACTTCTTCCCAGATCAGTATATCTGATTCTGAAATCTTCTTTTTACTCCAAGAGAGTTTATAAACAATGGGTGGTTCCTACTTCTAATGATTGCCTTGAGAGCTTCATATATGTCTAAATTGGTACACAAGAGGCTGTCCATTGATTCTATGACTCCAATGAAGCGAAGTAACTTACATGGCAGTACCTTCCTACCCCCTTTTGGGGAAGATCAGCAATTTTTTTGAAGTAAGCAAAGGTACACCTTACTTGGTTCTTTGACCCTTCCATATATGTGTAGAATATTCACTTGATTATCCACATTGTTGAGGAACTTACAAAATCTGAACAATAAATACTTGTTAGGCTCCCACCACCACTTGATTCCAATCAAGATCTTCCCGTCCTCCAGGAACTAATCTTTTCAGGAAGCGAATGAGTTTTGTAATTCTCCTTTCTTTCTTCTGAATTAAGCGTTGGGTAGGAGGAGGTTTCCATTGACCTCTTCTCCATTGTAACGTTCTTTCTTCTGAGTTAAGCATTGGGTAGGAGTCTATTGACCTCTTCTCCATTGTAATGGAATCAAAGATCCTTCCAAAACTTCATCTTAAGCTCATCGATTCTCCAATAGTTAACAGGGCAATTGCAAAAAGGCCTTGTGATTTTGAGGCGTGTTTTCTTATCCAGAAATAAGCTGAAGGTTTCTGCTTTATTGTTAAAAATATCATAGTGATTAGCATATTCTTTATACTGTCATGTTCAAACCTCAACCAGGTGGCCTTCTTCCTATTACATAACCTCCATCACCATTTTGCAGTAACGCCTAATTGAAATATCTGATATTTAATATCTCCAGATCATTTGATTTACAAACTTGACCCCATTTGATCAAATGGTGTGCTCCATTGGGTTAGCTCCTCCCTCTTACTCTTTTTATGTATGGTGCAGTTTTGTTGTAAGTTTCAAGTTTCATGTATGAATTGGTTTTTACAAAATATTTTTTAGTTTTGGTAACACTTTAATTTCTCTTTGAAAAATTTGAGTTGTTTATTCAATGATAGATATCTATTTTGGTCTTGCAGGCTGGTGCACTTATGCTTGCCGATAATGGTGTATGCTGTATTGATGAATTTGATAAAATGGACATAAGGGACCAGGTAATATTATTGCAATTTCTGCATGCATGTCTGACTAGTTAAACTTCTAAATTTCTTACTCCTGAACTTAACTTTTAAGGTTGCCATCCACGAAGCAATGGAACAGCAGACTATTAGCATCACAAAAGCAGGTATACAAGCCACATTAAATGCTAGAACCTCCATTTTGGCAGCAGCAAATCCTACTGGTGGACGCTATGACAAGTCAAAGCCACTCAAGGTTGGCATCTCCCACAGGATATTTTAGCATTCTCTGGCTTGATAATGGTTTTATGTGTTCTTTCCATTCTGTATTACAATAAATTTCATGTTTACATAAACCTTAACATTATCATGGTAATAGTTTTTAATATTTTATACCGAAGCATATAGGAATTAATCATGTTTCTCTCTCCTTGAATACAGTATAATGTAGCACTGCCTCCTGCCATTCTCTCGAGGTTCGATCTTGTGTATGTTATGATTGATGAACCAGATGAGAACACTGACTACCATATTGCCCACCACATTGTGCGGATCCATCAGAGACAAGAAGATGCACTTGCCCCAGAATTTACCAATGCAGAGTTGAAGCGCTATATTGCGTATGCTAAATCTTTGAAGCCTCAGGTTCATTTAACTTTCTCTTTTGCAAGTTCATTTTATCAGAAAAATGATGATTCATTTCAGTCTGAGATTCATTATGCAATCTGAACCCAGCCATGCTCATGCAGCTAAGCTCAGAAGCAAGGAAAGTTCTGGTGGAATCATATGTTTCTCTTCGCAGAGGTGATGCTACTCATGGAAGCAGAGTTGCTTACAGAATGACAGTTAGGCAGCTGGAAGCACTGATTAGGCTGTCAGAAGCCATTGCTCGAAGTCATTTAGAGAAAATGGTGCGTAACATCCCAGTATACAACCCTGGCCTGTGATATCTTTTCCAAGTCATTCCATGCAATTCTTTTTCCTACTTCGCTGTAATTGAATTCTTAAATTTGGCCATGTCATGAATCTCATTGTAAACCCATAAAGTAACATATATTTTACTTCTTTGGTTGTGGATGTATATAGGTTCTTCCGGCTCACGTTCGAATGGCAGTTAGGCTGCTCAAAACATCTATTATAAGGCAAGAAGATTTTAGATTCCATACTGGGTTTGCTCTCTAGATAGTACTGAAATAGGCTGATATATGCATTGACTTCTGCAGTGTTGAATCAAGTGAAATTGATCTCTCTGATTTCCAAGATCAAGATGATGGTGATGGAAACAGAGTCCCTGATCCCACTTCTGCACCAGATAATTCTGCAGAAGCAGTTCCTACAGAAAATGAAGGTAACTGTTAAAGTTTGCAAGATATATAATTATTTGCTTGGCTTGTGCGTGCACTGAGGGCTAATAATGTTGTTCCTTTGTAAATATCTTGAAGCTGGTGGTCAAGGGAACGAAAGCAGGCAGAAGAAGAAAATGGTTATAACGGAAGAACATTTTCAGAGGATTACTCAAGCCCTGGTTATGCGACTGCGACAACATGAAGAGACGGTGATACGAGATGGTATGAGACGTCAACTTTTGTCACAAATACTATTTACTTGGAATTAATTGTCTAACATTCCTTTTCTTTTTTCTTCTGATAGATGACTAGCTTTATATGGTCATTTTATTAAACTTTCGATCTTCAATGCATCCACCCCATTGCTATTATTTGGACATTTGAATGGGCATTGTATGTTGGCATCTTATGAGAAGCTCTGCTATGTGTCATAGGAAATGATACACTATCACATGCAGTGTTCTAAATATCCCCGATATAGCCCGATATTGCGCCGATATTGCGTTTACGGCACCTAGCCGCAATTTTTGCACATCCAAACCGATATAGCGATTTTCACCCAAATCGCCGATAAATCGGCATGGACTCGATATATCGGCCGCAATTTCGGCGATTTTGGATCCGATATAGCGTTTTACCCTCAATTTTTAGGTTAGGTATTTGGGTAATTCGAGCGATGTGGCATTTGTAAAGATTCTACACTTAGATAGTGATTATGCATTTATAAGCTTAATGCAAGTTATCGAGTTAAGTATATGTTAAACGTATAATATGATGTTTTATGTAGCTTTATATAATTTATGAATATATTGTCTTATTGAGATGCAATTTAAGACAAGAAGATATGTATATTTACAGTCCGATTTTGACATCCGATTTTGAAAATATCCCCGATATGTCCCCGATATATCCCCATTCCGATAATTTTTTCCGGCCGATATAGCCGCTGTGGCCGCCATTTAGAACACTGATCACATGTACCCAGACTGCATAATTCACATCTTCCCCAGGCCAAGCCAGTAGTAGCACTACCACCATATTGTTTACCCGTCTAGTGACCTATTGCACCTAGTGACCTATAGGTTAACATGTTTAGGTGTAAACGTCACTAAAAATAGATAAACATAGCTCTGTATATGCAATCTAGGTGTTCTTGAAGTCTTAGGCACCTAGAGATTGTGCTCGCATTCCTGTCACTTAATTGTGCTGATCTCATCAGAATCACTGCAAATTCAGATGCATGTATCTAACAACATTATGTTTGGATGTTGTCTCCTTTAGTTTGCCTTGATGTTATTCACCACTGACAAAACTAAAGTGTTAACTGATAAAGGTTCAAAAATCTTCACAAATACTTTTAAGATGATGTGACTGAAAATGATTATGTTCTCTTCTCTGATACTTAGTAAAATATTTCTATTCACAGTTGAAGTTTAATATCTGATAAAGGTGAGTAGTGAATTGGGAATATGTTCATTTACTTTAGGAAAAGAATTAAATAAATACAAATATAGCCACAGAGACTCAAACACATTGGGATTACACCACAAGATGAAATACTGGTAATTCTCTTGTAATCATATGCAGGCTAATTAAGGTGTTAATTAAGAAGGATACTGTATGGTTATATTTGGAGTATGCAGATAATAGCAGAGTAGAAATGCACTAGGTCATATGCTACACAGATTGGTGTACACTGTTATGTACATACAACATAGTAAATATATTTGAGATATGTGGATTGTGCACATCACATGTGAAGTGGGGTCTATAGATGCTATTCAGTGCATAGAGTGCCAGTGCCAGGTCTGAATGCTGACTGAAAGAAGATGCTTGAGAATGAAGGACTATGAAGTCACGAGCATGAGGTGAGACTAGAGCATGAGGTGAGACTAAGTGGCCAGATATAGTTGACTTATTCATGTTAACAAGCTGCTGAGAGGATAGCCTAATGGTAAAAGAGGGAAAGACCCTATTAAGACTAGAAGTTTAAATTGAGAAGGAGATTCCATTGCTCTTATAAAACTCCCAACCCGACTTGAAAATAATATTGCCACTTCACTAGGACTTATTTACAGGAGCAGATAGTTTGAATCTCGCAAAAATCAGCTTCGATGTATGGTACGAGTATAATACGCGTACAGACTAGTTGAGATATGGTTATGATACATGCAGTTTCTCGATCCATATCCGATCTGTTTGCACCCCTACAGTTATGGCTCCATAGTTCACAGTCGCGGTCTCGGCCGTCGACTCGGCGGCACTGAGACGGATCGGTCTCGGCGACTCGGATCGGTATCGGGTTATGCACGCAAAAAACGCTACATAGAAAGTTCAAAAAATTCTGAAAAAATCACGACAAATCTTAAAAAAATGTAGATATCCACATTCATTATCACATATCCAAAATATATCACTTAGCACATTAAATATAAAGCGAAAGAATAAATACACGTGTCGTTGGTAGAAGCATATCAAAATACATGCACAATATAGTAAATTGCACAAACTACTTTCATAAATACATGCTAATGTAGTTATTTCCACATTGAATTGCGATTAGGCACAAATTATTATAATGCCGAGTCGACCAAATCAACTTGGTCTCCTCTGAGTTGAGTCGACCGACTCGTGACTCGGACTCGTCTCGGAGCGGGCCGAGACGGATACGACTCGGCCGACTCGTCTCCGACTCGGCCGAGTGTTTGAACCGTGTATGGCTCAGGTATCCCTTCTGAGGCAGCATCATTATAATGAGATTGGAGGCCACTGTTATAGCAGATTTTGCCAAATATCATTGCCGCACTCCTTAATGCGGGATGGATAAGTACAACAATATAAGTGGCATACTAGTGGCTTTATGGTGAATATTGCTCAGGTTGAGAGGCATGGACTGCTTATGGTCATTGACAGTTGCTCGATGTTAACAAAGGTAATACGCACTGAAGGTTGGCAAGGCAGCAAAAAGGTGGCAGAAGTAGCAAAACAAGAGCCCTTTTTGTACATTCTCTTGTCTTCATTTTATGTGGAGAGTAGCATAGTTGTGTGATCATTTATGCCTAGAGATAGTGGCAAGAAAGCTGTGGCATTCACAAAGTATGGCTGCTTCTCAATGATATAATTATATCAGGCAAGAGTTGTAAGGTGGAACTGTAAAAATTCAGGTCATCTAAAGACTGCTAACGTGTTGAGCTGTTTGGTTGTCTGAAAACCAGACATAAGAAAGAAAAAAGGGTAGAAAAGGAGGGCTAGTACGTGTGATAATTCCAATCAATTTCAAGATTTAAGCTCAGAATTGGTTTTTCAAAAAAAACTGAGGTGTCCGCCCTCTTTTTCTATATTTTTATGTGGGACTCGTGTTTTTTTTCCATCAAACCAAACAACTTAAAAGCAAATATAGAAAGTTGACAATGTGGGGGTCCACGGCCCTTTTCCTATTTTGATTTTCCATAAAACCAAATGGATCCTTAGGGTGCACTACTATCAAATCCAATAAGGAATGGACTTCTTGTATGTTTTGGATAGCATTTGGACCTTTCTGGAGAACAAGGACATAAAGGACAAGAATACTGAATCATGGGCTAAATTTTACACCAAGTCTGTTTGGTTTCATGGAAAACTAAAAATGAACAAAGCTGTGAGTCTCACAGTGACAATTTTCCATATTTTGGCTTTAGGTTGTGTTGGTTTTGATAGAAAAAGATGCGCCCCACACCAAAATGTAAGAGGGTTTTCCAGAGAACCAAACATGCTCTAAGGCATCATCTTACTGTATCATCTCAATAAGAAATTATCACCTACAGAAGTTTCTCATTAATAATAATGCTCGTCTTCCCTGGAGCTTCAGAATTTGAAACCTGAAATCTTAACAATGGCTGTTAATTGTCTCCTTTGGTTTCAAATTAACTATGTTATCTCCCTTATTCTGCTTTGTTGGGTCTGCTTTTCTGTTTTTGCCCCATCAATTTCCTCTGCTGTTTTGCTTTCCTGCATTCATCTTACAGAGAGTATGCAAACATAAGCTGTACAGTCAAGCTGGTGTCGAGTTTTCAGGTACATGCATAGAGTATTGCTTGGAGATTGTGGACAGGAAAAAGCAATGTCTCTGCTGATCGAGCTGTGGGGACTAGGATTAGGAAAGTCTAGTATGTATGCTTGGAGAAGAAAATAATATGCAGGACTTTGTAATTAGCCGTGTTCTTGTCATCTGCATGTGCGTTGCATAGTTGGCAACTTGGAAGTGATCTGAAGGGCTTTACTTGGATTACGATGAGCCTACAATGCTACTTAAGAGTCCCCTATCTAAATTTATAATCTTTTTGAATATATCTTAACCACAGTTGAATTTTTATTTGTGATTGTGTATTGATGTGCAGTTTTCTGATATCTGCAGGTAATGGTTTGGCTGGTATGAAGCAAGGGGATCTTATAGTTTGGTATATCGAGCAGCAGAATGCCCAGGGAGCGTATAATTCCACGGAAGAGGTGCGGGAAGAAGTCAAATGCATTAAGGCCATTATAGAGGTAGATCACCCATACTAATAAAGATCACTGAAATCAATTTTCTCTCTGGTCAACAAACATAACCAGAAACTTTATCTGTTTTCAGAGGTTGATACAAAGGGAAGGTCATCTCATAGTCATAGATGACGGACAAGCTCAACAGCCGTGACTTCCACTGAGGTAGTGAAGCAAGAAGATCCTCCAGTGAGAACCGGATACTAGCTGTGGCACCAAACTACGTCATTGACTAATGTGAGGAAACGTTGAAGTGATCTAAAATTCATTCAGCTAAGTCAGCGCTTGCATTTCTTTCTTGACACCTAATTTCCATGCTACTATATCAGTAAGGCAGAAACATCTAATGTTGACATGACAATGCGAAAGTGCATCCTTGGAACTCGACAATTGCTGGGCTATTGTTATTTATCTATTCTCTCTCATTTGATTTCTTTTTTCTTCTTGTGGGGTGGTCGTAGGATGGTGGTTTTGGGAAAATTTAACTTTATTTCTTGTTATCTGCTAGCTGGCCGATAGCTCGTGTTTCTTTATAGGTGCACTAGTAATGCTACTATGGTGTATGCATATGCAAGTGTTCTTGTGGAATTGATGTTGTTTTTGCACACCATGCTGGATTGATGTAAACTTAATCTTATTGTTGGAATCATGTTTTAACATGTTGGGACTACTGTGAAATCTTGAGGAACTAGTTCTTAGAACTGTTGATGGCTTTACAAGATGTTCTTTCCTTGATGTTTATAAACAGACTGAATAAGACTGGCATTGTCTGGTTTGACCTAATAATTCTCAAATTCTTCTCTGAAGAGGGTCAAGTTTAGGTTTTAACGGACTCTAAATATAGCCAAAAACAAACAAAGCAACTGTGATTCAAGCGTAGGATAGATGGCCCTATTAATTATGTGATTTTCCTAAAGTGTCCGTTTGAAGCTTTGCTTGTGCAATCAGAGTTTGATCCTTTCTTCCACTATGTTCTATTTATTAACGATCTGCATTTAATTCGATCATGCTCCTGCTACAAGTTTTAGACATCAAAGCAATTTGGCTAGTTATGCTTATATTGCATAAGCTAGTTAAAATTGTCTCTCGAAGTTGGTCCGCCGGTCTTTTTAGAGGTCACTGATTTGAATCCTTTTGGATGGATATTTGTGCTGAGTTTGTGTAGGCTTGAGCTTGTTCTCAAAAATAAATAAAATAGTTAAAATTGCACTGCCATTCATTACTTGCCAAGAGAATTACGCATCAAGCAGGCAGCGTAGCACATTTTTCACACGTTCTGGGCATTTGCCAATTGGTATTTTCGAAAAGAATTCCTTGTTGTATGAGCTCTTAGCCTACTATCAGTAATGTGGCTACGGCCAGGGAAAAAAAAAAACCAGGTTAAAATTGAAGTAGACCAAGTGAGCATCCAAGGGATTTAATCCAATCTGTTCTAGTTTCAATTGGACTCTGATTCCTTTTTCATTTTGGACCTAATACCCATTGATCCTAGGTCTAGATTTT